>OX371264.1:87368163-87968163 GCA_947311025.1 Lypha dubia | reverse complement strand
GCCATCAATTGTTGCTGTTTTTCTTTAATGAAATTAAGGAAACATTGCATTGATGTAACACCAGTGAATGTGGATCAAAATTAAGTAAACAATTCCTTGAATTAATATTTTTATATTATTATTATTACGACTAAACGTAATTATTATTTGAACTTATATTGATTTACATATGAAAAGTAATATTATCAGGCTCAAGTTCATATATTATATTTCTGTTGAAAACTGGTTAAATAGTTGATATTCTTCTCAATTCGTATCCACTTTACGAAAATTGTAAAGATGGACAATTGAACGCTGATGAGAGGTGTAGCGGCCTTGAAATCAGTACTGATACGTTCTGCTAAAAACTGATTGGATATAAATAATAATATTTTCCAACACAAAAAAAAAACTCTTATTAATTTTGAATTTTCATTAATTCAATAAAACTGAACTTGAGCCTGATAATATTACTTTTCATATGTAATTCCTTGAATTCTTCACTTGAATTTTTGAAATTTTGCTTAAGTGTATGAAAAAAGTGTTATGGAAAATGATTGCTAGCGGTAGTTATAATCGACAGCGCACTTTTGTAATATAGCACATTCTTGAAGGGCTGTAGTCTAGAATTAGCAACGGCCGCTACCTTATGGCGAATGTTCACATGGTTCTTGGTTTAATCAATGACTTTTTTCGTATGGGATTTAGAGATCCAGTTTACTGAATTTATTTTGTATGTTTATTTATTCTCAATTTCTTTTTTTAATTTAAAGAAATTTGTTAATTTAAGCGCTTCTTTTCTTTTTTAATAAATATTTCAAGTAACAGAAATAATTAAATAATAATTTCTTCCCGTTGGCTTGGAGCTCTTTAATGTATGTTACCACACACCCACACATGCATGCGTGCATGTTTATACGATTAAATTTGAAATCAGTTCAATTCCACAAGATAAAAGAATTTAATTATGAACTTTTTACTATAGAAATATACGAATAGATAGGAACATACAAAATTTATAATCGGCTAATTGAAAAGCTGCTTAAAATGTTTTTTCATATATGAAATATTCGCGTGAGTATTTTGTATGAATAAGATACTTAAAATTACTTATGATGTTCATACGTACGTATGTACGTACGCACGTAGCTACTCAAATATATTTAAGCACAAAAGTGGCGTGAAATAAATAAACTGCTTTAATTGATGAAAATTGCAAGTGGAATTATTGTATTGCTTTAGCAAAACTTTAATTTCATACATATACTCTTTTCAAATATATTCTTAATTTAATTTCTCTATCAAGTGTACTTTTTTGTATAGAAAAGATTTACTTAATTTCTAATGCAAACCACAAAATTCCTTATTTCATTATTGGAATAAAAGAACTTTTGATGAAACTTTTAATACCCAGAGTAACCCAGCAAAACTTGCGAAGAAAAAATGATTAGAAAAAATGCTATTAATTAACATACGCTTCCCTACAAAAATACCAACTTAGAAACATCAATATTTAGACACTATTAAATATTAAAAATATGTATATTAGAAATTAAAAGTCCCTGCTGAGTATTGAACACGAGTCAAATGTTCTTAATGAGAAATGTTTTACAGTCAATTCATACGGTGATTCTTAAGTTGTAATTTTTCCGAAATTTTCGTTTAAAGTTGCTACCAAAAACCATTTGCGTTCATAAAGAGAATTTTAATTTCATGTCTGTTTTTTCCAATCTTAATTTTTTTATACAGTCAGGCTTGATTTTTGTTATCGGTACATCTGCTTTAGCGAATTAAATCAACAAAGTGAAAAGAAATTGGTTAAAAAAGGGAAATATAAAAAAAGATGAAAAACACAAACCACGTCTTATTGTTTTCCCCCTTTTCTTCTCTACACCGCTCTCCGACAAGCAAAAATAGACTTCAAAAAAGCGACGTCGTAAGTCTTCCTACGAATTGACTGTTAATCACTGGTCTACTCTAGAATTAATGTCTTGCTGGCTTAAAATTTGTTTCTATAAACTCTCTCCCGAAAAAAAAATACTTAGGCCAGGAGCTGAACTTCTGAACATCAGACACTACTATTGTGCGAATGAGAAAATAAGAGCTTTCCTTGTTTTTTAGTAGACAGTTGATAGAACTTCTGCAAAGTAATGCGGACCGTATGTAGTTTGTGGTTGAAAAGTATATTGTTGGGATAAAATTTGAACTAATTACCAAGTTTTTGCTGGGAAAAGCAAAAGAAATAAATACAATCAAGATATTAGTAATAATAATATTGTTTTTGTGTGCGTGTGTTCTTAACACGCATTGAAAAGAAGAAGTGAGATCGAAAACATTTTCGTAAACTTAGTTTGAAAAGAATTCTAAAGCTACGTACAGACGATTGGCAGATCTTACAATATTGTAAGATATGTCAATATGCTGACAACGTACTGACAATGAAAAATTGTTACCAAAAGGTAAATTGTCAGTTCAGACGATTCTAAGAAAACCTTACAATTTCATTGTAAGACAATTGTCAGACAATAAATTTATCTGCCAACAAAAATTGTCAGTTTAGACGGTAGTCAGATTGTTGTGTGGAAAAATTGTCAGATGTGTTGTTAAACTTTGTCAGAACTGTCAAATCCAATAGTATTTATGGACATCATTGCCAATAGAAAAATTATCTGACAATGGTGCCATTGTCAGATGCATTAATTTAAACACATCTGCCAATAAAAAAGAGCTTACAATGTCTGACAATTATCTGACTATGGCAAAGTAGAGTGTTCTCACGATTGTCAGATGTCTGACAATATTATTGTTTTACAATGAACTGACAATGCTTTTTCTTGCAACGTTGCAAGACAAAAATTGTAAGTTCAGACGGCTGGCAGACATTTTCTGAAAATTTTTCTGACAATATTGTAAGATCTGCCAATCGTCTATACAAAGCTTAACTATTAATTTCGTAATACA
Organism: Lypha dubia; assembly: GCA_947311025.1. Classification (NCBI taxonomy): domain Eukaryota; kingdom Metazoa; phylum Arthropoda; class Insecta; order Diptera; family Tachinidae; genus Lypha; species Lypha dubia. The sequence goes on along the minus strand of OX371264.1, from coordinate 87,965,223 downwards.
AAAAAAAAAAAAAAAACTTTACCTAAAGCACGTAAAAAAAACATGCCAGTAATAAAGAAAAAAACAAAAGAGAAATAGAGAAAACTAAAAGAACCAATAGTCATGTAACGAATAGAACTGCAACATTAACGACACTCTTTTAAATTCCCCGCTGTTCAACATTAAACTGCTCCTTATTTTCTCTTTCTGATTTCGTTTCTGGAAACTAAAGTAACGCCATCATTAATCACCAGTTAATAGTTCTGCCATAGTAAAACTTTGTTTTTTATTTTTACGTCTTCACTCCTTGCTCCTATCGAGCAAAATATAATGCTTTTGCTTATCAACAACCAACCAACCACACTCTCTGATAAAAGTGGAAATTTTCTATAACAATAAAAATCTCAACTACTTTACTAGACTTTGCCTTCACTGTTTGTTCGTATCAATGGAATAGAGAAACTGACTGATGCTGCTGGTGGTGTTGGTATGTTTTCGTGTGGAAAATTTGCATGATGAATTTTGTGTATAAATTTCTGTTATGTGTGTGGTTTGTACTTGCAACATGCTACAAACACTTAACATTTCGATCGGTGCCGCCATCACCAGCATTTTACAGTAAAACGATTTGTCCTGTTTGTAATATGACATCCCAATTTTCTCGAATCACCAAAATTTTTGTGATATTATTTTATGTTTTGAAATTTGGGAACTTTAGAATATTTTATATATTCGTTTTTTATATGTGAGAAATATTTTCTCCTAATTTTTCTCATATTTGGTGCCTAAGCTTCTATGGTTTCCTCCAAGTTTTTCTTTTTTTTCTAATTATGATTTTATAAAGATTTCTTTCCTACTGTGAATATTAGGATATTATTACAATATAATAAATTATGTAAATTTAAAATGTATACACAAAAAAAGTTGTATTTTAGGACTACTTTGGGTATGATTTGTGATTAATAATTTTTATCCGAAATGTTCGTGAATTAATCCCAATAAGTGGCTAAATACTTTCCAAACTGCCTCTGTTCAATACCAGAAATTAAAAAAAAAATATATAGAATGTTCAATACAAACAATGGACAAAAATAAAATTAGTTTTTTTAAATCGATAAGCGAACATGAATTTTTTAATAGAATCTAAGTTTTTCTTAATTCAGATGTATGCAAGTTTTAAATAAAAAGTAACTAAAGGTCTCCTTTTTAAATATTAACACTATCTAATTTTGTCCCACTGTCGTCTACTGCAACAAATACCGTTAAATGAATAGTAATATATGTAAATTAAAACAGCATCTGTAGGCGAATATGCGGTAGTTGTTAGTACACAATACGTATGACTGCCTTTATACTCTCGTACATACATACATAAATATATTGTTATTTAATAATGTGCATAATGCATTCATATACATATAATCGTACATACACATACAAACACTTATACACATGTTTGAAGTAATTCGAATATATCGTGTAGACAGCATATGCTTCGGATACAAGTTTAAACAACAATTTCTATGTGTCTGTTAGTAAGTGTATGTATGAGTGTGTGTTAGCGCATTTGTTTGTAAATTTTTATATGTTTGAAATAAAGACGATTATATTCTTTTTTAAATGGAAAATTTAAATTATTCATTTTTTTGGTTTAATGTTTGACTGTCATTATAATTTGATCGTTAAAGCAACAAAATTTTTTTGAAATTTTCTTCCCTGTATGTCTAAGGAAATTAAAATCAAACACTTAAATATAACATTACTGCGATGATGAGGAAAAACGGAAACTACTTTCTATACAAGTTCGTATGATTTTTGAATAATAAATTAATATGGTGTTTTTTTTTTTGTAAAGTTTGTAAAATGTGAATTAACAAATATATTAAAGATATAGAATAATATATATTAGATTAGTGCCATAAGTAAAAAAAAAAAAAGTACGAAGAGTACCAGTTCGTTCTCCTTTCATTATTTTATTATTATTCTTCAGCTACAAACTAAAGCATGTGTCGCAGTCATTTTTAATATAATAATATTTTTGTCACAGTACTGTAATATCACAAGGCTTAACAGAGTTAATCAATTATAACAAAAAACTAATCTCGCAAATGAGCGATAACTATTTTTAAAGCTTTTGATATTTCATATCAACTTCACATATTTTTTTCTTCTTGTAAAAAAAACCAGTTTCGCTGATACTAATTTGCATATTCGATTTACTGTACATACATTTTTTTCAATTTAATTAATGTGCCATTATTATTAATATTAATATTTGAGTTTCTAAATTTCGCAATCTCTATGAGATTGAAAAATACCTGTCCCGGGCTATGCCAAGGCTCTGATGTTTTTTTTTTTATTATTTGTTTTTTTTATTGTGTTTGTAGGAAACGTCTTACAATGTTGCATGTATTCAGAATCACAGATTTCTGAATAATCCCCATGGTGTTGTTGAGGTTGTATGTCTTAAGTTTCACTACAAGGTCCTTTTGTATCAATCTAGTGGCAGATATGACGATTGGCGATATATCTTACCTCTCCACATGGTACATAAACTTGAGTTCATCGGCAAGGTAAGTATATTTTTCTACATTTGGCTGGGTGTTTTTGCTTAGCGGGATAGCGATATCAAAGAAGGTGATTTTCTTCTCCACCTTATCGAACAGAACGATGGCCGTCTTGTCCCAATATAGCTTGGCGTTTCTGTTTTCGATGACAGGTGGAGGGTCGTACGTATAGTATGGACAGTTTTCTGCCAAAAGCTTGTTGTTAATTGCTAGGCTCTGGTGTATGATCTTCGCTACCTGATTGTGTCGCGCAGTATAATCATGTGATGCTAAGTATAGACATCCACCAATGTTGCATGTCGATGATCTCTGTTCTATTTTGGCAGCGACGACATGTATCATTTTCTGGATTTTCGTTCAATATATATATTCCTAGTTACTATGACGTTATCTTGGATAGCGATCATAAATCCCTCCGTTTCCGCGAAAATAGACCCCTGATGAAGCCACAGGTTTGAGCTAGTTTTTGTAACTGAAACGATTTTAAATTAAGCAGGGTGTAGATTTTGTCCACTAAGCACACTGTTCAAATTAAATCCGATGTTTCGATTTGATTTCTAAAATACTCTCTTAAGTTGTTTATCTGAGAAAGATGGAGATTCGGTACATCCAATAACCCTCTTCCACCATCTGCGGGCGGGCGGGGGGTCAAACAAATTGCATCCAAATCCATTACCAGAATTTAATAATATTTTTTTTTAATTTAGTAAAAGGTGAATAAAAAAATATATTAAAGGTTATTGTTAAAAAAGTACCATAAGTAAAAAAGTACCATTTGTGAATAAGTACCAAGAGTACCAGTTATTTTTTCCTTTCATTATTTAAATATGCTAATTTATAAACAATTTATAAAATATTAGTAAAAAAATGAAAGGTACCTGTTCCGGACCGCCTTAATGTGTTCTACTTGAACAGCTGTTTATTTGATGGTGATTGTGATTTAAACTATTTTTTGCAATTTGTTGTAAGCCCCATTCTTGCACTTTCCAAGTATTTTAATTAAATTGGTGCATACCTAAAATCGCCATTACATTTACTAATTGTCTGCCATTGAAAAAGGAGGTGCAAAACCGGCAAGTATTATTTTTAAATTGTACTGTGATTTGTATTTATCATATTTTATATTCTAAAAATAAACGATTTGTATTTGTGCCTCTCAAATACTAGTTTCAAGCAAACCTCCTGTTTGAGTAACTTAGTTACAGCCGTAGAGTACCAAATGGACCGATTCGTACCATTTTTACGTCTTTCAATGTTCCCTATAGGGGCCATTCACATCTTACGTAACTCTGTTTTCGGACAATTAAACGCTGATGAGAGGTTTAGCGGCCTTGAAATCGGTACTGATACGTTCTGCTAAAAACTGATTGGATATAAATGATAATATTTTTCAACAAAAACTCTTAGTAATTTTGAATTTTCATTAATTGAATAAAACTGAACTTGAGCCTAAATAATTTTACTTCTCATAGGTACAATTTTATAAATAAATATTAGTACAAACTGACCAAAAGTACTTTCAAACTTTCACATTTAAATAATTATTATTTCCGGTTTGTGTCAAAACTTAATTATTTTCAAGCTTTATGCGGACGGCACTTGAAACTTTCGCTATTCGAGCGTGTTTTTCTCCCTTCAACTAATACTACGAAAAATACGGGAAAATCACCAAATTACGAAAAAACCACTACAATGACGAAAAATCTCGCAACGTAGGAAAATCTACCAAAAACAATAAATAAACGTTAAATCGGAAAAAATCGCTATAACGAAAAAAATTCGCTAAAACGAAAAAATGGCCGAAAAAGCAGAGAAAAAAGAAACGACAGAATAAAAAAAAGCATATGATCGAAACGAAAAAAAGACGTCAACACGTAAAATGTCGCCAAATCAAAAAAAAAAAAAAAAACATATTTATTCCTAAAATTAAGAAACTGGAACAAGTAAAATTCTATTTAAACGAACGAAATGACGAATAATTTCGTCAAAGTAAATTAAATACTTACAAAACTTGTTTTGACAAAACATGATCGACTTATGCATTAATTACTATTAAAGTTAAAGCTGGTTTAATGTGCGAATGTTGTATAAGAAAACTGGTTTTACAGTGTTCTTTAACTTCATGTCTATCGCTTATAAATAAGACTGTAAATAAACTAGATTCAGAATATACTCCATACGGAATCATTCAGGTAGGTTTGCGAACGTTGAGAAGCTCTGGCCATGATTTTATTTGGTGAGAGATTTATTTTGTATATTTGTTCTACATGTGTTTGTAAGCTATTCAATAGATGTAATTTGTAAAGTTAATGCCCCTCCTCTGTATCATTGTCGTACACAAAATTTCTTTTGTGTTCTACTCTTATTACAGAAAATTAATATTATTGAGTTTTGTTTATATGTATATTTGCTTTTTGTGTATGTATGTGTCTGTGAGTTTGTACTTGTACTTATTTTAATGCTTATTTCGGTTGTATTCTAATGATTGTGATTTAATTCAATCAAAAAAATCTATAGGGCTGACACTTCTATAAAATTCATATTGATTTTTTTATATGTATGTATGTATGTACAATCAAGAATGATAGAACTACAGATTACGCCTTGCGCATGTTTTCTTGTTTGTTGACGTAGTTAAACCCAAGGTCTATATTATTATTGATAACTTTTAATTTATGATTGAAAATAAGAATATTTGACATTTGGAAGATAAATACGAATGTCATAATCTGCAGTATGCTAAACCTCACCTGATATTAAATTTATAATTTATTTACAAAACCGAACAATTTTTTGTCGGACTTCATTAGCTTAGAAGCTTCAAAGCTCCAAGATAAAAATATTTTCCTTTGTATGTAATAGATATAGACGAAATGCATACCATATGAAAAAATTCAGATTAATTCCTACTATTTTCTAAAAAAATTTATATGTGATGTGAGACTTGGCAATCCTGCAAAAAAATTCACTTTGAAAGTTCTCCAAAAATTAATTTATTGGATTGGTTATAAAATGTAGTGCAAAAAAATAATTATTATTATATTAACCGTGTGTGAAGTGTGTTTACAAGCTTTAAGTGAAAAAAAAAGTTACTCAAAAGTTTGAAGCAAATTGTAAACATCAAGTCCGCAGTGGGCATGCATGCATAACGATGAAAAAAAAGCAAACGAAAAAAACCAACACTGATACAAACGAAGACAGTTTGCAACTTCATTAAAAATTTTAGAAGTCCAAATATGCATATCACAATTCTATCACTATCAACAAGAGGGTAATAACTCAAAATTTGCCTTAGAAGTCAAACGGCAAAGTTCTGAAAAATGCATATCGCTTATAATTAGCGTTTTCCATTTGAAAACGCCAGAGTTTTGTTCTGACAAAAAGCGCTAGAAATTTGACGTTTTCAAACTGGCAGTGTATATTGAAGCGATCTGGAATATTTTACATAAACTGCACTTTGAAGAGAATGTTAAATGATCCACAGATGAAATTTAATATGTTTTCTTTTCATTTGAAGGAAACACGATACAAAATTTTACAAGTTTTGAGTATGTTACTTGTCTGCCTGAGTGTTTTTCCCTTAGAGTCTTTCTTTTAAATTACATTACATTTGATTGTAGCTTTTTTAAAGTCAATAAAAAGTAAGAATCAATTTAATTTGAAATTTATTTTGTTTACATTTTTATTTCATATAAGAAAAAAATATGTTTTTATTATTGTTCGAACACAGCTTCGAAAAATATCAAATCGTACCGTTTTCAGAATATGACAAAATACGTTTTGCGTTTTTAAAACAGTATGTGCTTTGAAAACGTTGCGTTTTTCAGAACATTGCCGATAGTAAGCAAATTTAGTTTGGAAATATATTAACATTGTTTTTGAGTTAATTTTGATTTAATGCGCTCTTGTGGATCTTGTCGATCGACTTGTCATTAAATTAAAAACAAAATAAAAATTTTTCAAATAAAATTATTTAAGAAAAAATATTAAGGAATTGTCGCACTGTTATCTTTACACAACTAACAAATGTCAGCATGTTTCGTGACGACACTTAACCAACATGCGCAGAACATTCAATTTATTGTGTTCGGGAAGGCGTAATCTGTAGAATGATACTTGCATAGAATATATATTTTGTTTTTGTGTTCTGTCAACTATAAAGAGATTGAATATAATTGATAGTGTTAGATATATCTTTTTGTTGTTGTTATTTTCTTTACAAAATCAGTTGGAGAAAAACATATGACAGTTGGGATAGTTTGTTCTTTTTAAGTTGTATGCATAAGTAGTAAATGTGCTCCCAAAATAATGAACCCACAATAACCCCTAATGTCTCGTTCATTTCTGTGGAAAAATTTCTTTAATTTGGTATAAGTTTTGTTTTAAATCGGTTGATTAATATCTGTATAAAGTCCATCACCAAAAATCTCATTGTTTATTAATTATAAAGATTTGAATTTGCATTAAGTCTAGTATTGAAACTAAGCACAAATCACATATTTTCAAATTATATTCAAACAATAAAATAAAAACTACCCGGTAAAAACTACTGCTTAGGCCGAAGCATGTTTGTAAGGGAGAGGTGCTTGTTGTTGTTGTGTCTCCTGCTTCGAAAAGCGCTTCGGACATGCATGATTTTTGTTCGCGATATCCAACTTTGTATCTTTTTTTATTTTGCATAAAAGAGCGCTTTTTTCTAATCATCCAAAATGCAGTAAAATCATGTTTGAATTATCTGAATTATGCTTTCGTTTTACTGCGTCATCTACATAATTCATATGTATGCAAATCCTCAAGTATAAATAAGAGAAGTAGAGAGAAATAGAGAAAGGCAAAGAGCATCTAAATAAAATTTTATCTTTCATACGGTGTTAACTTCATTATTCGTGTTAACTAAATGTAAATAGCTGACAAACTTCAACGTGCATAAAATTAAGTTGAGCGATCTGTCTGCCTTCTTTTTGTGCAGCCTCGGAAGCACTTCAAAACAGCTCGAAAGGATGAAATTTTTTTACTGCTTCCAGAAACATGAAAATTTTTTACTTGATAACGTATATTCGCTGCAATAAAAATACTAAAACGAAATAATAAAAAAAATCTCTTCCGCTGTCAGGATTTGAACATGAGCCAATATATATATATATATTTTAAATTTTCATTGTCCGAATGGAAATGTGCTAAGAGTTAATCATTCAATGATAGCAAAGCAAAAAAAAAAAACAAATATTTTTAAATATTTTTATTTAATGAAATTACAAAAAATTCCTTTTTGGAACATTACAAATGTCTTTAATGCCTTTTCGTGCATCACTCGAAGAAATATTTTTTTACGAGTATTATGAAACAGCCGTCCAGCGTGCTCTCCAATCTACTGGTAATATTTATGATGTCATTTTATGTAAATAAGTTTGTTTAATTTATGTTATAAAACTTAAAATATGTTGGTTTATTGTATATTTTTAGCAAATTTTACTATTTAATTGCATACCTACTTCAATATTGGTGACAAAAGCTATTAATTTTTCTATTTTCAAAGAAAATAGAATCCCTTAATTACTCTGTTTAAATAATTACTACTGTGGTGGTGCTAAACTTTAGGAGAAACAAATTTATTACATGCTACTAGCGTTTTTTTTTTTTATTACTTTCGCCTTATAAATTCATATGCTATCACGCACAATCCTGTAAGTGTGTGTGCGTGTGTCTGTTTTTTTTTAATAATATTATCATAAATTTTATTATGATACTAAAATAAAATAATGAGCTTGTGTGCAACCAATGAAAATGCAAATTAAAATTATATTCAAAGCAATATTTTTTTGCTATTGTTTAACTTTCGTCTGCAATTTATTTATGCAAAATAAATACAGAATACAAATAGTAGACAAAAACGTTATTAATTTAATTTGCTACACTTGATTTCGTATTTAAAAATAAATATTTTATTTTCTGTAGGTTTGTGCTTAAAATTATATGCAAATTTTATTGATTGTTATGCATTTTTGTCTTCTTCGTTTAATATCAAACAATTCCCGTCAAATGTGTTTTTCAAAACTAATTTGATTTTTAAATAAAATTTGTCGTGGTATGATGAAAAGAAATAGTGAGCATACGAGCGTATGAGTAATATTTGTTGTAGCTAAACTTGGCAAATAATATAAAGTACACGTCTTCACTGAGAAAGTATTTGCAGAGAAAAGGAATTTCATGAGTTTTACAATTTTAAAAACCATTTGTACTAAAAATAAAATAAGACATTTATTTCACTGAAAGATCAAAACATTATTAGTCTTTGTTTTATAAAAAAAAAAATCATTTTCATGTCAGGATTTGAATTTAAGCCAATTCTTCATTTATTTCAGTAAAACAAAATTTTGGTGCACCAGAGAATGAAAACTTTTTTAACTTCGTTTTACGTTTCTTGAGAAACGTTTTTATTTATCAAATATTTTTCAAAAAAAACCTAACCAAGAAAGAAAATTATATTACAGTCGAATTCGGATAAAAGCGCACTGCTTAAATGAAAAAATCGTCTAACTAAAAATACAAATTACACTGCTCTGCAAAAAATCACTTTTTGGCTCTCCTTTAAATAAAACTATGTGGATTTTGATGTGCTAAACTCAAATCCATTTTCGGTTTTCCTCCATCACGTAGGGTTTTTTTATGGGCGTGGCAATTTTTTCCCCTAAATTAGTGAGGTACGAAGACATATTTCAGCCTAACTCGAGAACGACTCATCCGATTTTCATAAACAAAACACCAAAAGATGCGTAAGAAAATTATATTTAATTTATTTTCATATAGTTTTTTTTCTATATTTTTATATTATTATTATTACGAATAAACGTAACTATTATTTGAACTTATATTGATTTACATACATATGAAAAGTAATATTATCAGGCTCAAGTTCAGTTTTATTGAATTAATGAAAATTCAAAATTACTAAGAGTTTTTTGTGTTGGAAAATATTATTATTTATATCCAATCAGTTTTTAGCAGAACGTATCAGTACTGATTTCAAGGCCGCTACACCTCTCATCAGCGTTCAATTGTCCATCTTTACAATTTTCGTAAAGTGGATACTAATTGAAAAACTGGTTAAATAGTTGATATTCTTCTCAATTAGTATCCACTTTACGAAAATTGTAAAGATGGACAATTGAACGCTGATGAGAGGTGTAGCGGCCTTGAAATCAGTACTGATACGTTCTGCTAAAAAACTGATTGGATATAAATAATAATATTTTCCAACACAAAAAACTCTTAGTAATTTTGAATTTTCATTAATTCAATAAAACTGAACTTGAGCCTGATAATATTACTTTTCATATGTATGTTTTTTTTCTATATTCTATCGTTTTGGAATTATTCAAAAATTTAAGAGGGGATTTTTTTTTTTTTGCAAAATTCGTTTAATTTTTTTTTCAGTTTAAAAACGCAATAAAAAAATTAAAGCAAATATTTTATATTTTGCACATTTTTCTGAGAGTTAAATACCTCAAGAATAAAGTAAGGTATAAATCATGAAAATCGATGAAAATGCCGATTTTATTCTCAATTTACCGCATGTACCCAATTTTGAACGAATATGTGTGCAGTCAACTTTACATATGGCGATAGGCTTGCGTTAGCTTAGCAGACAGGTAATGGAAATAAAGGCCAAGGGTGTTTTGTATGGTAGGTAAAAAACACATGTAAGTGAAATGCAGCTGAACAATAAATATTGTAATAAAGTATTTTTTCATAAATTGTGGTGGCACGAAATAAGCCCCAAATCGAAAAATGGAATACGCCCCAAAAAATTTTAAAAATTTTTGTTTGGGCTTTATTTAATTTTTTTGGCTTATTTAATTTTTTAAAAATTTGGGGCATATTTCATAAAATTTTTTGGGGCTAATTTCATTTTATTTGGGGCTTATTTCATATCCGTAAAATAGATCTAAACACATTTTGAGGAAAATTTCATGTTATTTTCAAGTTTCAACTGTGTTATAATAAAGTCTTTGCACCCGGCCGTAGGCCGGTTATGCAGAAAATACTTTGAACGCGAAGCCGGTGTTCGATTTACCACAGAGGATAAAATTCTTTCGCCCGGCCGTAGGCCGGTTATGAAGAGAGTACTTTGAATGCGAAGCCGGTGTTCGATATACCATAGAAGATAAAAGCCATGCGTCCGGCCGTAGGCCGGTTATGCAGAAAATACTTTGAACGCGAAGCCGGTGTTCGATTTACCACAGAGGATAAAATTCTTTCGCCCGGCCGTAGGCCGGTTATGAAGAGAGTACTTTGAATGCGAAGCCGGTGTTCGATATACCATAGAAGATAAAAGCCATGCGTCCGGCCGTAGGCCGGTTATGCAGAAAATACTTTGAACGCGAAGCCGGTGTTCGATTTACCACAGAGGATAAAATTCTTTCGCCCGGCCGTAGGCCGGTTATGAAGAGAGTACTTTGAATGCGAAGCCGGTGTTCGATAAACCATAGAGGATAAAATCCCTGCGTCCGGCCGTAGGTCGGTTATGCAGTTAATATTTTGAACGCGAAGCCGGTGTTCGATATACCACAGAGGATAAAATTCTTTCGCCCGGCCGTAGGCCGGTTATGAAGAGAGTACTTTGAATGCGAAGCCGGTGTTCGATAAACCATAGAGGATAAAATCCCTGCGTCCGGCCGTAGGTCGGTTATGCAGTAAATATTTTGAACGCGAAGCCGGTGTTCGATATACCACAGAGGATAAAATCCTTGCATTTTATGATTTCTTCTTAAGCTTACTTCATCAAGTTAACAAATTTGGGGCTTATTTCATTTTTTTGGGGGTTTATAGCATTAAATGAAAAATTTGGGGCTTATTTCATTTTTTTATTTGGGGCTTATTTTATTTTTCGATTTGGGGCTTATTTCATTGGGGCTTATTTCGTGGTGCCAACGTTGATATGATGTGACACTTACTTGAAATCTGTATACTGATACTTGCTGCTAATCTGATTGGATATTCTAATATTACATTAGTAATAAATTAATTCAAATAACGAACCTAAGCTAATATAATATTACCAATAATTATAATCCTCTCAGCTGGGGAAAACACATCCATTTTCTATTTTTTTCAACTTACATGAATAAACAATATATACGCATGGATTACTGACAAATTTAAACGCTTATGTCTCCCAAAGTGCTGAACCCATAAAAATCCACAATATATCGTTTACTTCTGTAAACAAATGTTTTTGATTTGGTAAAAGTTTTCTCAAAATCGTTTGTGTAGTGTTTGCATGATGTCCATCACAGAAAACTTTATTGCCTATTAATTATACAGATATTAAAGCATTCATTAAATTTGTTATTTAAAATGTGTTATATATAATACATTTTTGAAACGAGCTCATGTGGTAATTTAGCAATATTTTTGATTAAATTGTAAATAGTGTAAATTAAATTTCTTGTGTTTTGTTTAAATAAATTTACCTAGTGATTAGCAATTTCAGTTTCAAAGGCAATTTTTTTTTTGTTGGGAAGCTAAAAAACACTCGTTAAAATTGTTTTAAATAATTAAATAAATTTATCTGATAAAATACATATTCTAGCAATAATAAATAATAATTTAAATTTGGCAAAATCATCAAGAGTGTATTTCTTTTTCCTCAAAACCTTCTCCCTCTATCTGATTACGCAAATACTTATACGTGGGTCACATATGTTAAGATTCCGTGTCCAGGTATTAATTCATCTGGGAAGGAGACAGAAAATTTTTTATTGCTTTCTTTGTCTTTCTTTCACCTGACATAAAAGTTCATCAAAGAAACTTGACTTATGTGTAACAGCATTTACTGATTTGTATTCAAATATGAAAAATTTTAATTAAACAATTTTTATTCTTGTTTATTTTTAGATTATTTCATTTTTTATATCGTTTAAAAGGATATTATATTTTACGACGAACTTCCCCTTCATTTTACAAAATTGGTAAGTGAAGACAATTTTATCTATCTTCTATTTAATTAAGTTGTGAATTTTTTATTCGAACTGAGTGATATTTAATCAAAGAAATTTTTAATATTTCAGGCTTAAGTTCGTTTTCTCTAAATATAATTTTGTTATACATAAATTAAATTATTATTTAAATTAGAAAGAAAAATCTAGTGGCTCTTAATATTTGAACAGACAAAGAAAAATTAGACTGCGCGGAGGGTTGAACTGACATCGATGTCAGTTGTATATACATATCGAAAACAGTTGTATTTTTTGTACAAAATTCTTTTGTGTTTAATATGCTTTGCCACCCAAAATTAAAAAAACGCACCAAAATTAAAAAAAAAAAGCGCACCACGCACCAACTCAGATATTTTTCGCACAAAACATTTAGAAAAGCACCGAAAAAGGTGCGAAACGCACCAAGTTGACAACGCTGATCAACAGCTTTGTCAAAACATATCATCAACAACAAACATACAGTTGATTTTGATAATGTGGGAATTTTAGACAGAGAAAATATAGAGAGAAAAAGATACACAATTGAAAGCTTGCGCATATAAAAGAACATAGAGAGAACGATGAACATAAAAGAGGACACCGACAATATCAGCGCTAGTTATATTGTTGCAATCAAATAACAACACCAACTGTGTTTTTACAGTATAATTTTATTTTATTAATTTTTTTAAGAATTTTTTCGGCATTAAAAAATGTCCAAAACAGTTTTATATATGAAGCAATTCTTTTTAATTCAACATTTGTATTATTGTAAGTAAATAATGTACGGTGAAAAAACTTTTTCAAAATATACATATAATGTTTTTTAAATTTTAAATAGACGGAACCCCTGAAGAAGTCAACAACCAATTGACGAAACGTTGGGTAGAAAATGTAATAAAGCTGTTTTATTAAAATTAACTATATTAGGCCTTATTAGCTTAAAGATTGAAAATATCATTATCAACAAAAAAAAAAAAAAACAATGCTTCAGAAACCCGAGGAGAACTGATTGGAATAAGTTCAACGTGATTTTGAAACAAAAACTAAAAAGAGATTGAAAAACGATTGGTGGACTTGAACATAATGTCTTCATAAGGTCTTCAACAAAGCTATAAGTAAAGCCTTCTACATTTCCTGCCTCTTAACTAAAGCTAAGAAGAGTTACCCTCCGTGATGGAGCTCGGAACTCTCTAAGCTACGCAAGGGGGAAAAAAGCCTTCAACACGTGCTACGAGAATAAAATCTGGCAACCATATCGCGACAAGCTAGCAGCGTATAAAAAAGCTATGAAGGTCGCCAAAAGAAACTCATGGAGGAATTTCTCTGAGTCAATAAATAATACTAGAGACTCTGCAAGGCTTAGTAGTGCTCTGACCAGGAACCACTTCTGTCCAACCTTCGTTAAAAGGGCGGACGGCGCCTGTTCGAACTCCTCTGCAGAGTCACTAGACATTCTTCTTAACACCCACTTCCGATGGTGCACGGACACGGCTAGTGTGAACAGTTCAGCTAGTGGGCGACAATATGCTGTTGCTAAAATTAATTTTCTGTACTCTTTGGTGGGAGTTTAAAATCATAAGCTCTTCTTATTCTCTTGGTGTTATGTGCTGCTGTTTATAATCGTAACTCCAGACCGCAAGCAGATCATTATTGTCTATCTTTGACTTTGCCTGCGGCTTTTATTGTAGTTTTAAGAAGTTATTTTAAATAAAAACTACAAAATATACATACATATATACTTCATGTATATGTTTGTATGTATAAATTTATTGTAAAAACATGTGTGTAAGTATGTATCTATCAAATGTCTTAAGGTACAAAACTTTTGTGTTTAAGATTTATTTAAGTTTTGACCATTGAAGCGAAAGCACATGTTGGGATATAAATTAAATTAAAAAAAACAATACTGGTAGTGTGAATATATATACATATGTAAATATACAAATACAAACATAAGTCGGGGTGAAATATTTTGGCCTTAATTGTGGAAATTACTGAACAACGCAATAAAAATCAAGCGTTGCTGTACCTTTCACACTTTGCGAAAAAATTAGGAAAAACGAAAAACTTTTTTAATATATTTGAAATTCTGTTTTTTACTCTATATTACAGTCGCTTGCTGAAGTAATTTACACAATTATAGCCTTTAATATAATATTACCTATTTTTTTATTTACACAATTTATTTCTCTTTTAATTATCAATTATCCTGGCTAATTTATTCAATAAAGATTGTAATTGATTCTGATTAAAAATTCAATTATTGAATTGTCCAATTCAATTATTGGAATAACTTATTTTCATATCATTTTTAATTATGTACGATAATCCGATCAATTAATGTGTTAATATTCAGACAATTAATGTTGTGATTTATTTAATCAATCAAATGTTTGATTTTAAATATTTTTTTAATTATTTCCTTAATCAAAAAAAAAAATATTATCGTTAATTGGAAAAAAAATACGTTTTAGCAATATTTGCAATACCGATAATTGTTATCATTATTTTTCTGTGTATCGGACAATGCAAAATATCTAAAAGTTATCCTGGACACTAAACTATCGCGGAAACTAAAAGTGCAACACAGGGTCAAAAAGGCCACAGTTGCCTATTACTCCTGTCGGAGTATGTATGGTTCCAAATTGGGCCTAAGCTCTAACATGCTTAAATGGATGTATATAGCAATTGTTCTTCCCATACTGACTTACGGATCGGTAGTATGGTGGCCCGCCACAAGTAAGAAATATGTGGTAGACCAACTATACATACATGTACACAGATCTGCCTGCATCGGAACTACTGGATATTTACGTCCTTCAGAGGCTCTGAATGTGAATGAAATACTCAATCTAATTCCGATCGACCTTCCTCAAGCAGTGCGGCAAGACTAGCGACATCTGGGAGGTGGAGATCAAGGACCTATGGACATGCCAGAGTCCTAGGTCAGCTACCATCGACACTGAGGAGGCCCACTGATTACATGGTACCTCATCTGGACTTTGATAGTACGTTCAATGTCCTTATTCCATCCAGACGGGAGTGGAAAGGGGAAACATAGGAAAAGACTTCAACTTCAGGATGTATACTGACGAATCAAGAATGATCTGTGGTGTGGGCTCTGAAGACTTCTCGAAGGACCTTGGAATAAAACTTTCGTACCGAATTCCTGACGAAGCTATTGTATTTCAGGCTGAAATATTGGATATAAGGGAGGCGGGTGTTGATCGCAGAATAGGGCTTTCTTACAATGCATTCTGCCGTATTTGCCAGGATCAAAGCAAAGAAGAAACAGTCTTCCACTTTTTTGGCGAATGCCCGGCTTTGCACATCTCGAGAAATAAATTTTTGGGCAACAACATACTAGACGATCTTTCGCAGGTATCAAGGATAGGTCTAGGTGACATGATTAGATACCTCAATTTGACGGGTTGGATCTAGTATCTTACTGTGAATCCGAGGCCTGTGTTCGGACCTAAATTAGGTTGACACTGACGAGTGGAGTGGTCTGTCAAACGGAATCATATTGATTCTACTTGAGTGCTTGTGCATAACGAGCAGCCACGTAAACCAACCAACCAACCAACCAACCATGCGTGATCACTATTTGTGATGGACCTTACGCACCCATTTTGCCAAATTGAAAATATTTATTCACAAATTTGCACAATATATGTTGGAAGCTATATATAAGCTTTTAAAGTTGCCGCTAATATCATGAATATGAATTACTTATGTATGATCATGTGTAAGTTAAAGTAAAGTTAAGAAATCATGTATGTCTTTTGGTTCAATTGGTTTTTCAAAGAGAGAACATTTTCCCCATGTTTTGCTGTGGGAGAATTAATTGATTTAGCTTGTTGGAGAGTGCTAATTTTTTGCATTTAATTGCTCGTTTTTATAAAAACTTGTGCACATCTATAATACGCCCGATTGTGTCGTTTTCTTTGGCTCTTCTTCTATTAATTATTCTCTCAAGAATAAATTGGCCTTAACCTTGTTTTCTCTGTAGCACTTTTCGAAAAAATTTACATGTCATACAATTTTAAAATGTAAAAGAAAAAAACTCACATTAAACTTTTTGTAGTTTGATCTCCGTGAAAACCAACGAAAAAAACAAACAAATAATATAAAAAAATAGAAAGAAAGGCAAACTGAAATTGTTGTGTTCCCCATTGAATTCAATTGTTGGTACAAAGCAAAAATTATTTTATGTGAACATCCTTAATTTGAGTCTTTGAAGTTCTCGCTTTGTTTTATTTTTTTTTTTTTTTTTCATTTTCCTATAATTATTTATTCAAACTCTTACATTAGTCTACCTAACCTAACCTACATTAGTCTAATTTATGATGAATAGAGATGGATGGTAATGATGATGATGTCTATGTATCTTTCGCTTTCACAAGGGTGCCAAGTGTTAAGGACTGTTATTAAATCAGTTGGGGGAAAACAAATACCATTTGCTTTCATGCAACACTTGATTGTGTTTTTAATCTGCCTTCAATAGAATTTTAATTCTAAGCGAGAAATTTTTCTAAAATTTAATAATTTTGAAAAATTTTTAGCGACTGCCTGGCATTTAATTTTATGTTGAGGCTTGAAAAAGGAAAAATTAAATTATTTGAAGTAACTTTCTGCATTTCTATTCTAATTAAAGGATTTTTAAAATTTTTATTTAATAAATTTTAATTTGAAAAACTCATCTAATTTTATAAAAACATAAGTTCCGCTCCTCAAAATCCTTAGAATGATATTTGCTTATGCTTACTTACATACACCCACATGAATATCAGTGGTTTGCAGTGTTGTTTATGTGGTTGCATATGTGTTTAACCTTAGCTATACCCAATTAACCACAATGTTATGAGACATCTTGCATGACCGGTGCTCTAGAAAGGTAAATCGAACCCGACGATATGTGAGATTTAGCCGAAACAAGTCGTCAGCAAAATGTTTAGTGTGTATAAAAGCAACAAACTCGCAATTTTCGACTTTAGTATTAAAACAAGCAATAATGTCGAATATTTTAGCAGAAAACAAAACATAATACCTTCTCGCTACTATTTTCTTCTGCAAAGTTAGATTGAGGACAAAACCCAAGACGTTGAACGTCAGCTTTTCGTTAAAATTTTGAATAAAACTAAAGAATTTTTTTAAATAGTCAAGGAAATTTTAGAGCAAAAATGGAATAATATTTTGTCACATAAATTTTCCCCCAAATTTTTAACTAAGCGTATATTTTTTTAATATCTTTCTGCAATACTATTAAATGTGTTTTTGTTTCTGCTACATATAATTTATTTAAAATGATTTAAACTCAGAAGGTGTTTAATTCGCTATATGTTTGTATGAGCTATCGCGCTTACCACCATGTTGTGCACCATCAGTTGAAACATCGACAATAAGATGGATAATAAATGTAAGACATCGCCCTTCATGGTACCCCAAAAAAATTGGAAAGAACACAAAGTCTTTGGATATTATCGATGAACTCTTCGTTCCGATCATCTTGCACCAATAACTTTACTTCATAATAAAACATTTTCATCATCGTGCTGGGTGGCGGCGATTGAAGGCTAAATCTAAACCAATAATGTTGAAAAAGATGTGATTAACGACCAAAATGTGAGCTAGTTTCACTTATTATGTCCTCTCCAAATTTTAATTGAAGACAATGTCGCTTATCTTGTCTTCGCCAGAGATTGAATGAAGACAAAACGTTAGACAATATCCCTCATCTTGTTCTCACAATTCTTAATTAATTTTGAATTTTCAATGATGACAATTTTCATCAAATTGCCAATTAGAAAACATAATTGTAAATGACAAGCAAATGGCCAACTGGGTTATACAATATATAATTTACGTAAAAGCAAATATACAAATAAAGATTTTGCAATGTTTCTTTTCACTATTTTCAGTAAAATGTAAACATTTTTTTTTTAGGTTAACAGAATAGCGGTAAATATATTTGCTTTTAATTTATATTAAAGATGGCACAAACACATACTCGCATAAATTTAAATACACACATAAAGAAGGTAGAATTCCACAGTTTGCGAAAAATACTTATTTTTATGGAATATATAAAATTTTCCATATTAAATTATCTATTTAATATGCAGGATTGATGATAAATAATTTAGAAATACGTGGTTCTTAATGTGGCATTAAAGGTCTTTCAAATAGGATCAGTGTGTGTGTGTGTGTGTATGAGAGACGGAAGGAGAGAGACAAAGGAAGAAAATTTTTATATACAAAAATTACATTTAACACACCCAAATTGAGTTTTAGTTAAAAATTTCTTATAATTTTATAAGGACTAAAAGGACGCAAGTGTATATGAAGGACAAAATACGTATTCAAGAAATCAGTTTTCAAAAGAGAACTTTGAATATAAAATTGCATGTGACCCACATTAGCATATTGGGTACTTTTTAATGGGTAAAAAGCGTAAAAATTTGGTAGTTTTGATACTTTATATTTTATAAAATTTTAATAAATTCACGTACTTTCTGGGGCTAGAATGAGAAAGTACCTGATAGTTTCTTACTTTTTTTTTACTATTGGTGCTTTTTTACTTTTGGTACTTATTTCTTGGAAAATTCTGTAAATGGATTTAAATGAAATTTGGTAGACAGAGAGCACGTGACCCGCATTAAAATATAGAGTACTTTTTTTAAGGGGCAAAAACGGGAAAAATTAGTACTTTTTGTTTTTTGTTTCAATAATATTTTTTACGTTGAATTACTGTGTAATTCTGGAGTGTAAAATAAGGAAAAGCTGATACTTTTAGTATTTTTGGTCCTCTTTTGCTTTTAGTACTTTTTATTTTTCTTAATATTAATCGTAAACGAAGTCACAGGGCTGCCTCTAGCAAGAAAAAACTTCTAACAAACCTGCCATAAAATTTAATAAAAAGTTGCCAAATCTTACCTTTTCTTGTTTTTATCAAATGTTTTACATATTAAAGAATTTTTTTTTTCATTTATTGAATGTTCAATTAGAGATTGAAACTTCAATAAGTTTTTCAAATCTTAAATCTAAAAATGTTATAATATATCTTTAACCAATGGTAAACAAAATTTTTAATGTCAACGGTGGCTGAGAAAAAGGGTTTCCCTCCTTTTCAGCCGGGAGTAGCATCTATAATGTAAATTATTGCGCGCAAGTGGATTTGGGTGCAACTCAAGTTTTGTACTATATTTTTTTCGCGCGTTTAGAAAATACTGTCTTCACCAACGGAACATCAAGATCTTTGTGATTTCGGATATACCAGGAGGCTGCGTTGCCTTTGAATTTTTTCTACATTCGATGCTGAGGCAGTGCCCCACAACTGGATTCCATAGGACCATATTGGTTTCAGAAACGCGTTGTATAAAAGACGTTTACAGTCTAGGCTTAGTATAGAGTTTCTTCTAATAAGCCAATTCATTTGGGCTGCTTATAATTTCATTTGGATCAACTTTGTGTCTATGTGCGATTTCCATGTTAAACGAGGATCAAGATGAACGCCTAGATATTTGACCACAGTGTGTTGTGGTATAGTCTCGGTGCTAATTTTTATAGGCGGGCATGTTTCCCTGCGCAACGTAAAAGTGACGTGTGCACATTTCTGCTCATTATCTTTTATCCGCCATTGTTTTAGCCATTTTTCCAATTTGGATATATACCCTTGTATGTTGCGGGAAGCTTCTGCTGGATTTGTTGATGTATGAATGTTATTGCTTAACGGTAAGACAGTGGCATATATTAAGTACAGCAAGGGACCGAAGATGCTGCCAATCGACTGCGGTGGGCTTAAAAAATTGCCTTCTCTAACTACAAATTTTCGTTGCATTAAATAGCGTTTTAAAAGCCTGACGATGTTTACGGGTAGATTTTGCTTTAATTTGTGTATAAGACCTTCGTGCTAAAGAGCGCAGAGCAATATTTTTATTTTTCAATAGTGCCTCTAACAACATTCACAAGTCTGTAAGTTTGTTCAGTAGTGCTATGTTGTCTGCGAAAACCGAATTGATGATCTGGAATGCATCCATTACTTGTCACTATAGGCATCAGCTTGCTCATATACAGCTTTTCAAATAGTTTTAAAATGTTGTGCAATAAACTAATAGACCGATAGGATTCAACCTTCGTATGATCCTTGCCGGGCCTTGGTACCATAATAATCATCGAAACCTTCCACTCAATTGAATAGTATTGCAGCCGTAAAATTCCATTAAAAATAAATAGTATTATTGTTGTTAATGATATTTTTCTTCTTTAAGCTAATAAGGCCGGCCTAACGTAGTTAATGTTAATAAAACAGCTTTATTACATTTTTTACCCAACGTTTCGTCAATTGTTTGTTGACTTCTTCAGGGGTTTCGTCTATTTAAAATTTTTTAAAAAACATTATATTATATTTTGAAAAGTTTTTCCACTGTACATTATTTACTTACAATAATACAAATGTTCAATTAAAAAGTATTATTCTTTTTGCAATATATAGCAATTCTTGAATCATTTTGTTGCTTATTTTATCGACACCTGGGGCTTTTTTGGTATTAAGACTAGTAATAGCCTTTTCAAAGAAGAAGTGTAATAGTTTGTGTGTGATCAGGCCAAAATTGCATCCCTGATCTTAGCTCCTCTTATTAAATAATTCTCTTCATGAAAGATATAACAAATTTTTGTACTTTTTCATGTGTATTTTTTTTTGATAATTCTTATAAAAATCTTGATAATTTTTATAAAAGTCTTGCTGTTAATTCTATTTTTTATTTCTAAAAAAGTTTTACATTGAAAAATTCTGTTCTAGTTTTCAACACCAACTTTAGTTTTCCCACTTGTCAGAAGTATTATTTTTTTTTAGTTAGAACACACTTGAAACGATTGCTGTTGCTGTTGTTGCAAAGTGCCTATTTTGGATAAGTAGCAACAAGGACACTGCGAAACTACCATCAATCATTCCAATGTCACATTAATATGTGCTTCAAATTAATAATAAAAGTTTTACACAAACTTGTGTTTTAATTTTATTTTATTGTGTGTGTGTGTATTTATTTATAGTAACTCGGCATTCATTATCATATTTTCCACTAGTAAAAATTTGCTTAAAGTTCAAGTAGAGTTTTGAAACAATTCGAACATGCAGTTGACTTGCTACTGCCAATGGCATACTTCTTCATCTCATTTTTTATTTATATTTATTTTTTGTTTAAATTTTGGTTTTCCTTTTGGTTGGGGAGAAATTTAAATATTTTAAATGAGTATTTGACATAAAACCAAAATGTGAGGTTCTCTGCGCAGCTGCTTTTTTTTCGTTATTCAGACCGAGATTACAGACAGAAAAGAATCTACTGAAGGATGTTTGTGTTATTTTTTGATAGTATAGTAAATAGTAGTATAGATTTATGTGATTTTCATTTATAACCGCTTATGTCTTAAAATTAATTTTTCTGAAAATTCAGAGTGCACTTGGTATTTAAAACTAAAAAACGGAATGAGTTTTTTGAGCTTAAGTTCTTTTTGTTGATACTTAATACCAATAATTATTAAAAATTTTATTGTATCAATTAAACAATTTAATTGAAAATATTAACGTATCAACTAAAAAATTTAATTGAAAAAAAGTCATGAAATATAAGTTTGTCTCTACAGTTCGCGCTAGCTTGAGAGGCCCAAAGAGAAATGGACAAGCTGAAATAGATTTAAGTTTATAAAAAATTGGGCATATGCTGTTATTCTTGAAAACCGTACTTTTTTAAATGTGTATGTACAGATATTTACACGGGCAAACCCCAATGCCATAAAGTTGTATGCTTATATTTGAATATATACTCTGGTATGTGTTATATTCAAGTAACCAAATGCAAATGAAATTTGTCTTCTTTGGATAATTTTTGTTGCCATTCATACTTTCATTTACGAATTTATTGTGCGACAATAGTCATGACAGTAAACTTTAGAGTGGGTAACATGCACTGAAAATTTATAGTTCTAAAATTTTTATTAACGACAAGGCTTTAATAGCAGATGGTTATTAAATCGTTTGTATTTTATATTTTTGTTGATTTAGAATGTCAAAGAATAAACGCTATAATAAAATGGGTTGATTTTTTAAGAAAACTGTCAAAATTTAGAATTATTGGAAGCTTGACATAAGGCCGAAATTAACGGCTTTCGATTGGATGCATAAATCCAGGTCTAACATTATCAAGCATCGCATTGATACCTAAAATTAATCTTGTCAATCCCTAATCGGGATAATTCATGCTGCATTTTATACTCCAGCACAATAGAAATAATATTTTTATTATTTTGCTAAATTAAATTATTATTTATTTAACATTTCAATTTAAATTTTTTTTGTCCATTGTTGGTATTGAACAAAGAGTCACACGTTTGCAACACATCGCCTTAGAAAAGTCAGCCTGGTTCGAATATTAAAATCGACAAATAAGAGCCGACATGGCTGATAGGTATCAATGTTATCCTATTAGTCCGGATGTTATCGGTTCAATTCCGGCGGAAGACCCTGGGTGATTTCTACAGACAAGCTAATAGCTCCACGGGTTTTTTATGTTAAAAAAAAAAAATTAATTTTTTTTTGTTCACTTCTGGTATTGAACAGAGGCAGCTTCAAAAGTATTGAATCGCTTTTACGATAACTTCAAGTACATTTCGGCTTAAAATTTTTAATCACAAATCGAACTCAATTTAGTACGACTTATTTTTCGTTGTGTATCAGTAGTGCGATTCTCTAGCCAATTTTAACGTCAATTGAATTGTTAAAAATTTTTTAACAGCTAAATTAACGTCGATGTTATTCAGTAAGGATTTTAACAATATCGTTTAGAATTATATTCAATTATAACGTCGAATTTTTCGGTTAACTTAACAGCAAAAATTTTTTCATTGTTTATTCTTAAGTTGTTGTTATTTTGAAATTTTCAAAAAATATATTTTCGAACAAATTAAAAAGAGCGCACTCTCCTGTACACTATTCTGACTACAAATTTATTGTTTACATGTATTGTTTTTTAACACAAATTAAACAGAGCGCCCTTCTCCTTTGAACTCTTCTGGTATAAAATTCATTGTTTTTTAACAAATTTGCACACTGATTGAATTTTTTAACAATGTTGGTTATACTGAGTTTGAGGCTGGTGTTGGCTGAAGTGGGTAGCGCGTTGACTATTAAGCAAACAATGACTTGCGGCCTGATTTCAAACCCTGTCCAAAACAAGTCAATCAACATCATTAATTTCTCTAATGTACATTAGTGAGACATTGTATTAATTGTTTTCGGACTATTTAAGTGATGAGGGCATAGCTCTGGTCACTAAAACCTGTTCCGACAGCGATTGATTCTATCGAAACTAATGTACACAACATCGCCCTCCTTCGTTGGTTAGCAGAAACATCGGCAAAGTAAAACAACTAATAAAATAAAATGCCTGCTAATACAGCTTAACGAAGTTAATGCGTCTACTTAACACCGGTTGGCGCCTCAACACTGCCTTAAAAATTAACATAACGCACAAAGCAGAATTGTAAAAGAGTTAAGTCTTCTAAATTTTCAACATCTATCTTCTCTACCCTATCCCTCTCCCTGAGTTCCGGCACACTGCACTGCATACGTAGAGGTCATCCCCTGAGCACAGATAACCAGAGATGACACGAGACGGAAGATTTTGCATACTTGTTTGTATACACTCATACAATCGCGGGTTTTGTTTTTTTCTTTGTGCTGTCTTTCTATCCAAATTAAAATTATAAATCGCAAAACTAATTAAATATCCATATATTTCTCTAATTCACATTAAAAATATTATTAATTAA
Source organism: Lypha dubia (assembly GCA_947311025.1). Taxonomy (NCBI): domain Eukaryota; kingdom Metazoa; phylum Arthropoda; class Insecta; order Diptera; family Tachinidae; genus Lypha; species Lypha dubia. The sequence continues at coordinate 87,940,868 of OX371264.1, read as the reverse complement.
TTAATTTAAGTTGGTTTTCACTGATCGTTTGTATTTTATCACTATAATATCTGCAAAATATCAGAATTTATCAAGTATGTATGTATGTATGTGTGTATGTAAGTTAAAAACCACCACCATTTGGCAAATTTCCAGCATATATGTACGTATGTATATAAATTTAATATACTGAGTATATAAGAACACATTAAATTGTTTTATAACTTTATTTTCGAATTATATGCCGTAAATACTTAATATTATTACATAATATTAAATTTAAGCGTGCTTTCATGTAGCATTTTCCACTAAAAACTGAACTTCTTTTTGCTTTTCGTTTTGTTTATCTTCATAACAAACGCACTAATGTTGTCTCTTTTTCACGATGCCGGGTTGTGATATATAAAATATGATCGAAGTCCAATTTTTTTTTTGTCATCTCTGGGTATCTGTGCCCTGAGTGCTGGTCCTAATTAAAAAAAAAAAAAAGAATTGTTGCATTGTTACCACAAGCAAGAAATTGTGTTGGTAAAATTAAAATTAATTGTAAAAAGTTACAGAATCGCACTACAGGTGAATCAATTAATTTTGTATCAGCAACCAAGCAAACAAATCTTTTAAAATTTTTGATTTCAGTGAGAACAATTTCTTGATATTTTAAAAATAACACACGTAGTTTATTTATAGGTTTGTCATTGCGTGTCTAATTTTCACAATAGCTATATGAGACTTATAACGTATACGTATTTAGGGAAGTCAAATGACCCAATTCCGTTGGTGCGTCTGTTTTTTTTTTGTCTGCCTGCACGTGAAATCGTTTTTCCGAAGGTACCAGAAGAATTAGAGCCTTAGCTATTGCAATAATGTATCAGAATTTGCCGTAAGACAATTCGTATTCAAAATCAGCACAAATAAATAAAAAAAAAAATCTTAATACTCCAATGCTCCGGCTTGCGTCGCTTCGTTTCGAAGTTGCGTCTTTTTAAAATTTCTGTGACTTCGAAGTTGTGTCGTTTGCGTTTCGGTAGGCGTCGCATGGCTTTGAAGTTGCATCGATAGTGGCACCGATTTGCGTCTTAATATGAAATTGTTTCTACAAAGCTTAAATAAAAAAACGGGATTTCCCGTTTCAGTCTTATGAAAATAAGTATGTGAAGGTTGTCTACTGGTTGCAAGTTGAAGATATGTATGTATTTTATAGCTTTATTTTAATAAAAAACATTTGTCAAAAAAAAAAAAAATTAAAAACATTTGATTTTTAAGGTAAAATTATGAATCTCGGAACCAGTTAAATGAAAATCAATGCAAATGTATTGAAAATCATTCTTCGGTCTCAATTAGCCGCACAAACCAGGGTATTGGTGTACTACTCATATACATATTATTTGGTGAAGGTCTTATAATATTCGGCATAACCGATTTATGCACTCTTACTTGTTATTTTATCAAGCCGTTCATTGACGTCACGTCTTAATACAAATAACATACATTCCTGTATCTTGGCATCCATTACAACATCACTAAAGTCATAGTGATTATAAAAAAAGAAGAAAAAATTCTCTTTTTTTAAAAAAAAAATCTACTGACTGACTGATTAGTCAGTCAACAACAAAACCAAAAATGTGAACCAAACTGAACGAACCAAACCAAACCAATGTGAACATATTTTTAAATTTATCTTTAAATAAGAATCTTATAGCTAAAAGAAGAAGTAAATGGAAAGGCGCCTTTTTTAAAGGCCTTTTGCAGCACCAATGCGATATATTATCCAGAACATCGTGCAGACTTGTGCTCTAAGTAGGCCTTCAATAAGGCCTTTAATATAAATGCCTTTTTAATGCAATGCAGAGTGTATGTGTGTGTATGTGAACCTTTGCCATAGTGTTCATGTATTTGTGTGTTTTTTTTTTGTTTTTGTTTACATGGTTTTGGTGTATGTGTGTGTTTAACCAGTAAAATATTTTTCCATTTAATGGATGTTACTCCTTCTTAATGTTTTCCTGCGAGTAGTAGTCTGTCTGGCATTTACTTTACAATCATAAAGATTTTTACTATGGTTTAATATTTCTCGTTGAGTGGGTGAAACTGAAAAGCTGGTAATTTGAGGGTAGAAGTAGGAGTAAAACAGTAATTGCTTATGACAACACGGGTAGAAGCACAAGCCAACAGCAAATGGGCACCAGCATATTCTTATCGTTTATATTATGAGGCAGTCAAGAAGTACATGGAGTTAAAAGTGATAGATTTTTTATATTAAAAATATCCTATTTATGTTCTTTTACCACTCTTCGTCTCACCTTCTTATGCCATCAAGCTTTTTTGGAAAATGGTTTATTAAATTTGATGTCCATAAAACGGACGACTCCTGGGCAAAAATAGAAAAAGGAAAAAGAAAAAATTCACACTATTATGTTTCGAAAATAAAGTGAAGACAAATTTTGGATTCAAAAAACGTGACTAAAGTTATTAACTAAGGCAAAAGCTTAGTTATAGTAACTAAACTTTTTTTCCAACTAAGCACATGATAAAGGATGAGAAACAAATGACAAAGCAAAGAAAAACATAAATTACTGATGAAATTTTTATATAATAATTTTTTTATCACTTTTTTTTGAAATACATAAGCAAACTCGCACGCAAACACACTCACCCCCACACATTGAAAAAGACTTACTTACATCGACTCTTATACTTTGTAAGAACAAATTTGTTTTGTTGGTGTATTAGCAGCAGTGTTACCAAAATATATATTCAAAATTACACCTCGTAGGATTTCAATGGATTTACACCCACTTTTAAAATATATATTTAACACATTTCAAAAATCGTGTTTAAGGTCTACTTATGATTTGGTATCAGCCCCAGTGAAATTCAACATATATTCCAGCTGAACACACAACAAATAATACGTTTTTGATAACTATTTTATTTCATAAAAGTCTGTTACAAATAGCAAATAAACACATTAAAAGAAATTCAATATTTAGTATACTATACAGTAAATAAAGAGAAATATACAACAAATGTACGGTAGAATCTTAAAAAAGTTATCCAAAATGTCCCAAGGGGTATTAACTTTTTCGAACTTTTAACTTTTCTAAGCGCGTGTTTTATTTTTAGTCGAAAAAAGGAATAAATAAAGTGTGTAATATGTAAACAATTTATATTTTTATTAAAAGACTTAAATGATTTTCATTATTTCAAAAGAAACTTAGGTTTAGGGTGTTCAATTTCACAGTCACGCTCAGTTTTTTCGTGCACATAAAAATATTTGTTTATAGTGGTTTAAAGAAGCAGTCAAGGCTTGTTTGCTTCTTTTCTATAATAGCTCTTGATCATTTTCGTGCGCATATTGGTTAGGTCTGCCACATGATTTGCATCATCTTAAAAACATATACACGCTCTAAAAAGTAAACCGAAAAGTTAACTTTTTAGAGCTGCACGTTGATTATGAAAAACTCTTAACTTCTCCGCGTGTTTAACTTTTACGCGCGTTAACTTTTCTAAGATTCTACTGCACATAATAAAAATCAGCATAAAAATCTTAAATTAATAAAGTCATTGAAACTTAAATTTTTGTTACTATTGTTTAGGAGAGGTTAAAAATTATTATTGCCGTTTTTCTGTATTCCTTCCTTAGTAAATAAAATTGCAGCAACGGTATCAGACGATAATTTGTTTCTTAGATCAGTTTTACAAATATTAAGACTACTAAATATCCTTTGCGCAGAAGTTTTGGAAAATGGCAAAGTAAAAATAAAGTTTATTATTTTTTATAATGTGGGAAATATAAAAAAAGTACGTGTTGCACTGTGGTATGACTGCCGCGGTATGCAATTATATTATTACGTTTTGTTTAATAACTCGATTGTTATTGGAGATAATTCGAATTAAACCAGGTGCCAGCAGGGGAAAACAAGAACTTGGCAGCACATTTGCTGGTGTGGTTTTTGACTAGGCTGATTAGTGAAGACAATTGGGCGATTCTAATACTTAAAAATCTATGCAATTGCTTAAAAAAAACAAAAAACTTAAGAAACAAACTTAGTGTTAGGTTTTTTTACTTCCATTACGGAATTTCTAGATTCGGTCGCCGCGCTCAAAGCCCGCGATAAAAGCTATGAAATATATGAAATATAATTATATAAAAAATAGTGTTATAAAACAAAAGAATTTCAAATTACCCGTGAACTACACCTGAGAGCAATTACCCACGCGCTACACATGCACATAAAAATTACAGCTGATTCGGGTAATTACCCGCGATTCGGCAACACACATTAGCAGTAGGTATGCCAATCCCGAAATACCGATCCCGAAAATCCCGGGATATTCGGGATTTTAAATCCGGAATTTTCGGGATCAGTCAATCCCGAAATTGTTTATTAATTTTATTTCTTGTATATATTTTTATTTATATCTATTTATATATTATTAAAACAAAGTCATCATAACTTTCCCCTATAAGCACATAAGCAAGTTCATTGTCGATGAGCAATGTAGAGAGTAAATTGAAAATATAATAGCCTTTTCCTAATCCAGCAACAAAATACACAGTTTTCTTGTTTATTGCTTTCTGAATTGCGTTTATAGCACGGACACATGAACAGATAACAGACATTGGATTTGTATGCATACTTAGCATTAATGTTTCTCAACTGGATGTTTACATTCATAATTTTTTTGAACACGTACATATCTAATTTCCAGACCGAATATAGTTCAAAAAGAATGCTCTCGGTTAATAAAAAATCTGATGCAATTGAAAATAATTGCAAAAGAAAATGCACCAAAGATAGATCTCCACTATTGTCACCGTGTGGCCACAATATTTATCTAATAATAATAATAGCAATAGTTTAACTAATAATATTTGATTCACAGCTTCTAGTTTAACATTAGTTAAACTATCAAACGTCATTGGTTAACTAATAGTTAGACAACAGCTGATTCGTTGGAATTTATTATTAGTATTTTTGTTTTGTGAAAAATTTTAGTTATGGCATGTGAAATTGAAAACGCGGAGTCCGATATAGAAATTGACACTGATACTGATAATACGCGGAACATTGTTGCTGAGCATCGCCAACGTAATCTAAAAAGATTTTATGGATAGATTCCGTCTTAGCAAGTAGGTGGCGCAATGTATACGCCATTTTTAAGAAATAATATATCAAATGTAAACAAACACCATATGCTATAACAGAATTGCCAGTTCATATTAAGAGTGTTGGTTAAATATTACACTGTGAATATGAAGTATTAGTTAAACAATAGTTATCATTTTAGTTTACTAATAGCTAACTAATTACTGTAAATTTGGCCCTAAAAGAAACAAATTTAACTTTATTATTCTTTTCAAACGCGTTTAGCCATTATAAAAAAAATAGGCGGCAAAATACTTTTATTTAAATAATTTTATTTTGTTACTTTACTTTTTAATGAATACTTTATAATTTTGTTACATGTTGGAATAATATAAAAAACATATCTAATTATAATTAACAATGCAATATAGAATGAATTATAAAATATATATAATATTTTATTCGAATAAATGTACTCAAGAATTTATGTTTTGAAAATTTTTATATATATGTTGTGGGTTAACTAATCTATATGCATTTTTAAAATCCTGGAATCCCGGGATTGGAATATTGAAATCCCGATTTTTGGTATTCACAAATAGAGTCCCGATTGGCATCCCTAATTAGCAGCCTAAGCTTTCGCTAACTATTTATCTGTGTGCGTGTATTTGGTTGTGTTTTAACAACACTAAGCTCTTGGCATCTTTAAAAAAATATGTAGAAGTGATAACGAAGCACACACCAACACACTCCTACAAGTTATGTACCCCCTTTGTTGGTTGCTTTATTATTTTACCATTCCTATTTGTATGAGTGTAAAATTTTCCTTTCACATCCTTTTGTCCTTTTTATTCTATCTTCGTAATATTTACTGCCATTTATTTTTCTACATTTCTGTCTATAAATTTATTTATTTCCTAAATCACTGTATATACATACATACGTATGTACTTATTTATGTTCACATCTCCTCGAATTTAAATTTTTTTTTATTTCTGTTGCTGTCGTTAATTTTAAATAAATAATAATACCAAAAATCTAATTTTCGCTGCTTGAATTTTTAAAAACAACATTTCACAAGCAACAAAAAATACTTTACAAAGTCGAAAGTAATTCGATTCAGTTTTCATGACTTCCATTTATAATATTAAGGATATTTGTCAATTTTAATTAACTGTTGGTTTATTTTTGTGCTTTAGAGCGCCCATTTCCGCTTGAGAAGATAAACATGTTTTTTTATTTCCATTTTAACAAGCGAATCACAATAAAGATTAAAAGTCAGATGTTAACAAAAAAGTGACCCCCAGTTTGTTTAAAGTGGTCATGATTTTTTTCCTTAAAGTGAAAAACTTCACAAAAAAATTTAATGTGAAAAAATTTGTAACTGTTTAATTAATTAAATTTATTTTACTAGCACATAAATTTATCGCTTAAATTTGACTAATGAATAGCGTTTGTTATGGTTAATTATTTTTAATTAAAATATAGAAAAAATTATTTTTCTGAGGATCAAATTGAAATGAATTACAGTGAAAGCTCTCATAAGCGGACACCTTCCGTCGACGAAGATTTTGTCTGCGAAGTGGAGATGTGCGTTTTTTTGGAATGGCATAAAACATAATTTTTAGAATTTTTGTTTGATTTTAAAAGTTTAAATTATTTTTATTAAACAAAAAAAGTTACAAAGTTGGAAAAAAATAATTTTTGTTTTAATGTTGCTTCATTTTCTTTAATCATTTTTTCTCCATAATAGTATATCCATTTTTTTCTCTTAATTACAACAGTTTTCTTTGAGGAGGCATTTTAAATTTGTTAAGTTCACTCAAGTAACTAAATGCGCGTATGTATGTTCATAAGGACAATGCTTTATCACATTTCAAATCTTAGAAGGGAAATCACAAAAATTTCTATATTTTACCTTTGGTGCAACTCTATAATATGACTAGCTTAAGAGGTATTTAGCCTTATAAATATGTATACATTGGCTTTCTTGTATTATATGTACATAACATATGTAATATTTATATATAGCCTACACAATAAATATATAAAAACACTGAAAATTATTTATTGTACAGTTTTTTGACAGTTTTTGGTTCTTTTTTAAATGTCCTAAGCGGACAGAATGTTTTGGCAAAAAAAAATGATATTCTCATGTCCGCCGCGGGCTATGGGAGCGTCTGTTTTAAGAAATGTTTTTTTTTTATTTAGGAATTGTCCGCTTTTGAGAGATGTCCGCTTATAAAAGCTGTCCGTTAAGGGAGCTTTCACTGTACACTGAATTTTAAAGAGCCACATTTGAAAAAAACTAATTTATAAATCATAAATTATAAACAATTAAAAACTTTAATTAAGTATTTTATGATTACTGTGAATACGAATTGTGATTAAAAATGTTAATACGAAATTTAGTTAAATCCATTCCAAAAGAGATTAAACTCTTATTAAGCTGCCTCTGTTCAATACCATAAATAGATAAAAATTAAATTAGAAAATCTCCTTTTTGTTGGCTTTAATTTGGCCAATTTTAATATTCGAACATAAAATATAAAAAACATTAACATAACATCGAACATTATTTCGTCGTATTTAACTATTTCATATCTTGCATATTGCCATATTGTTTTTTCTGAGAATATTTTTAGGTAGTTTTTTTCTCATATGTTTATGCGCACATATTTTGGGATTGAACCAAAATATTGGTTACTGCGCAAATTACTATGTATAATTTATTTTATTATTATTTTATTTTATTTTCTTTGCAATGAAAAATATTACTATGAATATATTTCTTTTATATATGCTACGAAAAATATTAAGCAGTTTACAAGCAAGTATAAAATATTTTTGGTAAAACTGGAAAGGTATTTCTTATCGGGCAAATATATCGCTATTTTATGCGGAGCTACGGACATTTATTTATTTCTGTTTTGTACTACAATGCTAAAGCAAATATTAAAAGGTTTGTAAGTACATACATATATGTACAAGTATTTGTTCCACATATGTATTTATATTTACGACATAAATATTTTGATAGCAAAAAAAAAAAAAAAGCGAATCATACTTTGGAGGTCATCAATAGTATAGCAAAAATATGTGAAGAAGAATTTTAAAATCCCGGTTGCCATTTTTAATAGCGATTTTAAATACTAGCTGAACCCAGTGTGCTTCGCTACCCTGCTCGTTATAGTCAAGAATTTATTATTTCGTAAGAATATCAAATTGTGAAAATTTAATGGCAATCGGGTCTAGTAGTTAAGACTATATTACGATTTTTAATTTTCCTAAAAAGGGGCGTGGTCCCACCCATTTTTCTCCTCCACGTATTCCAAGTTATGCCAATACCATATGTACCAAATATCATCGACGTAGGTAAAAAAATGCCCAAAATATGGCGATTTAAATTTTTGGGTTATATGGGCGGTGGCACGCCTCTTTGTCCAATCAAAATTGGCCCAGCCGTTTTGGAGTCCATATGTTACATACATACACACATCCTGTTTTATACATATTAATTTTTTAAAAGAAATAACAATTTGAAGATTTTTTAAATATTTTACTCTTTTATAAGAACTCCTGCCGTAACTGAAATAATATTAAACTCAGTTACATAAAATAATAAACTCTTTCTTAAAATTCCTTTTTTTTTTTTTCTTTGTAATATCAAAAATATTAATACTTAGAATATTATTTTTCATTCTTTCGCAGAATTATCTTTCATAAAATATGCAACAGTGAGAACTTGTGCTTCTCAGGTAAGTAAACACAACATTTTTCTTTAGCCAAAAGTAAATTTCCTACATTTTATTGAAATCAAATTTCGTTAAGAGAACACGCAGCTCAAACCTTAGACATAAACATGGGAATAAGATATCAATGAAAACATAAAATATATTCTTTTATTTGAATTTTTAAACCTTTCTGTTTAATAATTCATAACAGATCAATCATTTGCATGCAACAACAGAAAATAAAAAAATAAAAAAAATACTAAAACATCTAAACTCCACCACCTGGGGAACATTTCTGAAATACTTTTAGTTTTTGTAGAACAGCTACAACAATTTATTTGTTAAAAACTGACTGCAGAGAAATGCTATCAGTATGACGAAAGAGTAATGAAAATAATAGAATTATGTCAGAAAAACTATATTTGAAAAATAGATGTTCCTTTTGTGGGACTCTTTTTTATTTATGTGCTGTCGTCATGGAATACAATTTTCATTTGTGAAATTGTTTGAAAAGACATTTTACAAAATAGAAAACTAAAACAAAAAGATGTGAGTATTTGCATGTGAGTTGCACATGTGAAAGGAAAAAATAAATAAAAGTAAATTATATCTCGTTGCATGCACGTGTCAGCAGGAGATCGTACCTGTGTCCTTTGACATAATTGTTTTTACCTTTATATGCACACATGTATACTGCAAGCTACAAGTTGAACAGTTTTTTTTTATAAAAGAGTTATTAAAACAAATTCTAAAATTTCTTTAAAAAAAATTCGCAAAAAAATTTTTATAATATTGTTTCGGAATTTTTGCCATCATATGAGAATTATTAAAGTAGAATTATTATTGTATTACAGTCAAAACTGCTATTATATTTTTCATGTGTCAACATTTTTGTGAAAAATTAATTGATCGACTCGAGTTCAAATCCAGACATTAGAAATTAACAGTTTTTCTTGTTCACTTTTTAATTCAGAATAAAACTGCAAAATTGGAAAGAAAATCAGTAAACTTCGACTCCCATAGGATGCGATCCGTTCTAATCCCATATATTTAACTCTAGATGTTTTATAGCTTTTTAAAATTTTTCTTTGCTTTTGGCGAGTCTTTTCGAGTTCTGCAGTGGTTCGTTTAAACAATTTTTTTTTTGGTTTTCGGAAAGTTTAACATTTTGGCAATTTTTTCACTTATAAGATTTTTTTATTAGTACTTTTTTTAATTTTGCGAATACTTTTTCGGGTTTGATGCTTTTATTTTAACTTGATTTTTAGTTGGTTGTTTTTTTTTTTTTTGGTTTTGGCGATTTTTTCACTGTAAAGTTTTATTTTCTTTTATCATTTTATTTCATTTTAGCATTTTTTGTGGTTTGTGGCACTATTTATATGTTTGACTATTTTTTGGGTTTTGATATATTTTTCTTTAACTTTCTTTTTATTATGTAGCTCGCTTGAGAACACGCTTTAATTTAAGGCTTTCATCGAACTTTTTGTATTTGGTGTAGTGGGCATAGGTACAAATATTTAGTGAAAGTTTTCAAATCTATAAATCGTTGCGTGATTTTCTGAACTTGATCTCGTATATTAAAAGTACTCTACATTGCCTGGGTTTCACATCCATTGAAAATTATAATTCATCACTAAAATTGAATGTACTGAAACAATTGTTATTGTCTTTCCCAATTTACATGAATTACATGAATACTTACTTTTTTTCGCTGAAAAGCCGCCTTTGTGTCGTGTGCAAGATCCCTGGTGATCAATATTAAAAAACCCTGGGGGGAATCATTGCTCCACCATACTTATTGATTTTAACACAGAATTCTCATACGAGTATAAGCAGAGAATTATGACATTTTTACAACGCTACCCCATACAATACGCGTCACACGTAACGGAATATTCGTGTTCTACCTTCGTTGCATGCAGTAAATCTACTTTGCATACAACTTTAGGACTTGGTATGATTTAAAAATATTACAAGAATATGCATTCATAGAAACATATGCACGAGTATAACCACCACATACACATGCACACATTAATTCACTACCCACCAAACCAAAAGTGTCGATTTTGTAACGAATTCGTTACGACTAGTCGGCAAAATCTTCCGATTTCGGAACCGAATTCGTAAGTCTTTCGTAACGAAAATCATATGAAGTGGTTGACATGACTTCGTAAAGATACGTAGTTAAGAAATCATAAAGAAATGTAGGAAAGATTTCGTAAAGAAATGTCTTAACGATGTCGTTTAGACTATTCTTAATGTTTTCGTAAACAATTTTAATTGTTAAACACTATTAAACTAGTTAATTTTATTATTTTTTTTCTTTTTATTTATATTTATCTATTGAACTAAAAATAATATTAACAAATTTTAACTGATTTTGCAAACTTACTTAATAATTAAATTATTTTTTAAAAATATTTCTCTGCACACTCTCAAATTAAAAAAATGCAAACTTGTAAACATCAAATATAACTTCAGACATAATACCGAAATGTCTTAACGAATTCGATACGATAAATCTAACTTCAGAAAAAATCGAAACCATTATGGTGGGTAGTGCATAATTTGAGTTTGAATATATATAATTGTTTTTTTTTTGTTTTTGTCAACTAGAAAATTTATGCAAATCTAACTTACAAACAAGATGTATGAAAACTATAAAAAAATTTACATAATTAAAAAGAAAAAGAGGGAGAGAGAAATAGAGAGAGAAAACATTAACACGCTTATCATAAATGTGAAAAATACAGTGACTCATTTATTTTATTATATTTTTTCTTAATGTTTCTGAAAAATTTATTGGCATGCTGCTTAAGGAAAATAAGACTTTAAAATTTTAATATTAATTTTGAAGCATTAATTTTGATATGAAAAATCAAAGATTTCTCAATCAAAAACCTGCAGGAATATGAATTTTTACTGCACCGTTTACCGTTTACACTGATTTTATTATTTTGGTTTCGACTCAAAGCAAAAATTTGGTTATGGCATGGTTGCGAAAACAATATCATTTTACCCGCTCTAATATATGATCGTGATAAAGAAAATATTATTGAATCTTTCATAAGATTATGAATCTTATTTAATATACATACAATTAACAATCTTATGTTTACATTTAATCATTACATTATTAGAATTTATAAAAGCAAGAGCTCCGTTATATTTGACAACATAATATTGCTAATCTGGAAAAGAGGAATTGCAATTTAATTCACTTTCGATTAAAGCGAAAAATTGTCAAAAGTAAAAACTACTCTTTTGTTCCTTTTACATTCATAAAATTTTCCCATATCCAAGCTTAGAAAAAGTGTCTAGTATTTGTTACTTTGTTACTTTTTAAACGCTTATAGCTCCTAAACTACTTAACCCACAATACCCCACAATATTTTGTACACTTCTGTTAATAAATATTTTTAATTTATTATAACTTTTATCAAAATCGGTTAAATAATGCGTCCAGAAATTCTATAACAAAAAATGGTCATGCCTACTTATTATATAGATACCATATTTCTTAACTCTTGGCTAAGTTCTTTGTTCTTAGTTTTGTATGTTAAACCGGTTTGTTTATTGGTTTGATTTTTGTGCGTTTAGTTTGCATAATTTAAATTACTTTTACATTCTTAATATAAAAAAATCATGTAGAAAAATTTTACCATATTGGCAGGTTGTCTGGAAATGACCCTCATTTTGATGTCATCACTTTTTAAACTTGGCCATTTATATTTTAAATTTGCAAAGAATAATTTAAAAAAAGCCCAACTTTTTTTCCGCAGAAAAAAAAACTTGTTATTATTGAAAAAATTCAACTGAATTTCAAATATTTTTAACCACTGTGCCAAAGCTTAAAATATGTTTTTATTATTATTATTTTTTTCTTCAACTTAAACATAAATTCTATGTGTCACTGATGTACATAATCACAAGAGAGATCTAAACTTTTTTCATTCCTTTATTTTTTTCTACCTTTTTTGTTGTTGTTGTTCTAGTTGTCGTCTTTTACCAGCGATGGAAAAATTAAAAATTGAAATGGTACTGTGTGTCAACAGAATAATATATTTTTATTCAAAAATAAAATTAAGCAGAAGCAGACTCCATATTTTGGAAAGTTTTACATCACTATTTTATTTTAATTTTAAATTCTAGGACAAAAAGTGCTTTATTTCTTAGTGGTGTGCAAAATATATATGTTTATTGACTAGTGATGTGTGCATGTTATCGAAACCATGTACATACATAGTTAAAACCCATTAGAATTTGGAGATTAATTCTGCTGGCATAATATGGCAGCTTGTAAGTATTTTCGGTGAAAAGAGACGTTTTTGGTTGGCAGGTTCAACCCCGCGTTAGCAGAACAAAACCAATAGATGTACATTAAAAAAAAACAAATGTTTGCAAAATACACTAATACACAAAGCTCTGTATATGTATACAATATTATGCCAGATTAATTAGTCTGTGTGTATTCGAAAGAACAAAAATTTTGCGCACTAAAAATTAAATTAAAAAATTAAAATTAACGTGTAAATTGGACCAATAACATTAACAACTTTTGCAAAAAACACACACTAACAACAACATGAATAACGAATTTGTGCATTTCTTATGTTCTTGTTTTGAAGCCAATGTTGTCAATAATTATAAAAATAACGTAGATTTCTAAACAGGGAACAAAGCAAAACCAAAAACTAGTACTAAATATGACGTGGGGGTACTGTGGTATTTTTGTTGTGAAAAAGTGCTGAAAATAGTACAAAAGTACTGAATTTTCCATCACTGTCTTTTACTGTCTCATTTCATTTTATAAATTTTTCTCATCTACACTTGAAAATATTAAGGACAAATGAAAAAAAATTAAAAAAAAAATTAAAACACAAACGATAGTGAACAAGTGGTGGCGACTTGTGTTTCAACTGAAGCAGAAAAGTTGTAGCGAAGGGTGTTTGACGTTTGTTGAGAATCCGAAAATACATGGGGCATGAGTGCATGAGTGCATAAAGTGAATTTGGTGTCATTCTTAAGGGTTAAATGTTTGTTGTATAATATTTTTTGGTATTACTTTAATTACTTTTTTTGTTCCTTTTAAGTTTATCCCTTTAAACTCCATTTTTTTGTGTGTGTGTTTGTTTCTGTTGTTATTTGTTATATGAAGTACATGGAGTGCTTGAACGTAAGTGAGTATGTGTGTGAGTTTAAGATAATCGTATAAGTGAGTAAATTTATCGATTTAATTTAAATTATTTACTGGCTTAAATTGACAAGAAATGTCTTTAATTTCGTATGTTGGCGTGTGTGTGTGTTTTTTCTTCTTTTCTTCTTTTTGTTGTTGTCTATTTCACTAACTGTCATTAAGCATGGCAGGCACCAGCAAAATATTGTCTGTACATGTTCATGAAAATAGATTGATGGTCAAGAGAGAATTTTTGATGTTCATTAAAATTAACATTCACACACACATATACAAACTCGTATGTACATATTTTTATCTTAATTTATTTTTTTATCAAGTTGTATTAGTTAAAATGTGCAAACAAAAAAAAGAAACCCAATCATGTATGAGTGTTTGTTTTAATGGCCCTTTACTTGATAATTAAGAGTGGACAGGCAGACAAATGATAATTGTTAAATTGTGCATTTGTCAATGCCATCGGCACATTTTATGAGAGTATGATGGAAGGAGTCCAGCGCTGTAAATTTTCGTTTTTAATGACTGGGAGGTATAAAAAAAGGATTATAATAAATCTACTGGGGGAATTAAAATTTATCAAGGGAGTAAAATCCAACTACATATAAAAAAGTTTTTAAGAAAAAATGTTCTCATAAATATCGTATATGTATTTTGGCATAGGTATATGTTTTATATAAATTACTAATAGAGTAGAATAAGACTTTACCTTTTCTTAATAAATTAATACTGAGATGACATGACGTTAAAGGACTCGGAAAAAAATGTTGAAAATTTTTTTATTTGTTAATGCAAAATCAAGTGAATGTGGAGAAAGTAAATAAAATAAATTGATTTTTTTCTTAAAAACCCGCAACTCCCAAAAAATTTTTCAAAATTCCAAAAATGGGATTTTTTTTTATTATTTTCGGTATATAATTTTTTACCAAGTACAGATAATACTTATTGAAATTCATACAGAACAGTGGACTTAAAATTAATAATTCCAATAAAAAAAATTTTCTGCCAAAATCGAAAAAATTCATGATATAAAATTTAACTGCTTCTCACTTTTAAAAGAGTAGCAATTTTAAACTGAAAATTGGAAATGCTCAAAACTTAATTTTTAATCTAGGAAAGAGAGGTTTTTAAAACTCTGGCAAGATTAGACTTTCCCGTTTGCAAAATAGTTAAATTTAAATTTCATGCACCTCCAAAAATGCTCATTGGAATTGTACATTCCGTTTAGAAACTGCAAATTTATTTCCATTTTTTTACAAAAATACTCCATAGTGGATCGTGAATTCGATTTCGGCCATAGACCCAGGCTATTGTTCACGTGTAATTCATAGAAAGAAATCACAAGAGAACCAATTATTAATTCTTGTCTGGGGGATTTATGCTGTGCTAAAGTTTTGCTGATAAATAAATTTTAATTAAAAATATTTAATTATTCTCCTCTAAAGATGCAGACATCCTGTGCATTAACTTTTTCTGGTTGCCTTTCACACATTTCATTTTCTAAACGACTTTAACAATCAATATATCAAACTTACAACAACTTACAAAGTCTTAAATTTAGTTAATTTTTTTTTTTTTTAATTCATTTATCTTACGAACTACTTGCAACAAACTTGTTTGAGTTGAGCAGCATGTTTTAAAGAGTCCATGTGTGCTTTATTTCATTTTCGAGACTTTCAATACAATCGATGATACTGCTGCTGTTGGTTTCCTGATGGAACGTGTACGAGAGAGCAATGAGTTGACTATTTGATTAAATTTTTCATGTTTATTTTTTTCTTCTCCTTTCATTTGATTTATAAATTTCTATATTTCTTACCTTCAGTGGAAGCTGCAATTTTGATGCCTGAAAAATATATACTCCTCACGTTGCCATGAAAACCGACAGAAAAGCAGAAAAAAAAAACATACTCGTACCTCAAGAACTTAAGAAAATTTCATAGTTTATATTTTTTCTGGTTTGCAACAAAATGTATTTTTTTTTTTTTGTTAACAACTTTGTTGAAAAAGAAAGGCTTAAATTGGTTTTCGTATGCATGCATAAACATAACCCAATGAGTAATTTCGATCAGTGAGTAATTTGAAAATGTCTTAAAAAGTTACGAAACAACATCGTCTTCTAAAAATATTTTTTTTGTTCACAAAAAAAAAAATTGTTTTGTTTAATTCAGCTGAAAACGGCCCATTGTATATTTTTTGAAAGATTAAACTTTTACTGACATAAAAACGGGACTTTGCAGTTCTTTTTCAGTGATAAAAAAAGCTAGAAATGAAATGTTCTCTGTACCAACAAGCAAACTATAACTAACTGAATTTTCTGCGAGAAAATAAAATTTTAAAAATTTTTCCGTAAATTTCTTTAGAAGGAATAAATCTCTAGGAGATTAAATAGTTTCTGTCAACTAAATATTATTTACTATTTATGTATTCAAATTTAAATACTTTCGACTCCTGCTCTTTGGATATTCCTTCACTCTGTTTAAGTTTAATTGACAGTTCTGAGCAAGCACAGCTGTCAAGTATATTTGTTTCTTTTAATTAAACTACATAAATATGTTAGTTGGGTATATTAAGTACAGACACACACATACACAATATCATTCATATGTATATGTACATATGTATGTATACAGTGCAGTTAAACTAGAAAAACTCATTACCCAGGGCAATCGGAAATATGCCTTTCAGACTTTATTTATGCTCATCAAATATGATGATAAAAGTTTTTTAAAAATTGCTTTCGAAACTACAAAATATATGCTCTCAAAAGAAGTATGATTTTGGCTTTGATTTAAAATTGACAGCCAGTTTTTTGACCAAATATTCCAAGTAAGAAAATGCCATAAATACTAGGTGCAGTTCGAAATAACCTAAATCGTGCTCATAAGCAGCAAAATAAGCAAAAATATGCATTAAAAAACTAGATTCATGAAATCAATTAAAAATTTTTAAAGATGTGAATAAATTCGGAATAAATGAAAAAATTTTAAAAATTTTTTAGAAAATTTTTGTAAATACTTATCATTGGATAAATTTAAGCAGTTTAAATCTTTGATAGCTAGTTTTCCTAAATTATCTTATGTAATTGCTGTGCAAGAAACATGGTTTGACCGAAGTATTGTACAGCTTTATTCAATACCTGGTTTTTCTGTGACTCATTGTTGTAGCCATCATATGGCGGAACATCATTGTATGTAAATAATAATTTTAATTTCTCTGTTGATATTTGAAAGAGTGTTAATTTTGTTGAACTCATAGCTATAACGTTTGAAAATTTTAAAATTAATCACAAGCCTATGAAGCTTGTGTCCTTCTAAAGGTCACAAAAGTGCAATATGGCTGACTTTTTAAGTATACTTGAGATTACTCTGGATGATTGTGCTCAAAGTCCACTAGTATTAGTAGGGGATTCAAACATTGATTTGTTCCATAGTCAAAATAATGTAGATTTGACAGCAGTATTTCAAAACTTTGATGGTTGTAGTGCACATAATATGATAACAAGACCTGTCAGTAATACCTGTATACATCACATTTTCAGTAATTTCTCAGAAAGAATATATGTTGATGCAATAGAATGCAGTCTATCAGATCACAATATTTTGTGTTACAAAATCGAGAATAAAATCTCTATTAATGATTGTATAGAAAAATCAAAATACCATTGGGACTATCTGAAAGCAAAAGATCATTTACAAAATAATTTACCACGCAATTATATAGAGTTCAATGCCTCTGATTTGACAAAGAATTTGATTTCCAAACATTCAGTTGTGGTCTCTAAGTAAAAAAAGTAAATTTGTTCTGTTATAACGCCTTGGGTAAATAAAAATCTGCAAAAACTAAAATCATTTAAATAAAGAATATTAAAAAAAAGACTTAAATGTAAAAGTAGAAACGGTTTTGAGGAAATATTAAAGAGATTAAGCAAAATTATAAAAATTGCAAATAAGGAATATAGAGATAATTACTATGTTCAAAATATAAGTAAGGCTGGAAATGACCCTAAAAAGTGTTCGAAAATTATCAATACTACTCTTGGTCGCTTAAAAAGTCGTTTAATTTGAATGACTCCCAAGGTGAAAAATGCATTCAGATCGAAATAAAGCCAATTGTTTCAACGACTATGGCTGTCTTCCAAAACGTTCGTATACAAAGTTTGTATACAGTATTGCTACTGTATTTAAAAAAATACTTGGCGGCGGCACACAGTGATGCGAAACGGGAATATTTTGGAAATAATATTGCCTAAACTGTAATTTTAATTGTATCGATGAGAAACTTCTACAGATTGGTCAGAATGAAATCCCAAACAGAATGAGTGAAAAAAAAATTTACACCGAAAAAAATTGTTGGGTCAAATTTTCAACAAAAGTCAAAAATAAAAAAAAAAATTGTTCGAAAAATTAAAAAAAAAATTTATTTTAATTCTTCTTTTATTTCTGATAAATACCCTATGATTAGTTTTTAAAATAAATTATAGGGTGGTCCGAACAAGAATTATAAACGTCAAATTTTCATGATTTTTCGATATTTGTTGAATAACTCTGAAATTTTATATAAAACCAAAATCTATTTCATTTCTTAATTGAAAGGTGGCAATAAAAGCTTTAATTTGATACCGGTTTGAAGTCAATAGCTTCAGTTTTAAGAGAGTTATGCTCAATTTTGTGGAGTGCTAGAATAGATGTAGAATAAAAAAAAACTTTGAAGATACTATTTTATAACACAGGCATATTTTATTGCATTCTACAGAAAAATTACAAATTATCAGTCATCTACCAATAAGTTCATTGCTTCCTCTGATAATTCCAGGTGTTTCTTCTCCTTCTGTATTCTCCTACTTGTGATTGCGGGATCAGAATTGGCGAGCAGATAATGCAATATGTCTTCACAATTGTCTTTTCTTGATGTTTTCCTCGCATGCCTTTTCCTCAAAGCCTTGTGTTTCTGAAGTCCTTGTTTCCTGCTTCCAATGCTTCTTCTGATAGTTGGCCAATGGGGACCAAAAATGAACGAATTATTTCAGCTCCATGAATAAGAACCTTGTGGACAGTTGGTGGCATATAAATTATAATGGAAACCACAGTGAACTTCATTGCACTTTTATATGTATAGTGGAGAAAGATAACGAGGAGGAGATCATGAACTTATTGAACAAACAATACAAAAACATCGTATTCACAATGGAGAAACAAGAGAACAACAGCATTAACTACCTGGATCTAACAATAAAAATTATAATAATATAATAATAATAAATGATAATAAATGAGCAAATAAACACTTCTTCTGATGTAATATTCGAACCACTAAAACACTTATATGAAAAACGCATCAGAAAGCAATTAAATGCAGTAAATGAAGGGAAACCACAAAATAAAAACAATACAAATAAGCGCGCAATAACGGATTATTTCACCCCCCAGCCAGGTAACGAAAAAAATGCAACATAACTGAAAACAGATAAGAGGATAGCATAAGCGCGCACGATATAACAAGCAGGAAAATAAACTACCTAGACGTAAAGGCTGCTTTAGCCGACCGTAACTCTAGAAATGTAAATGCTGATGTGTCAGCTGATTGCTTCTGTTATATGCAAAAGCTATGAAAATACTTACTTGACTGAAATGAAATGTTGCCGTAACGTACCAACCTGCAGAAAATAGAATTTCATTACGAGGTTACGTGACATTTGTAGACAGTGATGGGATGGTTGTATTTTGAATTGCAATGTGGCACAGAAGTCCTTTGTTGGGAATTTTTATTTGTTTTGACTAGTTTTAGTTGTTAAATATGTACACATGCATGCTTTATTGAGTAAAGAAAGTTTTCTAAATAATTTTTTTTCAATATCTAGCAAGAGACTGTACCGATCGTTTGTGCTTATATATTTTATTGTAATGAATTTGATAATTGTTTAAATTATAGTTTAACAATCATATCTATGTATGTATGTACATCATAGTTTTGATTATTACTGTTACTTATTATTTAAAAGATTTTTTTTTTTGTATACTTGAATGTATGTATGTATGCGCATATGTATGTACATAGGTACAATTATCAAATTCATTACAATAAAATGTGTAATAATATGATTCGGTACCTTTTAAATAATATCGTACTATTTGCGAACAATCACAAATATTGTAAACATTTGGAACTTCCATCAACGTTTGGAATAGCTGTTTTGTATTTTATTTATAATTTTCAAAGTGATAAAAAGTTGCAATGGACGACAAGAAATTAATTCTACTGGTGAAGGAAAATGAACAATAACAATTCTCCGGGGCACAAGATTTCGAAGAAGAACAGAAAAATATGATTTAATATGTTTAATAAGAATTTTTGTTCTTTTTATGTATATATGTACATACATATGCATGTCTGCACATTCATGTGTCACGTGACACGTTTTTAAGCATTCTATAACTACAAAAATGTTGGCTCTTACATTACATGAACATTTAGCTTACATCTACGATTTCAACCGTCGGCTAAATAGGCCTTAAAGGCCGCATTCCACCATAAAAACAAAGGGGGAGAGAGAGAGCGAAAGAGAGAGAATAAATTAGTAAAACAACAGAGAGAGAAAGGTACCACCACAAGCTAAAAGAAAACACTATATAAAGACGGACACACACTCGGACTAATTAGTGACAAAAAAGAAAACACTGAAGATGGCGATTAGCCGAAACCGGTCTGAAAATAATAAAAATTTGACGTGGGATGACGGAAAGTCACCCGAAAACCAATATGATTAAATTATTCAATAAGTGATTCCGAGAATTTGCGTTTTATTTCTATGGAATAAATTTTGAGAGTGATATACTAAAATCGCTATAACTCCCAGGAGGGCAGGTATGGGCAGCTGATTTTTTCACAGTTCGTTGAAAACAAATTATGTAACATTTCTGTAGTGGTTTGGAACGGGGACTCTCTGGGACTTTTTAGATATTGCTTACCTAACCCAAATTTTAAGGAAAAATGGACCTTTAGTCGGGTTTTCGCTCTAAAAAAAGGTGCATATGAAAATGTCTCAAACAACATTCCTTTTTTTTACAGAAGATACTTGTCCGAAGGCAGATTTTTTTCCGAATCAAAATATCTGTCACCAAAATCAAATGAGATCATTTTGAATACAGCCCTGAAATCCCCTCTTTTCGTGAAAATTTTGTATATTTGACTTCTAAAATCAATTAAAAATCAACGGGCCAACATAAAAATAAGCTTTTTGTGTTTTTTGTTTACTTGGAATGTCTGTGACAAAATTGCATCATTAAAAACACTGAAAAAAATAATCGGAAAAAAGTTACTTTTCCACTAGCCGCAACTCAGTGCGGCGTTTTGAAATGGTATACATTGTATAACTATTGTACTGCGGCGTTTTGGAAGTCAGCCTATTTTTTAACATCTGTGAAAAATTTCAAGAATGAAATTTAGATTCGTCAAGGTGATACATTTAATTTCTTAAGAACCTTGTATCAATTACCTTACCGTTTTCAGCTTGGAAATGTTAGCGTAAATGATATTTTGGTTGTTATTGCTAATATCAAAGAAAACAAGAACCGTGGTTATGCGCCAATATTATCTCATATTTTCAACAAAATGTTAAAAACCACTGTATACCCTAACATACTTAAAATTCACAAAATTGTTCCTATACCGAAAGATGTTAATGCTTGCACTGTTGAAAAGTATCGTTCAATTGCGTTACATTCGACTATAGACAAAATTTTTGAAAAGATTATTTTTGAAAAATTATTACATTACATGGAAGAAAATAAGTTAATATACGACTTTCAATTTGGCTTTAGGAAAGGTTGTGGTGCTGAAGATGCTGTTTTAAATGTAGTTCAATATATTTGTAAAGGCTTGGACGATGGTTCCAGTGGTGTTGCAGGTGTTTTCCTATATTTTTCCAAAGCGTTTGATCTTGTTGACCATCAAATATTGCTTGATAAATTGTCATTATATGGTGTAAAAGGAAATGAGTTGCTATTGTTAAAAAGCTATATTCCAAACATGAAACAATATGTTCAGGTTAATGAGGATAGTAGTTTCATTGGTACTGTGAACTATGATGTGCCTCAGGCAAGTGGGCTAGGTCCACTACTATTTTCAATATATATTAATGATATAAAAAATTTAACGGAAAATATGTTTGCGGATGATGTGTGCCTATTTTATCCATTTAAGGATGAGTTAGTTTTACGAACACACATTGAACGAGGTGTGGCTTTGGTTTTTGAATTTGCGCGCTTAAATCGTCTTATTCTTAATCCAGATAAGACAAAACTAATTCTACAACTGTAGAAGAAATATGTTCAGTAAGGTATCTTGGAATCACACTACAAAGTAATCTTTCATGGGATTTTCACATAGCAGATCTTAAGAAGAAGATTGCTCCAGGAATTGGAATTTTGTAAAAGTTAAACAACAAACTAAGTACAAAGACCAAATTGATGATATATATGTCCCTAGTACAGTCGCATCTAAGTTGCTTGGGAGTCATATATGCTTAAAATAAAAATAATGTCATGTAGAAATCTCTTCAACATATGCAAAATAAAGCTTTGAAAATAGTTTATAATTTACCAACGTTATATCCTACAATTTCCCTATATAGGAATGTTTGCAAATCAATTTTACAAATTATTGGGATTTATGAATACCAGATTTTGAAATATGTTTTTAAGTCCTTGCACAATGTCGGTCATCGAACTATAAGTTTTACGCATAATCAATCACATTAAATTACGAGAAATGCAAATAATTTAAGAATCCCAGGATGAAGACCAGAAAGAATAAGCAACGTTTAGATTATATGGGTAGTATTAAATTTAATCATATACCCGATGACTTAAAATTAGTAAATAGAATCTCAATATTCAAATCTTCGTATAAGGAATATTTATTTAATAAAATTGAAACGCTTCTATAAGTTTAATAGAATATTTAAAAACCTTATTTTAATAATATATTCAAATCTATTTTCTTATGAAAAATAATTATACATTTTTTACATTAAATTAAATTTGATAATGTGAGAGTACTACGAGTACAAGAAGAGACTAATCATAAGAAAAGATTCATATTGGAAATGTTACACATTATAAATGTACCAACACACAAACGTCTTAACTACAAAACAGATACAGACAAGTGTGCATAATTATATCGACACATAATAAATAAACATAAATATGATAAACAGCATATATGTAGGACAGTGTCATTGTGTTGTACCTATCATGAACTTGGTCCTTATTTTGATCTCAGTACTTTTTACGGCCGAAATTTCTTGGATAGGAACTTGGCGTTATTTTCACACGTATGTTTTTGTGCGGATCTCACTTCTTTTTTCTAAGTTGTTTTTGTATAAATATTTATATATATATTACTAATCAGGATCTATCTGTGTACCAAATTTTAGCTATACTGGAAGTGCCCCATACAAAGAATCCCCCAGATGAAAAGTGCCCGCTTGAAAATTATTTTCGTTAATTGCTCATCGGGACCTACCTTTGTACGAAATTTAAGCTTTCAAGCTATACTGGAAGTGCCCATAAAAAGAAGGGGCACCCTAGTCCCCCCGGGTGGAAAGTGCCCGCTTGAAAATTATTTTCGTTAATTGCTCATCGGGACCTACCTTTGTACGAAATTTAAGCTTTCAAGATATACTGGAAGTGCCCATACAAAGAAGGGGCACCCTCTGTACGGAGACCTTATGTTTCAAGTTTCATTTCGTGTAAATATACACACTTGTGGCCGAACTTGACCTGGCGTACTACCGTGTGCCTAGATATAAATCTCTAAATAAGTTCGCAAAAATTTCAAAATAACTTGAATAATTCTTAGAAATTTCTGTAAAATCAATTAGAATAAATTTAAAATTGGTAATGAAAAATTTTGGTTAAATTAAAAAAAAAAAAAAAATCACTGATTACAAATATAAATTTTTATTAATTCTCCGCAGGAAAAATATCCTTAAAATTATCCCAAATAGGCGCTGAAGTTCATAATATGCTCTAACGATTTAAAAAAAATTAATAATAATAAATAATAAATTCCCGTTGTCCCTGTCGCAACATATCTGCTCCATTCAGATCTGTCCGTAGCTAGTGCTTTAATTTCATTCCAGGCTTTGTTGTCCTTGGCGATTTCTCTTTCAATTTGGCGTCGCCATGTGTGTGATGGTCTACCCCTTCTCCGACTACCTTGCGGATTCTATTCCATAGCATTTCTTGTTGTATCGTTTAGTGGTCTGCGCAAGGCATGCCCAATCCAACGCCATTTTCTTCTGAGAATCTCTTTATTTATGGAGGTTTGATTTGTTTCCAGAATATTCTTAGAATTCTCCGCAAACATCGGTTTATAAACACTTGTAGCGAGTTTATGTCCCGAGCAGCGACGTTCCAAGACTCGCATCCATATAGAAGCACGGATTTGATGCAAGAGTTGAAAATGTTACCAGAGTTGATGCGATTGTGTACATCTTCATTAGAGCCCCCGGTTTAAGTTAGTTTGCTACCCAAGTAATGTTACCAGAGTTGATGCGATTGTGTACATCTTCATTAGAGCCCCCGGTTTAAGTTAGTTTGCTACCCAAGTAGCAAAATTTGGGGACATCCCCTAGCCCTTCATCATTTATGAAGAATGTTGAAAAACAAAAATTAGTTTTGTAAATTTTAAATCGTTAACCCTTTAAATGCTGATCCCAAAAAAATTTTTGAAAAAGTTACTGAAAGGATCAAAAGTTTCTTGAACACAGACCTTTTTTTTTTTGTGGAAAAGTAGATGCTGAAATTAAGAAGAAAAAAAGAACAGCAAAACATCTTGTCGTATTATATGCAAAAATATGCACGAACAAGTCGACACGATCACTAAAATAAACACCATATAAATAAAAGTAATGTAGACATATTCAGGAAAAATTTCAAAATTAAGAAAAAAATCATGTTTAATCAAAAAACTAAATTTAGTTTCTTTTTAAAAATATGTGTCCTAAACATATAAAAACACAAGTTAAAATATGAAAAGAAAAGAAAAGTAAGTAAATATTTCACAAAAAAAAATATGCCTCACTTAAGCGGTAAAGTTGCAAATATGAAAAATTATGCTATAAAGAGAAAAATATGCATTAAAAAAGGTGATGAAAAAAATTATAATTATTAACATGTAAAACATTTTAGAACCACATAATATTTCAAATTTAATTTGAAAAAATCGCTCGCTTTGCGTCAGTAACAACAAATTGAAAAAAATTGTCACACTACTTTAGGTATATACCGTTATTATGATATTGAGATGCCGAATTTGAAGACCACTACTGAACATTTCTAAATTATTTTACCTACATACATACATACATTCAGATTTCGTTTTTCTTACTCTGCTTTCACTTTTAATTACTACTTCAGTGTTATTTGGGAGAACACATTTTCGAAGATTGCGCAGCCACATGTCTCGGTGGACTTTCACATATTAAATTTTAGTTCTTCCATTTTTGAATTCCAACATTTCTCTACTAAGAATTGATTACTAACTTAACATGATATGAATTTACATATAAGACTTTAACTTTTAAATGGTAGTTACGAAATATAATTTTCGGTTGTTTTTTAAAAAAGATTATGATCTTGCGTAAAAGATAAAGGGCTTTCTTTCTTTAAATAAAAATTAATTTAAATTAATATATTTTTGTACATTTTATATACTTTTTTAAACTTTTTGTATGATTTTCTTTGAGAAAATGTATGTGCAAATTACAAATACGAATATCTTAAAATAGGCGAATAGTCGAATAATCGAATACGAATACGAGTATTCGAAACATCACTACTACATAGTATCCTTATGTACCCTTCTGGCAAGGAAATTAGTTCGAAATAATTAAGTTCATATAATGAAATTTTTATTAAAAAAATGTTATTTCATTTGAAATTTTATTGAAAAATGTATTCTTTGTAATTAAAGTCGTATAGCAAAATTTATCTGTTAAAATCCTTTTTAATTCTTTCGTTTTTCTTTTATATAATAAAACAAAACAAAGACTTAAACGAAATCAAATGAAATAAATAAAATAATATCTTAATAAAAAAAATAACCCAACCACTACAATAAAATATTTTTCAAAAAGCCTGTCCGAGAAGCTCAATTTCGAAATATAATATTTCCTCTTCAATGACCCGAAGTAATATACTTGTATCTGTATGACTTTGTTATAATAAAATGTAAAAGATTTCTTAAAAATTTCATTATTGCATATGACAACTTTCGCTATTAAATAGAAATAGTTTTTCTTTTTTTTTTTTTATCATCCAGTTGCAACGACATACAAACGCACACACACACACACACACATGACGCTTTCTGTATAGAAATACAAACCAACAAAAGTATCTGTTTGGCAATTAAACTGGTTGTCTGAAGCACACTAATGTTCGCAAATAAAAGGAAATCTTGTGAATTTTTATCTAAAACCCGGCCCTACACGCATGACCATGCCAAAGCAGATACACTTAAAGATAAAAGGATTCATACTGTGTCGTTTAATAATAAAAACAAACAGTAATTTTTTGAGTTAAAAATATAAGTAGTTGAAGAGAAGAGACTGTATGTTTTGGATATTCAATTCTATTCGAAAGATAGCAACATGGGTAATATTAAAAATTCGTTTAGAAAAAATATAAGATTAAATAAAGTGTGAAATTTCATAGCACGGAACATTTGTATGTCGTTGATGCTATTTTATAAAAATCGCAATTACTGTCCACAAATCTGCATCAAATAAAATAGTGACATTAGAAGTTTGGTGCGGTTGTAAGATAAATTTATCGAAAAGAGAAAAAAAGTACCAAAAGTACCAGGTTTTTTTCATTTAAAACCCCAGAAAGTATTCAGTATTTTAATGTTTAAAAAATTAAAATAAAAACAAAAAGTAGCAATTTCGTCTTGTTTTTACCAATAAAAAAGTACTGAATATTCAAATCTGCATCAGATGTTATACGACTTCCAAATCGCATCTAAATCCATTCAGCAGTTTCGTGTTAGAGTCAAACAAACAATCAAACATACAAAATACTTTTCATTAGCGGTATTCAGTTTATGGCGCAAACGGTCTTGTGGAAGTGTAAACGCAAAATATTGCATTGTAGCAAGTGGTATTGCAAATAATAGTAAATTACGAATTTATTCTTTAGGGATGGTGCTATAATTATGCCACATGGTGTACATTCATTATATACGAATATTGATTTCTTCCGCACAGCAGCTTTTCAATGTTTATTTTCTATTCTCATTTTATTACTTTTTTCAAGTAAAATGTTTCAAAAAAAGAAATAAAATGCAGAGTTAAGGGAAGTGGTTGTTTGGTGGTATAGTTTAATTATTGATGCATTTTTTACCACCATTTTAAGTTTTCCTTTCGTATTTCTTGTGTGTCTAAATGAATTTAAAATTAAGATCCCATTTATGACATAAAAAGAAAAGCGAAAAACAAGAAAAATTAAACATTAAAAAGAAGCTTAAGTTTATGACAACTAATTTGTAGTAAAAGAATATTAAATTTTTAAGCACAAACTTTACCAGCGTGAAGCATTAAATGGTTATAATATCAGATCAGATGTTGAAGCAGTCAGATAGATTTATTTTATATATATTTTGAAGTTAAGGCAAGTAAAGTAAGTTGGCATTAAACTGCACTATAATAACATAATAATAAAATGCACTTTAAGCATTAAAACATTTTGATTGTTATTATGAAGCAGCTGATTTCCCATGTATCAGGTATAGACTCAAAAATGTTCCAAACGATTTGCTAAAACGGGTTTATTTCTAGATACCTTTCGATACATTCTTGATGCCGACTTTAAAGATTTGCCAAAAAAAATTTTTTTCTCGATTTTGAACTTTTCTATGTATACGAGTACACATCTTAGGGTGTGTAGATCCACTAACAAGGGATTTTTGAATTTTGAGGGGAGAAAATGGATAGTAGTATAGTTGAGATAGAAAAACCAACGTAATCTCAATTAAAAAAAAAAAAAAAGTACCACGTGTGTAATACTTTTTTTTCTGATTTTAACAAACAAAACGGGCAAGTTTTATTACGTTTTTTGCAGCCAATTTATTCTAGCTTATTCTCAACAAGCCAATGAATTGCCATACGTTCAAAGAACCTGTTCCATGGGTGAAAAAGAAGGAATAATTCGTTGAATCAACGAATGTTTCTATGTTGAAAATGCTTTTGTATTTATCTTTTAAAATAGTATGTTTTAAAAAAGTTTGCTGTTGCTCTAGTACGATAATTTTGGCTCTAAATTATTTACAGTCGGATTCGGTTAAGCGGAAATGTAAAATTTCAAGCACTTTGTTTCGCTTATGCGAGATTTTCGATAAAAAGAAGTTCGGATAAGTGAAAAACGTTTCAGTTAAACGAACTCACTTTATAATAACTCTTTAAAACGAAAATAAAGCATTAGAAGAAAACATCTGTAGGGAGGGTAATGGTCCCTTTGTGGATTCCAGAAGTTTATGTTGGTATACGGATGGATCCAAAACTTTAGATGGATTAGGCGCTGGAGTCTGTGGACCCAACGTGAAAATCTCAGTGCCCATGGGTAAATGAAATGGCCCACGGTATTTCAGGCGGAAATACAGGCAATTACCAAATGTGTTCATATTAATTTGAGCAGAGGCATTAAAGGCCCGCATATAGCTATCTTCTCCGATAGTCAGGCTGCCCTTAAGTCCTTAGTTTCATGGGTTAGAGTGCTTGGACTCACTACAGAAGCTATCGATACGGAACAAGGTTTCCATTTACTGGATATCTGGCCATAGCGGTCACCCGGGTAACGAGGTAGCGGATGAATTGGCCAGAAGGGCCTCTGCCACTCCTCTTATAGGCCCAGAACCTTTTTGTGGCGTAAATTGGTCGACTGTAACTACTCTAATCAGAGAGAATGACAAGTCGACCGCTAAGGAAATTTGGGTGGCTTCTCCCGGTCTAAGGCAGTCCAAATCTTTGTTACAGCCATTTTCATACAGTGGTATCCTGAATTTCAGCAGGAACGACTTATGGCTAGTTACTGGTTTCCTCTCCGGTCATTATGGACTGAGCTACCATCTTTGGAAAAGTTATCTAGTTCGCTCAACCTTGTGCCGTTTATGCATGGAAGAGGATGAGACAACGGCACACATTCTCTGTGAATGTGTAGTCTTATGTAATTATAGAAGGCGTATTTTTCTTTCTGAATTTGTGTGTTCGGATGATATTAGGCGGGCTTCTCCAAGCTCTGTGCTGACTTTCATAAGGAGATTCATTCGGCGCTTGGTTTAATTTAGAGATCCATGGCACAAAAGATCCCATAGGTGTCGGAATGCCGGTCCTTGGACCATATCTATCCACTTATCTAATCTCTAATCTAAAACAAATGTACATATGTGATTTGTTTTTCATTTCAGATTCCTTTTCAAAATTTTAATATAAGCTTGCTACTATATTTGAAAATAATAATTAGTTAAATATTTTTAATTGAAATAAGCCGCCGCTAAAAAGTATTTTGTCACCAGAAATTAATAATTTGTCCTCTTATGGGGTAATTGTTTTATATAAATAATTAATTTGTATATAAATAAGATTATTTCTGAACAAAATATGTTTCAATCAGCAGGTTTTCTTTTAAGCGAGTGCAAGCAAGTGCTTTGAGATTGATCAAAAATAAAAAATAAGAATTTTTATTTTCAATTAAGCGATTTTTACATTTAAACAGTGCGCTCTTATTCTGATTCGACTTTATATTTATTTACCGTGTAGTACCTACACCTGTATTAGACTATAGCGTTTTAATTTATCTTTTCAATTAGTATTTTTTATGGAGATGGATGGCCTATTCTATTCTTCCCATTGGAGAAAACTGACAAATAAGTATGTATGTATGTATATAGCACTGCCGAAAATATGAAAGTGTGTTCAAGTGTAAAGTTTTAACTTACTTTTTGTATTGTTTGAAATGTTATATTTATATAAGAAAGGGGAGCATGTATTATAAATAGTGAATAATATATATATGCATTGGTGAAGGGTATACAAGGTGTTCGGCACAGCCGAACATTGCACCCTTACTTGTTTGCACTTTCAAGGCTATAAAAATGATCCAAAACGAGCTTTGGTACTTTTATGTACCCCACTTATACATGAATGATGAAACAAGTGGTCTTAAAATTTGTAATGGTACCTTAGGGATTTGTTTTAGTTTATACGTATGTGTGAAATTTATTCGAATAATGAATCCTGTCCCAATTTTCTTTGGATATTTATTACAAATGTTTTTTTTTATATTTTTCAGCGTAGAGTGTGCACACGCTGTGAAACCCCTATTTAATGATTAAAAGTGGTTTAAATAACAAATTTGTGTACTTTTAATATTATAATAATGGCTTATGAATAAGATTGCTATTAATGTTTAAGAAATTTTAAAAACTTTCTGTCTTAGCTAGTAAAAAAAAATATTATTGATTTCTAAATGTCATATAAAGTGAACTTTATTAAAAATTCCGTTTCATAAACCTTTAATAAACTAATAATAACATTTTCTTTTTACAACATATATATACACAAGGTATATGTTTTTCCAATTGCAGCTTGATTTTAGTAACTTTGTTTGCTAAACAGAATATTAATTTTTAATTAAAAAATTATAACCGGTTTCCAAAAATCACTGGTCACTTTAATTTCAAATATATCAGCAGTCTTGTTTGTGGCTACGTGGTTCTTGCATTAAAGCTCTAATAAAATTTCTGCTGCCATGTCAGCTATGAGGATATTATCATTGCCTTGTTTTTTCATAAATACGAGCACATAAAATCAAATAATAGTAACACAGTGCTGTTGTTGTGGGGTTGTATATCAGGTAACATCCTTTTGATGTCCTGCAGCTTTTAATTGTTATTGTATTATTGCTACCATTTCAAACACAACAGCAATAATTTGCAATGTAGTTTATTTTTTTAATACTTGTTATTATTTTGCCATTTTAAAATTCTCTCTATACGCCATTTATTTATGCACAAACACCAACATATCTATGTGCACACAAATATACAAAAACAAACCGATGTGTTGACATTGGTTGTTGTATAAAGTTGACAGTGATACGTGCATCTAATGAAAACATTTGATATTGACATACTGACTTTTGCAAATATCCGTACATACGAATTTATTCGAGTGAATTTAAATGTATAAAAGAAATGCATGAATGAACGAATGAATGAATGAGCGAATGAATGAATGAATATGCGTTTCCTATTTTTGCGTAATATTTACCTTTTGGAAATTCATATTCAATAGCGGCAAGACGTATTATGATGGGTTTCCATTTTTATACAAATAAGTATAAATGATTTGTGTAAATTGTAAAATGTATGCAGTTTCAAATGTGTAGAGATAAATATTAAATCATCCATGAATTCCGTATTAAATGGTTGGCATTTCTTGTTAATATCTGTGAAGATAAAATTTTATTAGAAATTTTCCATGCTTTTGCAAAAATATAACAAAAACTAAATAATAATAATAATAAATAATATTTAAAAAATGACCTTATTGAGGACTTTGTCATAATTTTGCTTCAAAAGCAATTTTTATTTCATATTAAATGCAGTTTGTAAAAACTGATTACATTCTATTTGCACACATTCCATCGTGTTTTTTTTTTCTTATTACTCTACAAGCCAATTTACTGTTTAAAACGTCATACTTTATTTCTAGGGTTAATTCTGAGATTGCCTTTGATGTCTCTCTTTCGCGACATAACGACAGTCCTCAACATTTTTTAAATTAAAAGAAAAATATTTTTATATTAATACGAATAAACGTAATTATTATTCGAACTTATATTGATGTACATATGAAAAGTAACATTTTCAGGCTCAAGTTCAATTTTATTGAATTAATGAAAATTCAAAATTACTAAGAGTTATTTTATGTTTGAAAAATATTATTTTTATATCCAATCAGTTTTTAGCAGAACGCATCAGTATACCGATTTCAAGGCCGCTACACCTCTCATCAGCGTTCAATTGTCCATCTTTACAATTTTTCGTAAAGTGGATACTAATTGGGAAGAATATTAACTATTTAACCTAGTTCTCAACAGAAATAGAATACGAGAATTAAAAGGCAAATACTTTTTGTAAGAATAAACAGTCGAATAAAAGTATCTATATTTAGCCAAAATGCTTCAATAAAAGATTTTGCGGCTGATATTTTTTGGTGGCTTTGTTGGACATGCTTTAATAATAAATAAGATCTTGAAAAAATCTAAAACAATTCTCAGGGAAAGCAAGATATTGAAAATTTAAAATCCAAAATAAAGAAACAAGCAGTAGAAGTTTGGTAATTATCCTGGTTATTGTGATTAAGATCTTGTCGAATTTTCGACCAAAAGTTTGGCAGAATTGCACACTTCGCGAAAAAGCGACAACTTGCGAAAAATTATTCAATATCAATAAAGCCCTAATATTAAAAAAACGCTAATAAAATAATCTTTCCTAAATCGAGAATATGGCGAAAATTTGTCAAGTCTTGCTAACTTGAAAATTACAAAGCCAGAAACTTGCACACAAATTGATCGGAAATCGAAAAACTGTTAAAATAAAATAAAAAATGGAAAGAAATCCAATATCGAAAAAAATTGCTTCATCTTTTGTGTTGAAATGATGCAAATCGGTGTTGGCTCTAAATTGACGACGAAATGTGGAATAGGGATGAAACTAATAGTTTTGAAAAAATATTTTGTAAAAATATTTTAATATTACTTTTTGGTTGCCCAACTGCAGAAACTAATCATTAACGACGAAATGTTTGTTAAAAAACATCTTATGTTTTTTGATAGTTTTATCTAATATTTTGTTAGGGAAAATATGTTTTCCCATGTTAGCACCTGCCGTTGCTTGACAACTGTTTCAACAAACAAAACAACTTGTATATTTTTTTTACCTACATTTTTGTTAAACATCAACCAACATATTTGAAGCAAATGTGTTCCCAATGTGGCCTTTAGACTTCTAATCTTTGAAATTGTAATTGAATATAGAATTTAAAAGAAAAAGCTAATGTCCTTATTTATGTTGTGGGTAGTGTTTTTAAAAATTACTTTATTTCCAAATACTTAAAACATTAATGACAAATTTCTTTTTAACTTGACGTTTGCATTTGCTGAATTGCATGGAGTGCAACGTACTTATCCTTGCTGTTTCTTAAACAGGTCTTGATTTTCGGGCTTCTAAATTTATTTGTCAATTTTTATTTGTATTTAATTAAGTATCTCTTTTCTGCTTGTTTCTGTGATTTATTTTCTTCTTTGTCTTTGTTGAATGAATGCTATTGATGTCTTTTTCTGCATTTAATGGTCTTTAAAACGACAGAAAGCATGCGACTCCTTGTTTTTTTTTTTTTTTTCTTTTTTTTAGGA
Organism: Lypha dubia; assembly: GCA_947311025.1. Lineage (NCBI taxonomy): Eukaryota > Metazoa > Arthropoda > Insecta > Diptera > Tachinidae > Lypha > Lypha dubia. The sequence goes on along the minus strand of OX371264.1, from coordinate 87,907,390 downwards.
ATGAGACAAGTAACATTTAATCTAACTTCTATTTGTCCATCTTATTTGTCAACTTTGCTAAAAATTTATTATATATTTTAACGTTTTTACATTTTTTTTATATTTTATGGCCAAACACACAAATAAGAGAATTGGTAGTTACACTAAAAAAAAAAAGAAATAAAGACACAAAATTTAAGAAAAAAATTTCCTTCGAAAGAGTGGGGGCTCAGGAAGCGAAAGTCACGGCAATGAAAAGTGCTTAGCAAGGTCACAAACCACAATGCAAGGAACTGCACCAATACACTAAGGCTGACTTCCAAAACGTCAATTGCTTTGAACAAAGCATCATATTTCATAACGCCGCAGTACAATAGTTATACAATGTATACCATTTCAAAACGCCGCCGCAAAGTATTTTTAACGCAGTAAGAGAGCAAACAAGGCATCGGTTTTATAGTTGTTGCATTGTTTCCGAACTTTGCATATGTATGTGATTTAAATACAGTAGCAATACTGTATACAAACATTGTATACGAACGTTTTGGAAGTCAGCCGAAATTTGTACTAATTATTTGTGTTAACGCTGAATTAGATTTTAGTAAATATTTTCTGTAAAAGGCGAAATTTTCAATTCTTAGCATCAGATCAATTTTTACACAATTTCGGTAAAAAACGCCTTTATGATCTCATATTAAATAAAAGTTCCCAAATTTTTGTTACTGTTTTTATTTGAGTGTAGTTTGCCAAGTTATAAGATTAGATATTTTATTTAAAAAAATTTTCTTAGAGAACCACCCATGGAAAAATTAAATTACTTTTGCAGAAGTGAACATAAAATTCACGAAACGTCGCGAAAATATGCAATAAAAACTACGCATTTATATTAACATAAGGAATTTTAGGCCTCATTAGCTTACATTAAATAAACAAACTCTACAAAAATTGACTTGGCCAATAATAATAAAAAAAAACATTAAATTACTTTTTGTTGTTGTTTGTTATTTTCTAATATTTCTCTTTGCTCCCATTATCTAACAACTTGCAATTCCCTTTTCATTCCTATATTTCAGAGACTATTCCTGTGTATATCACGTTTCCTGTAACTAAAAACGCATTTAATAATTTAAAGTCGGTAAGTTGAAATGAATTTTTTTTTTTTTTTTTTTTTTGTATATTCCAAACACTTTTACTAAATTGAAATATAACACGTTGTGTATTTAAACTGCGTTATTAAGTAAATATACTAAAAATATCCCTGGCCCATATTTTGTAAACGAGAAAAGAAAATCTTTTTTTGTTTCTCATGGCCTCAAAAACAAAAAAAAAGCGAATTAAGTGAATATAAAACACAAGTTCCCAGTAGTCAGTATTTTAACTACAACCATCAATAAATCTACAAAAGTAAACTAAACTCTAGCTGCTAAAAACCGACTACACATTTACAAATGGTGATTGCAAAGAAAAACCACCAGAGAATTACTTACAATCGTATCTTAATGTTTGAAGAAAAATGAACAAAAAATTGACATAAATTTTTTCTGCCATCATAACTTTAGTTCTTATCCCACATTTTTTAAATAACTACAATATTTAAATAAAAAAGGGAAATTGCACATGAAAAAAAACTGACATACTCGTATTGCTTTTTTGTATCAAATAGTTGGATAACAAAATAATTTTGCTAAAAATCCTTGTTCCAGGAAAATGAGGAATAGAAGATTATTGAAAATTTAATTCCTCTTCGAATAATTTTGAATTATACTATGGTCATCATAAACTTTGTTAAACATAATAAAATACAATCAAAATTGCAGTTTAGGGTAGAAAATCTATAAATAGTTTGAGATAAAAATTTTGAGAAAAAACAGATTATAAATATCTTTATATTCCTCTTGATATGGAAAGATTATGGGTTGCCACCCCCAACTATAGTGACTGTTACTAAACCAGCAGATTAGGATTAGAAGTGGGGTCTGAGACTTTGCTCAGAAACTACTCCATGTAAAACTGACAGGTTTTTTTTTATAAAAAACAACTGTTGTTTGAATCAAAATTAACACTTGCAACCAGGTCACTTTAGTTGGTTTGTGGCAATTTCTCTTCCCTTATTTTACCATAATATATTTAGTACATATGAAAAGAAATATTATCAGGCTCAAGTTCAGTTTTATTGAATTAATGAAAATTCAAATTACTACGAGTTTTTTTATGTTGAAAAACATGAGTATATCCAATCAGTTTAGCAGAACGTAGCAGAAAATGTTTCAATATCAACAAGCGATTTTACGATCAAAAGCCACTCATTTGTATTTAAAAATTAATAAAACCAAATCTGGTTTTAATGCCATTGAAGGATTGTTGAAGAAATTTAAGCGGTAATTTTGGGTTCTGTTAGCGCGAAAGTTCAGTTTTCGCGACAGGTCTAGTTTTTAATTAGTCGAGAAAATCGAGCTTGAACTGTATCCGTATTATGTATTTATAAGTCCCAAAAACACAGGATAATTGTGTAACTATAGCATGATTGTGACAACCATATATTCTTTTTTGCAAAAATACAATTCTAGTCATTTAAGTAATGAATTAAGTAGGATAACTAGATAAAAATTTATGTTTAAGGTTTTTGGAAACACGGTTGTGAGCACAATATTATATTATCTGCAATAAAGTGTGTTTTCTTTTTTTAAATAGTAAATTATCTTACAAAATTTAATTTATATTCAATAATTCACCATAAAAAAATATTAAATCAAGGTTTGCTTAATACTCTAAAAAACATTATAATATTGTTAAACTGTAACCAAAGATTTCTTATTATCCAACCATAGTTAAATATATGCAGAATTTATTCGATTAATTCTCAACAGTTTTCTCTATTTGTTAAGGATTTGCTTATCTATTTTGATAATAATAAGTTGTGATTACAATTAATCGTGCTATATATATTATTCTTAAAGTATGATTGCCTCAACTATGCCCCTAATGGCTTTTTACAGTAATTTTACTTGTAGCACTTAAAAAAAACTTCTTCTGTTGCAGACTTTAAGTTCAAATAAACAAGAAACAAAGGAAGCAGAAGCTGCACTGCTAACAATGTGGTTAGTTACCTGTTTACCTGTTATGTTCTCATTCCGGGAAAGGAATAAAAAAAAGAAGGAAAGACAAAGTCATAAACAAATATTAGAATATATGCAGTCACCTGCACCATTAATATTGCTTAGGGATTATTATATCTTGATGTTTCCTTCGTTTTGTTTTTATTACCCATTCCCCATCCTTATAAGCAGTTTATAACGACCAGTATACTGCACTAGACAGATGTTCTTTTAACTCTTTTCACAACTATAAATCATCATCATAAAAATAGAGAGAGAGAATGTTTGTCTAAATATATTTTTCTTCTGGGGTTGTTTTTTTTTACATTTGTTTTTTCTTGTTCCCAATTTGATGCCATGGTTGGTTTATTTAACATTATGGTCCTTTTTTATATGGTTTGTTTTGTTTCTTCTATTTCACGCAGCAGTTACTGTAAGTAGTTACCGTATGCATTCAAGATAGTCATATAGGTCAGTTGATTGTATGGCTGAAAGCCAAAATATTCACAAGAAAAAAAAAACACAAACAAATCTAAAAAAGTAATTGAAATCAAGAAAAAAGAACTTACGGATATAGAACGAATTTCATTCAAAATGCCGATAACACATTTTATTTATTTACAGTGTTATTCAGAAAAAGTTAAAGTAGGTTTAATATCCACTATTAAGTAAAATTTCTTAAAGTATTATTAACAAACGATTATTAGCTTAATTTACAGACTTTAACGCCATATTAAATGTTGAAATTGTAAAGTGCGTGGACCCCTACTTTAAACCTAAATTAAAGTAAAATGAGATTTCTGTGCTGCTGACATTCATTTGATTAAATGTGCGCCTTTTTATAAAAACTTGTTAAAAAATAATAAATTTTTGTGGTTATTTGTGTAAAATATGGAAACATTAAATTTTATTAGAAGAATTTTTTTAATTCTGTTGCACTTAAACAAAATACATCACAGAAATTTCCAACTCCAGTCAACCGAGAATATACAAGGAGAGGGTTGACATATTCTTTCTTCCTAACACGGAATTTAAAAAAAAAATACCGATTCAACAAAGAAACTGTAAAAAAATAATCAAATTTAATAAAAAAAAAAAGATAAATTGTTGGACAGTAGAGGATGCGGCACATCAGCGGAATTGCAAGTTTTAGTAGCTTTGCGCACTTGGGGAAGAAGAGAGGTACATAGGTCTCATATTCTATGATGCATATATATGTACATATGTATGTATGTACTTGATACATAAAAGACAAAATTGTTCCTTAAGATGCAGGATGATGGATGATGCAGGAGATATTCATGGCCTCTCCCATGCCACGGTAAGCAGAATTTGTGCTAAAGTCTCCTGCGCCATTGCGAAACTTGCAAAAGACAAAATCAAAATGCTTGCATCTATAGAAGAAGAAGTAAGAATATCTAAAGAATTTGAAGAAATACGCAACTTTCCTACTGTTATCGATGACATTGACGGAACCCATATAAAAATTAAAAAAACCGATGCTGAAGTAGACCACGGGGTCTATATCATCCAAAAAATTCGCAAGTATTTTCAACAAAAACTTTTACTCAATTATAACAATAGCTTTACGTACTTTGTTCTCCTCGTTTAAGTTTTTGGATCTTTTGCTTTTAATATCCTCTGCTTTATCCATTTCTTTATTAAATTTTCAAAATATTTACCAAAAATTAGTTAGCAAAGTAATGGAAATCTACAGAACATTTTAGTGATGTACATACAGCCAACTCAAGTAAACAAAGCTCGTACTTCAAATAATCGGATTAAAATTTCTATCCGATTATTTGAAGTAATTTAAATCCTTAACAAAATATAACCGTATTTATTTATTTTACAATACTATAAATGTATTTAGTTTACGTTGTTATGTACTATAAATATTAATTTTCATCTTTAATAAGAAAATATTTAATTTTATATTAAAACTATGCAAAAATTTATTAATATATCCGAATATCCGGATGAATTAAGAATCGTTTTTTGCTTCGTTAACTATAAAGAGACAAGATAGAATGATGGTATTGCCAGTATCAACATGTTAAATTTATTAAAGCATACATTAGTTAATATCTGTGGCAATAAATAATAATGGCTTAAGTCGAAATTTCATGTTTTGAGATATTAAGGGTTTTGTCTAAAATAAATTGTGTTTGGTTTTTATATAAAATTTTTAGCCAAAGAAAAATATGCACATTCATTTAGAACAAAACTGTTAATTTTATAAAAAAATGAGTTTTATAAGTTATTATTCGTTGTTTTTTAATTAAGATGTTATGAAAAAATCCATTGGCAAAAAAAAAAAACACTAAAGTGATCTTAAGATATTATATTGAAAGGCGAAATAATTTTTATTGGCAGTAAGTCGAGACAAGTGATTTAGTTTAAATTGAAAAATGTGAAAAACTGAAAATCTCTCGTTTTATAAAATCTTAGTTAAATGTAAGGTCTTTTTTTATTTGAAGAATAATTTGAATGGACTGTTAGTTATTCAACTTAAATGTATACAAGTTTTAAAGCTCAAACATATTTAATATTTATGTAGCTACCTTAAAAAAAAATTAAGTTGAGATAAGATATTATGGCTTATGTATTATTTTCCAAAAAGAATTAACTTAAAATATAATCGCGTATAGTTTTATTAAAAATTTCATTTTATACTTAAAATTTAGCTGAGTGATAGATCTTGAAGAGAAGATTTAGAATATGTAATAAAATGAAAAAGCACTTATGTAAACTTAAGCCATTATTATTTAATGCCACAGATATGGTGTTTTTGCATATTATTTTTTAACATAGGTTTGTTAGCGTTAAAGTCGATGGTAACTAACACGAACTTCAAACCTCAATTAAGATTTTTTTTTTGCATAAGGCTGTTAAGCTTTATCTTGCTTACTCTTAGATCAGCAGCAAGCAGCACCTTAAAAAACACTATGACTAGTTTCAACACTTTTGGTAGTAAATGTAAAGTAGTTGCCTGTTGGAGGTAATCAATTGTGACCAAATTGTTGATTTTTTTTTTGTTTGCCATAAAAACTTTTTTAAGTAACTTGTTGTAAAAATTTTTAAAACTTAACATTTTTAACTTATTTTTATATTATTATTATTATTATTACGAATAAACGTAATTATTATTTGAACTTATATTGATGTATATATGAAAAGTAATATTATCAGGCTCAAGTTCAGTTTTATTGAATTAATGAAAATTCAAAATTACTAAGAGTTATTTTATGTTTTAAAATATTATTATTTATATCCAATCAGTTTTTAGCAGAACGTATCAGTACAGATTTCAAGGCCGCTACACCTCTCATCAGCGTTCAATTGTCCATCTTTACAATTTTCGTAAAGTGGATACTAATTGAGAAGAATATCAACTATTTAACCAGTTTTCAAGAGAAATAGAATATGAGAATTAATTTTTAATTAATTTTTTTTATTCTACCTTGAAACAGTGCTAGTTAGTACGAAATTCCCTCATTACTGTTTGGAACTAATAATCAACACAAACTCATAGTCCGTTATCATCAAAGTATTCTACTTTGTATTCTAACGTTTTTGTTATTTTTACTTTATATTAGGGAAATTCACATATTACTGTGACCCTTGTTATTAGGGTATTTATAGCTCGTGCCCAAACGGAATTAAAATTTTTATATTATTATTATTATTACGAATAAATAATTTTGAATTTTCATTAATTCAATAAAACTGAACTTGAGCCTGATAATATTACTTTTCATATATTTTTAACTTATAATTATAGTTTTTATGTTGATTGCTTACAACCGGAAATACAAGCTTGTTTCCGGCTTCTGTAATGGCAAAACTTTTGTTAGTGTTTTTTTTTTTTATTTGTTATTTAAAATCAAAAATCTGGATATCAAAGTTTTTTTTTTTTTTTGCTTTGCTTTTTTTGTAAATGTTATGCTAAACTAATATGAAAGGGAAATTTTCCAAAGTTTTCAGATGAAATATGTTTGGAGAACTAAGACAAATATACTAATGATGAAATTGTAGAAGAAGCAGTAGTTTACTAGGTTAAAATATCAGGAGGGTTGATAGATATGGTATTAGAGGCGTGGCAATTTATATAAAAAAGGAATTGCAATAGAAGTTCTCAGTAAATCTACAGACAATTTTATGGGTACTGGTGCGGACAGTTCTGAAAATCTGTTGGAATATTTATTTCTGGAAGTTAGTTGTGAGGGAAGGAAGCTACTTTTAGGTTGCGTTTATAGACCAAATAATCGTATTTGTATGGAGAGATTTATGAACGCTCTAGAAACATACACAGTCTCGTACGAAGATGTTATTATTACGGGCGATTTCAATTCAATCATCTTAGTAAGCCCATACCTCCTTGACAACATGCTTACACTTGGTCTTAGTTCCCCAAACACAAATAATGCTACACATTTTACAAGTACAAGCAACACACTTCTTGATCTTTTCTTTGTGAGTGATATTTCAAAGGTGTTGCTTTATGACCAATCACGCTTTATCACGCAAAATAATCAACGGATTAATTAGAAAAGCAAAATCGGAATACTATGCCTCAAAGTTCTCTACTGCCTCGAAGAAAACTTAGAGAATGATTCGCAAAATTGGCATCAGCAAACCTGGTAGCCAAGAACCCTGTGCTATCGACGCTAACACCCTAAACTTGCTGCCGTCCAAAAAAATAGTTCAGCTCATGTTACCGGCAACAGCTGCTTTTGATTATATTTACTTCAGCAAGTTCGTATAGATAAAAAAAAATTGAAAATTTTAATTGATAATAGATATTTTAGAAAATTTACAGGAAATTTATTGTTGTCTTTATTAACAATTAAAAAAACATTTATATTTAAGCCAAAATGCAAACGTGTGCGCAATAATCTGACTAAAAATGGAGTGTTGTTAAATGTTTATCAGCTGGCACAATTATGAAATAGTACACTTATTTATGATGAGGTGTTCACACTTGTCATATTTTGGTGAGCTATTATTTTATGACATATGACTTATGACTACAGTGTGAATACCCCAATAGTTTTTCTTGGTATTATACTATTGTTGCATTTTTCAACAAGCTATGATTGTATTAATCATTGTATTTTAATTTTTATAGTGTTGAATACAACCATGTTTTAAGTTTTCGCAATGCTAATAATGTGGCTATCGAATGTAAACATAGTTTTATGTATCGTTTACTTATCAACCTTGATTGCGGAGCAAATAAACTATAATCATTTTCAATGACCGCAAACAAGTTATTTTTTTTTGTATTTGATTTCACTAGTTTACAAAATGAAATTTTTTTTCATGTACATTTGATAAGATATAGATTTCCTTATGTATTTTCTTCTGCTGAATTCAAAAATCAAGGAAAAAATTTTTTTATGGAACAGCTTTTGAGATATTGTACTTTTTTTCATTTTTTCGATCTTTTTTTACTTGACAAATCATATCTCGAGCTAGAAATGTCCTATTGAATTGTTATTGGTACCTAAAGCAAGGTATTGAGATGACAAACAAATATGTTTAATCGGATATTTGATTGGTAAAACGGTTCAAAATATATCGATGAAAATAAGGCACATTTTCAAAAAAATCATATTTTGCAGTGATTCTGTGCTGACGGAAAAGTACAAATCGTTTAAAAAAAACATCTGGTTTCTCTTTATGTACGTAAAGAAAATACTCTAACGCAAGAATTAAGACCAACCAGAAGAAAATCGACATAAAAATGACAAAGTTAGCAGCAATTGAGTGAATAAATTCAAATCCCATATATTATGAATATTTTATTTATTTATAAAAATTAAGTTATAAAAGGATGGCGGTTTGATGGTAGGCAGCATCTTAGGTCTGCTCTCCAGACCAAAAACTTTAGAATAATAATCTCTAGGGCTTCTAATTCGAATTTCGACCAGTAACCAGATAATGGTGGCACGGCACCCTTTGAGCCCCAACAAAAGAATTCTTTCTGGACGATTAGAAAAGTGTTGCTCGTATATTCAGATAACCTTCTGGTGTACTGCAGAATGCATACTCTGGTCCCATGGTGATAAAAATTGCTGCTGGGCATCGTGTTAACCTCAATGGTGGCGAAAATCATTTAAAAAAAATATGATAAAAAAAAATGAGCAGAATTCAAATAAGATTTTTTGTTTATTACAATTCCGGAAAAAAGCATAAAAGAAAGGCCGTAATATTTTATTTCAATTTAAAAGTTATTTTATTTTAAAGGGTGAATTCTTTTTGTACAAAAATTTTTAATTATTCAGAGAATTAATAGGCATGATCAGTTTTGTGATAGACTTCATGGCCACATTATTCAACCGATTTTGACAACATTTGTACCAAACAAAAAATATTTATTCAGAGAAGTGAATAAGATATTGTGGGTTCATTACTTTAGAACTAATAAGCGTTTAAAATTTTATGTTTAAATCAAAACTACAAAAGTTAGTTCTTGCGTTATAGACGATTGGAGATTTTTAATCGTTTTCAATCCTCTTCTGCAAACAGGCAAATAATTTGTGCGACTTCCTGCAAATGTAACATTAAATTGTTGTACTTGTGCTTTTTGTATGACTTTTTTTTAAAAAATTTTTTGTTTGGACAATGTCCAAAAGTAATATCTACAATACGGTCGATTGTGTCGGCCGTTGATTTTACTAGCATTTCAGTTGGTTGGCTTCATACCTAATTTTTCTAAAGAAGACAATCAATGACGAAGTGTTGATAAAATACAAAAAATATTTTATGTAAAAAGCTTTAAATTACTTTAAAAAAAAAACATAATTGTATAGGTGTAGAAAAGTAAACACATTCATAATGGAAAATTATTGTTGTGTGTGTTTGAAAAATTTTTTAAGGGCTGTTTTTATGCTTTGTAATTCACAAAAATATATTTGTGAGTTTTTGTATAAATAGATGAGCTTTAAAAATTTTTTAAACATAAAGGGTAAAACATCTACTGATGAATTGGTATAGCTACCAACGAAATATATATCTAGATATTGCTAACCCAAAATTACAAAATTAGCAAATTATTTAATATCAAAAATGAAAAGAAATTATGACTGAACTCAACCAAAATAGCAATTAAATTCAAGAAAATAAATTCGTTAATTCAACGAATTTATTCCTTATTTTTCACCCAAGGAACAGGTTTTTTGAATTCAACGTATAGAAATTATTGGCTTTTTGAATTCAACGTACCAGTTCGTCGAAGTTAAGAAAGCATATGTTGAAATCGTACGTATATATACTTGACCCTGACCTTGACCCAACGTATATATACTTTGAATTTAAGAAAATAATTATTTGAATTTAAGGAACCTATTCCTTGATCCAATTTTAACTAACCCAAATTTAACTATAAATAAATATAATACTACGTCAGTTCATATTAAATTGAGTATTTTATTAAAAGAAAATATATACATTAATTATATAAAATATGACATTTATTTGAGCAAATACTCAAGATTTTATGCTTTTAAAAAAATTCATATATTTGTTGTGGATTAGCAAATCTATATGCATTTCATTGGTTGCTATATACCAACTTATCAGTAGATCTTTACCATTTATGTTTGAAAAGTTCCGAAACTCATTTACTCATACAAAAACTCGCAAATACAATGAGCGAATTACAAAGCACAATCAAAATAGCTTACAAACTTTACAAAAATCACAACAAATAATTTTCGTCATTTATTCAAATCAACGTAGATTATTTAAAATCAAGAAACAGGTTCTTTGAATTAAAGTATTTGTTCATTGTGTTTAAATAAATGAACGAGTTTCTTAAATTCAACCTATTATACGTTAAATCAAAAAACTAGTTCATTGTTTAATTCAACGAATAAAATCAAATAATGGTTTCAACGTTGAGTTCATAAATACATAAAATTTTAATTTTAATTTCAAGGAATATTTTACTAAAACAACGTATAAAACGTTCAATTTCAAAGAATTTAATTCAAAGAACGGGAGTTCGTTGAATTTATGTAAAACTGTTTTTTCAGTGTGCCTTAATATTGGTTGCATACAACAAGTCAATAATCCCTTAGAATCGATCATCTCCAGTCTAATATTAGTCCAATTTATGTGTTAAATTTTAAAAGTGTTTAATTGTTGCACAATTTTTGTTTGTTTCTGCTACTCGTTTGCGAAAATTTTTAAACTCGAGATAAAGCTTAAAAAATATTATCATCTGGTTTACCTGAAAAGAAAAAATTTAACTAAATTAGAATATTCTAAAAGCTTAATACACTTACAAAAGATTATCTTGCAAATATTTCATTCCATATGAATTCATAAAGAGAATACAAAAAAGTATTTTGTTTTTGCTTTGCTTTAAAAGATTTCAGATAATGATTTTGATTTTTTTTCTCTGGTCTATTTTAATCTAAAGATTTAGTAAATGAATGAACAAAAATAATATCTAAGTAAATTTCTTATCATCTTCCTTTTAAACTTTTAATACAAATTAAATGATTCACCTTCAATAGACCATCAATCATGATTAAAAGACTTTTTTTTTAAAATAATGTTTCTTCTTGTATTGTTAAAATATAAATTCAAAGATTTCATTACACTTCAGTCAAATCATTGCATTGAAATTTATCAATTTACCTTCGATCACATACAAACTAAATAATTTTAATCATAATTAAGTACAGATGATTACTTGAAGATGTAAAATTTTAATTCAATTGCTGGCCATTGAAATCAATAGACTGCATTTAGGAATTATGAAAAATAAATTAAAGCTACAAAAGTGTTTATTTTCTGTGTTTCTTTGGTACATAATTTAGTACAAACCTGTGAGTAAAAGATTTTACCTGTAATATATGAAAATGTATGGGTTTTTCTTTTCTTTTTTTTTCAATTCTGCAGTTTGTATTGCAAAGATAATGGGCACAAGATTATCAATATGTTCTATTTACAGCTCCAGGTAATGATGGACTGACTTGTAGTAGTTGGTGTGTTTTTGGTTATTTGTGTGTCATTGTATTTAAGCCTGTTTAATGTAAACAATATTTTGCTTTCAAATACTCACCTACACTCTCCAAAGACTTTTCAAAAAAATTTTTTAGTTTTTGCTCAAGTTCTAATGAAATTGAGTTCATCTTACAAGATTTATTCTGGGTTATTCTAGTTTTGCTTTTTTTTCTTTTTTCTTTTTTAATTCCATTTTCATTTTATGCTTCCATTACTGGTCTTGTATATTTGAGGTTAAGTAAACAAAATACTTGAGATTTTCATATGCATGTTCAGTTGAAATATAAGTGCGCTGTAAATGTGTTTGTGTTTACGTAAAATGCATAATAGGATACATAACAGTGGTTAACTTTTATGATAGAAACACAAAATATCAACTTTAATGTGTATAAATATTTTCTGGTTGTTATGCAAACGGTGCCCGCAATGCTTGCAAAGTAAAATTTGCTTTTAATGAGCACTGCTCTAGGCTAATGTGATCACTAAATATAGAACTTCTCTCTTTTCTGGTGTATTTCTATTCATGACATTCTTGAAAAAGTCTAAAACCAATTTGAAATCCACCTTCGTCCTTATCTAAATTTCTTAGCAATATCAAAGATAGCTCGAGATATTGGTAATTGCAGCATCTGCTTTGCTTGTCCTATGTATGTTACAATAAGCACAGTTGAGGAAAGCTTGTGAAAAGCAAACATCAGTGTACTCCTACTATGCTCTCATTTATTTCATTAAATTAAGAAATGTGAAAGAAAATCAACATTTGTAGTCACTACAAGTCATTTTTAATAAATTTTTAAATAAAAAAGAAAATACAGTGAACTTTCAGTAATGTGAACTTCCACAATAGTGAACTATCCACTAATGTGAACTCTCTAAATATTGTGTGTGATGGTTCTAAATATTGAAGGACAGTTTTTTGCAGAAAACCTACTCGCGATAGTTAAATAACATCTTGTAACACCTGCCTGGCGCTTAAAACCGAAAATTTTTGTTGCTATGTGCTACTCTCAAATGTTTTATAAACTCATCACATTATTTTATCTTAGTTTTTTATGATCTCACATTATATTCTTACCAACCTGGTATTTCTTTTCTTTGTGTGATTTTCTATTATATTAAATAAGCTAGTAAAGTGGTACAAATTATTGCAATCTAAAATGTGAACAAATTCCATAAAGTGAACCACCTTGGTTTTTATAAGTTCACATTACCGCGTGTTCACCGTACACATAAATTTCCAAATAGAAATTAGGGGCTGTGCACATATAACGTATCGCTGTTTTCAGAGATTTTATACCCCCCTTAACGCTTTTTAATAATTTTTCAGTGCAAAATTTCTAATCCGTAACAAATCTTTAACCCCCCCCCCACCCTTGGAGCGTTACGTAATGTGTGCACAGCCCCTAATTTCTATTTGCCAAATACTCACAATAACATGTGTGATCTTTTTTTGCCATGCAGTGCGTATGAGTAATTTGTTGTCATATTCAATAATCATACGTACTAGTGAGTGTATTAGTTATAGAAAAATATATAGCAAATTTTTTTTTTTTTTTATATCATTTAGTGATGATATATATATGTTGCACAAATTATTTTTTATTTATACAGAAACAGATTTCTAAAATGTTGAAAGATCCCGGCTGTTTTCTCAATTCTGCCCGTATGTACATCCTTCTGTCCATCCCCGTCTGTCTAGGCTTCTGTGCGATCTTGTTTTAATAAACGTTATTTAGGTAAATTTATATCTTTGAGCTGAATTTTTAACAAATTTTTTCCTAGTAAAGCGGCCGATAATGGTCGTTTCATCGTATATAAAATAATATATAACTGAATCTCTAATATCGTTCTTAAAAACTCATTGTAGACACTCTACACGCACTATTTAATTCGCATGATGTGACACATTCAAACAAATGTAATTTATAAAGTGTAAAAAATATTAAAATATAATCGAAATAGTCTGAGTCAAGGTATATTAAATAAGGTAGTCTTGTCCCTAAAACAAATACAACATCACAAAAACAACAGGCATTTTGTTAGTGTAAAAACTTGGCTGTTGTCAAAATGTGATGTGTAAACAAAATAAAAATTAAATTAAAAAAAACATTTGCATAAAATAAAAATATAAAGTAAAAATTTTTTACAATACATAAAACAAAAAGGTGTTGATAGATGTATGTATAAAATCAGGATGTGTCTTTTATTAGGGTACTAGCAAATAATTTCCTCCCTTTGCAAATGCATTTGTTTAAGGCTGGAGTTATGATAAATTAACTGCATCGAAAAGTGGAATTAGATCATAAGAGAATACTGCCCATATATACGTAAAAATGACCATTAGTAGAGGCATTGGAGAAGAATGTTGCTTCATTACAAAATATTTTTACAGGAAAGGTAATAAAACAAAAATATATGTATGTATGTATGTATCGAAAAATTCCTAGTAAAATTTAAAGAAAGTCTATGTATCCTCCTTTCCAGGATATTTTGCAACAACACAATATTGAACGTATTGTAAATGCTGTTGTTGAAGCGACGGAAAAGGTTAAAGATGCAAATGCACAATTCACGATTAGACTTTACCTTTTTTCCAGCATGTAAAATGCTTGATGGCAAAAAGTGAGAGCAACATAAAAGAGAAGTTGGTGTGAAATTCCTGAAACAAATTTCGCTCCATATACTTCTCAGGCGCTTTTCTTTGGGTACTTGGAACAACTTTCCTTCCACCTTTGCAAATTTTTTTTGTTGACACTACATACACGCATTGTAATCGATATTTTTAATTTTTATTAAATTTCAAAAATTTTTCACGTGCTTTTTTTTCAATTTCTTAAATTTTAATTAAATAAAAAATGTCACAATATTTTTATAAAAACACAACAAAGTTTTGACAACAAAAAATCAGTCAGCTGATGTCAATTTTAGCTAATGCGACTACCTGATAATTAATATACCTTGGTCTGAGTTAAAAAATATTTGAACAATAAATTTAATGTAAAAATATTTATTTTTGTTTTATTTTTATAAATAGACTCCTTAAAACTCTATCCACGAATTTATGTCATTTGTGTCAAATACATATATGCTAAAACCAGCAAAACTCATTGTTATTTTCGGAACATTCGGAAGTCCGTTTACTTGAAGTAGTTAAAACGTTGCCTTTGAAACAAATGGTGAAAATAAAGAGTCTGTGTTCAATACTGTGAGCAGTTCATCGAATTTTCTATGGACATTCGATTTTATTTCACATTTTAACGAGGACGTTTGAAGATTTATATATTTCTATGTTTAGGTTTATTGGGAAGTTGGCTTGCATATAAGGCTGATTAAAATGTACGGCATATTTATAGGGGTAAAAACAGAATAAAAATCGGTACTTTTTCTGTTTTGGAAAACATGTTTAATACATTCAGTATGTTTCCCAAATTCTTTTGGCTCATTAAAATAATAAAGTAAGTGAGTATGGCATCTAAAGGACTTTCTAGGCAAACTGAAGGTGATCTCGATTGATCGGGCGTCTACGTGCTCGCTTCGGTATTTAAACTGTCAATATGTGTAGCAAAGTTCCCAATTTAATGACTGGTGTCACTAAAATTTCCTAATCAATTTTCATTAGTTTAACGAAACTATTACATTAAGTCGTTCAAATTAAATGTAAATTAAATGTATCACAATTTCCTCAAAATAATTTGAACGAAATATATTTTAATTTTTTTTTTTTTTTTTATTGTATTTTAAATAATATACATATATAATTTAAGATTTGTACGGGAGATCTTTTATGTGCAGTCTTTTTACTCGTCTAACTTCGCCACTGTCGTCTAAGAGCATTATTTCTAGAACGTTTTGATGGTCGCTAAGTCTCTGCAAATAATTTGTGCTGTATTTCTTAATTTCATCTCTTATATATGGCATATTGAGATCGTTGTGAATTGTGGTATTTCGTATATATCATGGAGCATTTATTATAAGCCTAAGGATTTTCGACTGATATTTTTGAATTATATTAATGTTGGAGTAGGAGGCAGTTCCCCAAAATTGTATTCCATAGGTCTATATAGGTTTTAACACCGCTTTATACAAAACCAATTTGTTGTTTATACTTAATTCTGATCTTGGACCCAGAAGCCAGTACATTTTATTTGTTTTTATTTTCAGTTGTTTTCTTTTCAGTTTTATGTGTGTTTTCCACGTTAAGCGACGATTAATTTTGAGACCTAAATATTTGACGTACTTAGATTTCGGCATTTCATCTCGATTTAGGTTTACAGCAGGGCAGTCACCTTTTCTAAGTGTAAATGTAACGTGGGTAGATTTTTCTGCATTCACTTTAATGTGTCACTTTTTTAACCAATTACCAAGTAAGTTAAGTTGCGTTTGAATAGCATTCGATGCCATGTTTGCGGATTCGTTGGCTGCTAGCATAGCGGTATCATCAGCGTACGTTGCTACTAAAACATCTTCATTTGTTGGCATATCAGAGGTAAATAATGTGTAAAGAGTTGGACCTAGTACGCTTCCTTGTGGTACACCAGCTTTTATGACTCCAATTTCAGAATTTTCGTCGTTGATGTTGACATAAAAAGTTTTATCACTGAGATTGGACTTGAGCAAAAGATAAAATGGAGCTTGCAGCAAATGTTTTAATTTGTATAATAGGCCGTTATGCCATACTCTGTCAAATGCTTGCTTAGCATCAAGAAATACTGATGAACAGTAATATTTATTTTCAAGAGAATCTCTTATAGTTTTTACAATTCTATGGGATTGTTCAGGAGTCCCATGTTTGCTTCGAAACCCAAATTGATGATCTGGTATTATTTTTAGAGATTCCAACACCGGCAGTAATCTTTTTTGAAAAAGTCTTTCGAATAATTTCAATAGAACTGGTAGCAAGCTGATTGGTCTGTACGATTCAATTGCGTTTTCTGGTTTGTTTGGCTTTAGGATCATTATAATTTTTGCGTGCTTCCATTGCGTTGGAAAGTGTGAGAGTCGCAAAACTGCATTACAGACAACTGTCAAAAAAATCACAGCCTTTTTAGGTAATTTTTTAAGTGCTTTGGCGTCTATTTTGTCATAACCGGGCGATTTTTTGAATTGAGTTTACAAATTTCGTCTTCAAGTTCTCGATACCTAAAAGGCTTTATTGGTTTAAAAAATTATTAACTTCCGCATCTTCTCGTGGTGAGCAGAATGAGAATGGGGTAAACGTATTTTCAAGTTGATACTTAAAAGCAGCCGCTTTGCTTGCATCAGATCTACACCAATCGCCATTTGAATTCTTAATTGAAATATTTCGTTTTTGTGCACTTTTCAGATATTTTGTAGCTTTCCAAAGATTATGCTCATTTTTATGGTTTGGGCTTAGCTTAATTAAATATTTGTCAATTGATTCATTCTTTAAATCTTTTAGTTTATTTCTCAAAAAATTAGCCGCGTGATTAAAATTTCTTTTGTCTGAAAGTGATCTTGTTCTTTTCCATATTTTTCGTAGCCTTCTTTTCGTAGCAATAAGTTGCCTTATTTCAACAGATAAATGAAAATTATTGGTATGGCTATTAGCTTCTGGAGTTAATACAAAAGAAGCTTATGAATCAATTTTACAAAGTCTTCAATAGCCGTATCAATGTCGTATTCAGTTTTCAATGATAAGTTTAAGTCAAGTCTGGCTTCAATAAATTGTTGAAAACTGTTGACGTCAGTAGTTGTAGAAATAATTTTTGAATTTTGGATTCGTTTTTCACAAACAGTGGAAAAGCTAAGAAGATTTGGACTGTGATCGGAACTTAAATCATCACGAGATACGATTTTTAAAGAGTTTGGAGAAATCCCTTTATAAACAAAAAAGTCAAAGAGATCAGGAATTTTGTTAGGATCTGCTGGCCAGTAAGTGGGTTCTCCTGTGGATAAGGATCTGTAATTGTTTTTGGATATGCATTCGAAGAGTTCTCTTCCTTTTGGATTTGTTAAACGTGATCCCCACCATGTATGTTTGGCATTGTAGTCTCTACCAACTAGGAATCTGTTTCCCAGATTTTTAAAAAAGTTTTCATACTGTTCACATTTAATACTATATATTGGTGGGCAATAAATTGAATAGATCGAGATACTGCAATTATTACCCTTAATTATGACTCCAGCAGCTTGTAAATATACTTCAGTTATTGGTTCTAATATTTCGTATTTAATAGTGGATTTGATGATGATAGCTGCACCAGCATGATCCCTGTCATTAGGTTGGTTGGCTGTTATTAAGTCAAATCCTCTTAAACGAAAAAAGGATTTACTGGTGGATTTAAGGTGTGTTTCCGAGAGCAGTAAAATATCAACAAAATTGTTTTTTAAAAAAACCTCTATTTCATTTACGTGATTTAAAATGCCGTTAGCATTCCATTCTGCAATATTAAGATCTATTTGCATAGTTTTGTCATTAACATTGACATCATGTTCATCAATGTGTTGGTTAATTCAATTGGTTTTTCTAGCATAGCTCCAATTTTTTGTATAACGTTATTTACTCCATCATTTGTGCCTCTGACGGTCTGAGCATAGGTTATTTGTCCACTGTTTTGAGGATTGGCTGGAATGTTATGGGTAAAATTGTAATTTTCTTTTATCACGTTTCTTGTAACTACATTTCTGCGTTTATTGATCAGGTTTTGATAAACTACACAACCTTTATAGTTTGCAGTATGATTCCCTAAACAATGAACACATTGTGGTGGGGTGCTTGATTCATTAGTGGAGTGTTCAAGTCCGCATTTAACACATGAATATGGTTTTCTACAATATGATTTAGTGTGTCCGAATTGTTACATCTAAAACACTGAACAATGTCATTGAATTTTTTCGGAGCTTCAATAACTACAGTGGCGTAACCAAGTGTCTTTAAATTATATATATCCTTGTTGTTACTATTAGGGTCCAAGTCAACAAAAAACATTGGCAGAGGATTCTTTGTTATACGGCTTTTTACATTTCTTATACTTCTTACTTGGTGTCCTAACAATATCAAACTAGCTTTTATATCTTCGATGGACGTTGTGTGATGAAGACCCTTTATAACTGCTGTGAAAGCCCGTTCTTGTTTTAGTTGGTACGTTTGAAATACTATTTTGTTATCGTCAAGATACTTAGTTATTTTTCGGTAAGAGTCAACTGTCTTTACGTTTAAACGAACTTGTCCGTCACTGTACCACTTATAATACAATTCATTATGCTCTACTACTTTGATTAATTTGTTAACCATTTTTGCAATATCACCGACGTTTGGGATAAAAATTGGTGGAGGGTTTGGTAGTTGAGATTCTTGAGGTGATGTAACTTCATTGTCGTTTTCATTACTATTAGACGCAAGAGGTGCAAATCGGTTTGAATTAGAGGGACCTGTTTCTAGTTGCTGACGTTTTGGTTTGGACATTAGTGGCGATTGAGAATTTGTCCTCTTAATACTTTTAGCAGCAACATACTGCCAGCTAAACTCTTCATCAGAACTGCTGTCGCTTAAATTCACATTCTTCGGAACATTATTATCATTATTTTCAAACGTGTTATTTTGTTTTTCTTTGTTATTATTTTATGTTGATTTATAACTTCATGTTGTTGTCAACAAGAATGTTCAGCTAGTAAACGTACAATGAATGTACGTTGATGTTGTTGTTGTACAACATCAAACACTTCTTAAGCTTTAGTTTTTCTTTTTTTATTTATTCTCAAAGAATTTATTAATATTTATGACTTTGATTTTACAAAGTTCTTAACACTTTGTTGTTGTAAACAAGAAAAAATATTTAAAAAAATATAAATATTTAACGCAAGCTCGCTCTCTGAATGTCTTCAAGTGATCGCACTCAGATTAAGACTAACTTATTTTATTTATAAACCAAAAAAACTAGTTATTGAAATAAATTTTAATAAAATAAATGCAAATCTTTGTTGATGGCTTTTGTAAAATCATAATAAATTAAAAGTATTTTTTTTCTAATAAGAAAATGATAACCAGAACCGCAAAAGCCAAATTGTAAATATAAATTTTAATTTAATGCATTAGAATTGTATATCAGCACGCTTTAATGTATATTGGAAAAAAATATAAATAAATTAACATATAAACTCTATTATATATTTAACCACTTTATATGCTGTCAATCTAAACATGTCATTTAACCCAATGAAAATCTCTTCTTATCTAACAAATGTGGATATTATGAAAATTACTCTTTATATGTTAAACTAATATTATCCAGACACATTCTATTGTATCATACATATCTTTTTTTTTTGTTCTAATCTAGTCCATTTCACTGCAAGTATAAAAAGGGGGTGGGTGGGTGGTTGTTAGGTTTATTTATC
The DNA here is from genome assembly GCA_947311025.1 of Lypha dubia. NCBI lineage: Eukaryota > Metazoa > Arthropoda > Insecta > Diptera > Tachinidae > Lypha > Lypha dubia. The sequence continues at coordinate 87,886,937 of OX371264.1, read as the reverse complement.
ATGTAGAATTTGTTTTACATGTTGCTGCAATACCGATTATATCTATTCTTTATGTAGATACACAAAGCATGTGCATAAATGTGTTTAATATTTGCTCCATATTTAATTATGTTGTGAATGATTGAATGAAAAGTCTTTATTCGATTTCTTTTGCAAAATCCTTATTGAAGACATGTTATAATAAAGTGTGATTGAGTGTTTTATCAGAAATACATTAAAATGCTTTTACTATTATTTTTATGATTGAATAATTTGATTTTAATTGAAGATTGCTTGCTTTTCAAGGACTTCGATCACGCTACATGTTAATGACAACATAAACTTTCTGTATACCAAATTTATGGAAGAATCAAAGAGGTATCAAAAGTACAAACTTTTTCTAATTTTAACACACAGAAAGTACAGTGTATGTAAATGAAAAATATAAATTGTAAAAGAAAAAAATGTAATGTAAAATGTACTGTATGTTAATTTAAAAAAAATAAATTTCAAAATTGAAACCAAAAAGTAACGAAAGTACCAGTTTTTCCTATTTCTTTTCCCAAGAAAATACACTTCATAATAAAGTTAAAAAAAAAAAACTAGTAGAAAAAACAAAAAGTACCAGAAGCGCAATTTGTCCCGGTTTTTGTCCTTAAATGTAACACATTTATTTTTTATATGGGTCACATGCTATTTGTTTACCAAATTTCATGGAAATCAATTAATAGAAATTCTCAAGAGAAAAAATAATAATTAAATATGTATTAGTAAAAAAAAAATAAAAAGTACCAAACGTAACAATTTGCACTTTTATTTTTGCAACTTGAAAAGCATCTTCTGTTTTATTGAATTAATGAAAATTTCAATTACTATGAGTTTTCTATTTTTGAAAAACATTATCATGTGTAATCAGAAAACTGAACTTAAGCCTAAAAATTATAATTTCTCATTTATACATTATTACAGTTCAAATAATTATTACGTTTATTCGTAATAATAATATAAAATAGAGTCGTATATTTTTATCTGGATCACATGCTATCCGTCTACCGAATTTCCTTGAAATCTATTAAGACAAATTTCACAAGACGTAAAAGGTACCAAAAGTAAAATATCACCAAAAGTAACTAAAAACTATGAAAAAGAAGTACCACTTTTTTAATAATTTTAGCATCTAGAAAGTATGCTAATTAATATTAAATTTATAAAATATTAATATTAAAAATATGAACAATACTACCAAATTGTACCTCTTTTACCCTTAAAAATACCCTATATATAAATCTGGGTCACATGCTATCTGTCTATCAAGTTTAATCCAAATCCATTAAAAGAATTTCTCAAGCAAAAAAGTACCAAAAGAAAAAAGTGCTATTAGCAGAGAGTACAACAAGTAACAGTTTTTTATAATGTTATCCCCCGAAAAGTATGTTAATTTATAAAATATAAGTTCAAAAATAAAAGAGTACCATACTTCTAATTTGTCCCATTTGCGGCCTTTAAAAAGTACCCTTTATATAAATATTGGTCAGACGCTATCTGTTTTCTTAATTTCATCAAAATCCATTAAGAGAATTTTCCAAGAGGAAATGTACCACAAGTAAAAAAGTACCAGTTTTTTTTTTCAATTCTGCCCAAAGGATGTATGTTAATTTATAAAAAAACGATAGTTTAAAATAAAAAGAACTATACTATGAATTTACCCCTTAAAAGCACGCTATACTTTAATCTGGGGCACATGCTAACCGTCTACCAAATTTCATGCTAATGAATTAAGAGAATTTCTCAAAAAGTACCAAAAGTAAAAGACAACAAAAAGTGAAAAAGTAACATTATTAAAAATGTACCAAAAACTCTATTCAGCACCTAGAAAGTATGTTAATATTTAAAATAATAGTAAAAAAAATTGTTAATTTTTATTCATAATAACTTCATATTTTAATAATTTTTCAACATTTAAATGATTTAAAGAAAACATATACGCATACATATACAAAATTAAAAAGCAATGGGATTAAGTACTCTTACACATATTTTTTTATAAATATAAAATTAAAATGCAATTGAAAAAATGTATTATCAGGTAAATTTACGTGTATCTGTCTGTCGTGTTTGTTTAAGATAATAAGAACAATACAGATAAATTATTACAAAAGAATTTACGATTTTGTTACGCATAAAGTTTTTTTTTTTTAAATTACATGAACATAAATTCACACAAAATACTAGTGTTGTCTCGTTTTTTCCAAAAAAAAAGTATAAAAATATCTTTCTAGAGTTTTATGCATCTAGACGTGACTTTTACAGGAGAATGGCATGTGTAGTCATTTCTCCTGCGAATAACTTCATAAATTCCAATATAATCCATAAATAACATTTTTTATCATCATGTTTGTAATAATATATGTATGTATGTATGTTTTCTACATCTGAGGCCGTGTTTTATGTTTGTTTGTATATTGTCTGTATGATCCAGAGATATATGTGTGCATGTGCACATATTTGATTTAAGTTGTTTGTAGTAGTATTTTTAACAACCAGAGATAAATGAAACCTTTGAAGAAGGTATCCTTTAAAATAAACAACAAATGAAGCTTCTCTATCATTAATTACACATGTATACAGGGTTTTGAGTTTAATTAAACCACCACAACAATATTCCAAATACGAACCACCATCAAATCATTATTCCGATAAATTGTTTTTTAAATCAAAAATTTTTAAGTTTTGACATAAAATTATCTCAAAATAGAAGGTGGCGACAAACTTACTGACAGACAGACATACTCAAACATCAAAAACATTAAAATTTTATACAAAGAAACTTTAATTCTTTATGCTAAATTTTATTTTTAATTAAATTGTTTTTCATAAAAAAAATTTAGGACCTCGTAATTTAATAAAACTTTAAATTATACGATGTGTACGAAATGTGTAGCTTCCGTAATTTTAAATTTAGTTCTTTAAAATGAAAAAGGTATTTCATATTTAATTTCAGTCCCTTAAAAACGTTAAAAAATACCATCTGTGTTATTTTCTCCAGTGCCAAAGTTAATGTGAGTTAATTGAGCGCTGACATATTAAAAGGCCAAGTTAATTTTTTGCAATCACAAACTAATACCAAGAGAATTAATCTTTGATAGTATATTTACGCTCTTAATTGATTTATCAACAATCATTAAACCTTTCATATTTTTTCAAGTAGAATTGGCTTCAGCTTCATATTTATTTATTTTTTTTTCCTAAAAACAGTCCTTATTATTTAATGATTGAGTTAAGTCGAATTTTTAAAGATGTCGTGTCGTGTGACAAAACTTCCAACAAAGATAATACTCAAGTATCATCAGCGATCTTCGTTAAAATTATTAAAATTGTAATTTCTTTTATATGTGCGTAAAATTTAGTGAAGAAATTGTTTGATAATTTTTTCACTATTTTTTTTTTTTTTTTGTACTAACAGCAAAGCTAAATTATCTCATTTATGAAATAATAAATGCAAACTAATTTTTTCAATTCTTTTAAACTTTTATGAAAAGGATCTGCAAAGTGTAGAAAAGTACAACCGCATGAATGATTGAGCATCGAGAGAACACTTCAGTACTCTGACAAAATTTATAGGCAGCAATTTCTTCAATTCTTTTCAAGGATCTGCCAAGTATTTATCTGGATAGTATTTTCTAGATTGATCATTATTCGTATATTTTCACAAGCTTTTTCACTGGCTTTTCTAAATGGTAATTTTCCATATGCTTAAGACATTGATCGCTATAATCTAAAGGATACTTTCCCCTATTTTAATTTGCTTCATATGTTTGCATAAAAATGTCTGCCAAAAAAATAAAAGCAAAATGAAAGAGAATCGTGTTCATGATTTTATCTTTAGATTTTTTTATATTTAAATAAAATAAATATTGATATATTTTATTTATGTACATTCCGCATTATAAGAAGCATAAATTTTCATGTATATTTTATTTATTGTTTTTTTTTTTTGGCTTTAAAAGGTAAAAATCTTTTAAATTAGGAATTCCACATAAACAAAAAATAATAAATAATTTTTAAATTGCTTTAAAATAAAGAAAGTTAATTGAAAATAATAGAGAAATGTACATTCCAAATTGCCAATAGAGATGATTGCTTTAATATCTATTATTTATTAATATTTTAATAAACATATTAGAGTGGTAATGATTCCCAAAACAAATTGAAAATATTACCGACACCGCTACTGAATAAATGATGAAATAATGATGAGTGAATTTAAATTTAGTACAAAATAAACAAAATTAAAGTTGGTTATATATTTTTCAATTGCTGTAGAACTGATATGCACGAATTAGTTATAGTAGAAAATTTGTATGAAAACTGTTTTTTATTTTGTATGTTAATATTATATTATTTATTAAACATGAAAAATGATGTTCACACGAACGAGTTTTTACAGAGAATAACGATATTTACATTGTATATCAAAAAAGAGTTGCCAGCTAATAATATTTCTAACACCCCTCCTCAATGTGAATTACGTTTTACATATGAAAACAAAATGAATTAAATACATTTTTTCAAGCAGAGTTCATTAATTTTGAAAAACAGTTGTGTTTTGGCTTGGCCATGTTTTTCGTCAGGATATCAGCAATCATTTCGTGAGTTGGATAATACTTCAGCAAGATATCTTTATTTTTTTACCATTTCTCGAACATGATGAAATCTGATGTCTATATGTTTGGTCCTTTTATGGTAAATTGGGTTAGATGCCAATTTTTCTGCGCCTTAGTTGTCAACGTTAAATTTAACTGCTTCCCCTGTTATATAACCGATTTCCTGCAAGAGTCATTTTAGAAATACAGCTTCTTTTGCCGCTTCTGATATGGCCATATATTCGGCCTCAGTGCTACTGAGAGCCACACATGATTGCTTTGTTGATTGCCATGATATTGGACAATTGCCAACAAAAAATATGTAACCTGTGTAAGATTTCCGATCCAGGGTACTACCGCCCCAGTCTGCATACACAAATCCTTCAACAGATTTTTCACCTGCTTTGTATGTGAGTTTTATATTTTCTGTGCCACGAAGGTATCGTAAAACTCTTTACGGCCTGCATATGCTCAGAATGTGGACTAACGTTTCGTTGTGCCAGTTTAGCCACAGAATGAAGAATATCGGGTTTTTTTGTAATGGCCAGATACATTAATGCTCCAATTATGGCATGGTAATCACGCTGCGGTATTTCTTTACAATTTTTATTGTCACACAGTACCTGATAAATTGCATCAAGAGGCGTTGCCACGGCTTTACAATCTTGCATATTATTTTCTTTAAGTAGGTCTTTAATATATAGTGATTGGCAAAAAGAAATTGCGCCCGTTTCACCCGCACGTTCCACCACGAAACCGAGATAGTGGTGTAATTGACCCTTGTCAATAATGGGAAACTCTTTTGATAAGAATTCTTTTAATGCCACAACATCTTGCTTATTTGCTAATGGTGACGTAAACTGTCACCAATAGCAGGTCATCCTTTATCATGGCTTTGTAAAGACAAGGTTCATTCGCGCATTGCTTCAAACCAAATTTTTTCAGTACAAGATCCAACCTCTCCTTCCACTCCTTTCCGGATTGTTTTAAGCCGTAAATCGCCTTATGCAACTTGAAAACTTTATAAGGATTTTCTGAATCAATGAATTCTTCTGGTTGTCGAATATAAATTTTATGCTGAAGGTTACTGTTTAAATATGCTGATCTAACATCAACCTGATGCAAATGCATTTTCTATTGTAATGTTAGAGCCATCACTAAGCGTATTGTAGAATATCGGGCAACCGAGGAAAATGTTTCGTTGTAGTCGATGCCAAATCTTTGGCTACCTCCTTTGGCTACAAGCCGTGCCTTGCCCCGATAGGGAGATCTACTAACAACCACGTTTCGTTATTGTTCAATGATGTCATTTCAGCTTTCAGTGCATCATACCATTCTTCTTTATTGGCACTACCCAAAGCTTGTTCAACAGTATTTGGAATATGTTCACTTACCATATTTTTTAAATGCTCCTTACGTGGCATACCACGTTTGCCAGTTCGGATAATTCTTTTCCTACCACGACTAGAAGTACACAGAAAAAAATAAAAATTGATTTCAATTGAAATATTTGTGATATCAATTAAATATTTTATTTAATTTGCACCAGTAAACAAATTAATAGTATCAATTAAATTTTTATACATATATTAACTAAAATTATTTATTACAATTAAAAATTTAATTAAATAAATTGACTATTTAATCAAATTTTTTTATATTTTTAATTAAAGGGTTAATTGAAAAAAAAATTAAATATTTTTTTCTGTGTACCAACGGTTTCATTGTTGTTTGTTTGTGTATCTTCATCATCATCTTCTGCAGTTTTGAATCCGACAACATCGTCATCTGATTTTTAATCACTTTGTACTTCAGGGATTGCTTCGTTGTCAATTTCGTATTCTTCTGCACCATTCTGCTGGTTATTACTAGTGTTGTAGTTGTTGTTGTCAATCGAAATTATTAAATAATCTTCTGCTTTTGTAATTGTTGTTGTATCTTTTGCTGTGTTGCAGTCAAAATCGCTTTCTTCAAACAATACGTCACGCCGTTCAACCACGCTATGATTCAATTAGTCTATATTATGGAAAGTGCACCTGAATTTCTCCATTTATGTAAAAATTTTACTTTAAAATAATGTGAGAAAGTTTTAAATTTTTATTAAAATTTAGAAAATTTTATTGCAATAAATAAAATATTTCTTAATATAAGAAAATATCAGTTAGTTCTTAGAAAGTTCAAACGATCTGTAGAAATTTTGTATGGGAATCATTCAAAAGGCTGATTGTTTTTCATAAAAATTTTTACTCAAACCAAATGTTTGTTTTATAAAATCCAAACCTCACATAAGCATCACTTGAATGGGTGTGGGTGTGTATATGCAGTCTCACATTGTGTTCTGCTTTGTTACTCAGAGCGTATGATGAATATTATTGCTTTTTTATCAATCAATCATACGTAGTCAGAGTATTAGCTTACCAAAAAAAAACTAGAGCATAGTTTTTACAATTTATGATTCATATATGGATGTATGTATTTTCTCTTATCGCTCCCTGCATTAAAATTGAAAGGATCCATAGCTGATGCACTCAATATTTAACGCAAAACTATTTGAGCGATTCTTCATACATATTTAGGCTTTTCCGTAGTTTCAGCACTACAGTCAAACAAACAAAAAAAACATGTACTTAGGTACGGTTTATACAAGCCGAACGAGTGATTTGAGTGTAAATTTTATATGAAAAGCAATCAGTTTTTTTTAGTGTTTTTCATACAAAATTTAAACTCAAATCACTTGTTCGTCTTGCATAAACAGCACCTTAATTAAAATAAAATTTCCTTTTAAATTTTTAAAAAAAATTTTAAAATTTCATTAAAATTTAGAAAACTTCATTTAAATCAAACAAAATTTTCTTAATAAAAACAAAACCCAGATAGATCATGTCTTTGAAAATAGTTCATAATTTTAATACAGAAAAATCTTACTTTCAAGAAAATGTTTATTTCCTAAAAGCAAAAATGTTTCTTTATTAAGTTTAAGGACGAACCTAATTGAGCTGCTTGCCGCTTTTAAGTACATGCATATTTTTTTGCAGTCAGTATTCAGGAATAAGTGATTATGCTTAGGGGCTGTGCACATATTATGTAACGCTGTTTTCAGAGATTTTAGTGTCAATAAATTAATGAAATTATTTAAGGAATTTTACATCTTATGCAATCTGTGAGCTGATAGATGGCAAGTTGTAGTAGTGTGGTTTTCAGCTCATAATTTAATTGGATAAACCGTCTATCGGTAATTAAGCACTGCCGGATATTCAAAACCGCTCCAATAAAACTTCTTTGTGCCACATTTACGGTTCATGAGCGTCATATACAGAGGAAAACGCAGAAATGGGTAGTGCTTAGCAAGATCAAAAACCACATAGCAAGGAAATGAACAACTATTAAAATTTGCATGAAAAACTTGTTCATACCGACAGCAGAATACCGATGAGAAAACTTTTGCCAATTTTTTGGATAAACACTGAATTAGTTTTTGGGAAATATTTTCTGATAATTATGAAAAATTTTCTACATCGTTATATAAAACGTGAAACCGTGCAACTACAATTTTTTGTAATTTGACAGTAGAAGCAAATAAGTTTATAAAGTAGTTGGCTCCTTTATAATGTCGCCAACAAATATGACAGTTAAAGCCCAAAAACTTTAATAGACATGATATAAAAATACATACACTAATTAATAGGCAGGATTATATTTTGTGATGATCTGTATTTACACATTATTTAACCGATATTGACAAATTTTATACCAAATGTAAAATATTTATTCACAGAATTGAACAAGATATTTTAGGTCCTGTGAGTTAAGTATTTTGGGCGCAATAAGTGTTAAAAGTTGCTACTAATAACAAAGTTGCTAGAATACGGTCGATTGTATCGCCCCTTAATAAAAACAACGAATTTGATCTTCTATGTTTCATGTATGTATATGCTCTCCATTTTTGTGTGAATTTTTTATACGAGTATATCAGAAATTTTTTTAACCCAACATTTTATGCAGCCTGTATTTTCAACTAAAAAAAAATTACCACAAAATTGCAACAGAAAGGAAAGACATACATCTTTTAACATTAAATCTTCGTGGGCGAACTTAAGTGAACATTAAATAGTTTTGGACAAAACCACGCAATAAAAACAACAAACGCTTCACTTAAAGAACATGATTAAATAATAAAGAAAAAACTTTTTTTATGGTTGGTTTTCATTTTAAGAGCAAAAATAGCAAACACTTTGTTTATGTTGTTAAAATTTAATTAGATGTTATTTTTCTCTTTTTTGTACTTTATGCTTTAATTAAAATACTGCTATAAGGTACAACAACTACAACAAATTTACCAATACAAGTGAAATTTAAATCAACACTAAAGTACAAACGTAACCTCGTGTAAGAGGTAAATTATAGAAAAAAAGGAGACTAATAAAATAAATTGTGAATTTTTATTTGTGTTTTTTTTTGTAAGATTAGAATAATGAATATTGAAGTACACTAGGCAACAAAAATATAAAAACTTTTTATAAGTATATTAATTGTAATTTTTGAAATTACTACGAACTGCTTATTATTACTATTTGTTGATATTGTTGATAGTAGTGAGAAGTCTCGTATTCAATTTGCATACGAAATGTGTATAAATGGGATATGGAATCACGTTCAACAGAGCTGTCTAACAAAACAAAGTTTGTTTTATTCAGCCGTGTAGATGAAATCTAAAGGGATGTTTAGATATTAAATTTTTCCTTTGTTACTCGAAATATGTTAACAATGTCTATTTAATATTTCTCTGATTATTTAATTTACAAACTTAAGCCTGTTGAAATATCAATAAATAAAAACTTTTCGTTTTGAATATTGTGATTGATTAGGAAAATTATTATCCTTTAAAGGGTGTTTATTCCTTCTTTTTTAATTTGTTTGTCTTTTTTTTTATATATATAAATCTTTAGTAGTCAGTACCAATATAGAGCACTTTGGCTTAAAAAATTATTATCTAGTTACAGATTAAGCGCCACTTTTCATTATTGAGATTTGCCTCTTAAAGCAAAAGTTCTAATAATTCCCATGAATTTTTCTTCCTGTTTTGCAATTACTTTTGTAGCTTCTTAGGTGCCTCTTAAAATTCCATTACAATGTAAGAGGACACAAGAAAATGGAAGTATAAAGACAAACAAACAAATGTTCAGGTCTCCAATTCCAATTGAAAAAAAATATGAAATATAGTGGTCGTAAAAATAGTGCAGATGATCTTTTGTTTTTGGTATTTTAAGCAATTTCACAGCTGTTTGTTTATTAAACCACTTCATTCTGAAGTGCACTACAGGTTAGCCACAGTGGGTACTCACTTAAAAGAATTTATGTGGTGGGTTGGGTTAGCGAGATAAGCGAAGCTTTCTTGCAAAATGTGGTTCAAAATATTGTAAAAAGAGCGGATGTTCTAGAGGTAGACATTTGCCCGACATTAATTCCATTATTAATTCCCATATTTGTACTTTACATTGGTATCAATAAATCTCAACTTGTCAAAAAGTTTGGCTAAAAAATATCCAGCTTATTATTATTGGTTAATATGTTCAATGTCAATAACAGATTAACGAAAGGAGAGTAAATATTTTCAATGGCGTTTTTTGAAATAAAAAAAAATTTTAAAGCTTTTATATGCTTTTCTCTCTGCAAGCCAGCTTTAAAGCTTTGTTGTGACTATTTTTTTACCAACTACACTTTGCCTTCTCTTTTCGTTTATACACACTTGCATACATACATGTGTATATAAACACATGTATATTATTTAACTTGTATTTTTCTTGTGAAACTAAACAAACAAAAAGAAACAACCACAAATCTCCAACTTATTCGTTTATTTTATTATAACGTCAAATGGTACTTGACATAAAGTTTGGAGGTGTTTTTTCTATTTTTGTTAATTTTCTTTTGATTTGTTTATCTTTTTCTAATCATGATTGCGTTATGTTATTTGTGTTGAAATTATTACGGAGTTTTTCAACGTTAGCTGTTGATGACAAGACGTGATAATTGCATTTCACAATAAAGGATGCTTGAGATCTCTCATTATGTCTGTAAGTGGGCTGATTAGGGATTTTTAAATAATGAAATTTTGGCAATTCAAACAAAGATTCACACACGGATCAAAAGAACACGTGAAAACTCTTGACATAATATAGGAAAAGGGAGAATTATTAAATATCAACAACATGGAGTTAGAATAAAAACAACTTGAAGAAAATAATATATGGAAAAAAAATGTAAAACAATTTTTATGTTTTAATAGTTTACCGGCTGCTCTGTATTATTATTGCTACGTGTTTGCTACATGGTTGCAGCATGGTTGTAAGATAGATGGTAGATTGTATGTTTTTTAAGTCAAAATTAAATTATTACCGTTACGTGAATATTATTTCATAAATAATGTGCGTGTGGTGGCATAAACATTTAAGAACGACTACAATAGCAATATAAAAACCTCAAGGTTCTAATGGAAAGTGTGCTTACAATAGGAATTCCAATGCTGTGTAAACACTTTCCGAAACCACTGTATAAAAAAACAAAAATAAACAGATACTCTTCATATATTTTATTATTCTAGTTTCCGGCATCTCAAGATTTGCAATTTTAAAACCACGAATATAGGATTCCAATAAAAAAAACAGTTCTGTTTATCATCCTTAAATTATAAAAATAAAATTAAATACAATAAAAATTGTATGAGTGTTCATCGGCACGTATTCTTGATATTGAATTACATTCAATTCACAATACATATTAGTCATGAAATGTGTAGTGTTTGTCTTTCCCTATAGCCCTTGGTTATTTTTAGTAGCTGTCAGGGTTTCAGCTGATTTGTAAGGCGTTCAAAGGAACTGCCGAATTAATCTGAGTCTTGGAATAAAAACATAGGCAAGTTACTGCCGGATTCGTTTTGTGATTTCAAGACTGGTTTTATTAAATTTTGTATTGCATTATATACTATGTATGAGACTTACATTTAGCCTTTCTTACTTATTCTACTTATCGATAAAGTTCTATTTGTCTTTGTCGATATTATGGACATATGAATAATCACTCTGATTACAATTATTATGACCAATAGGAATGTTTGTGATTATACTCATTCCTATTTGTCACTCAATTTACAATTCTTATTGAGTAGAATTTATTGTTTGTGTTTATCATATTCATACCCCAATTAACTTGCATTCCAATCGATGTGCGTCACTTGGTAAATGCCGTTATTTGATCTTGCACAATTACCCTACTCTATTTAGGTTGGTATGTATAGATTTAAGAGTAGTTTAAGGGTATGCGGTGGCAACTTATGAGGTACACTACAATCATACGCACAATGGAATGCCAATTTAATGGGATTAATAAACAATTGAAAAAATTCTCATAAATTATAAATAATACAAAATATGTGAGCGCTAATATATTTCAAAGAACACTTTATTTTAATTTTAAGTAAAGTTTGCCATTTTTAAAGTCCTTTTCCTTGCTAATCAATCAGTTTTCATGACAATTTAAATACTTGTTTTTGTTTCCTTCTTCTTCCTTTAAATTTTGTGGATGTTTATACATGCATATTAAAAGACATTTAAATCTATATGTTTATACCCAGCAAACACTCAAGTCAAGTCATTAAATCGTGCATATAAAATATATCTCAATGAATAAACGTTTAAAACTCAATTGAAATAGAAAAACTTAAAACTTTCCGTTGGAAAATACACCGTAAAAGATGTGAATTCTGAAATTTGATAAAACAGTTATGCTTACATTAAACGAATGACCCTGTCTTGTTTGCTGGGTTACATACGTTACAACTGTATTTATTTTAGTTAAGCTACGTTCACATTTATCAAATATTTGCCCAAAAAAACGTAACCAATAGTTTTGCTTAGGGATAGTGTCATTTAACACGATTTTTATATTACAAAATAAAATTAATTCTTCTCCAAAAGAGTATTTTTATACAGTTTTTAAAAAATTCGAACCCAAAATTAAAAAAATATTGGAATTAAAGGAAATAACTTATTAGTTTTTTTCTTGGTTACGTTTTTTTCGACAAATATTTGATAAATGTGAACGAAGCTTTAGACACGTATAAGTTTGTGTTCTTAAAAACACATACAAACATGTCGAGTATACAACAAATCTCAAATATGCACAAGTAACTTTTTGATGTGTATTTAAATGAATTTGTGTACGAATATAAATTTATTCATATAATTGTTTTTCATTTAACATTCTACTAAACTATGATTACATGTATGTATGCATGTGTTCTATTTCAAGTTGTTGTTTCAGAAATTAAAAAACGAAAACAAAATATGGAAGAACGAGTCCTGACAACATGTAAAGACATTTTAAAATAATTATCTTTTAAACTTAAGTGTGATAAGGCGACAGATTTTGGGTTTAATGTAAAAAAAAGGATTTGATTTCCTAAAAAAAACTTTTTTTCTGCGCAGAGTTGTATTCTTTTTCCTTAAAAGTATTTTGGTCTTCTTAACATAAATCTGAACAGAAAAACTTTTTATCATTTTGCGTTGTTGAGGGATGACGGATGCAGTGAAAATGTTTGAGTTTGAGAAAATCAATCAAGAACTGTTTCAAGGATTATTAAAGACCTTCTTTTTGTATCAAATTCAATCAATAGAAAATAATAACAAAATTAAAGAATAAATTCCCAAAACAATTTCAAGTTTAAAATTAGTGAATTGAAGTATTTTTGAATTTGAAATTGGCTAAAAATCTTTGCAAAAAATTATGGAAGAAAGCCACTGAAATGAATTTTAGGATTTTTCTAGACTATTCCGCTTTTGTTAGAAAATGCCTACTTTCAGTGAAATTGCAAGATATTCTTATACGAATAGGATGGTGTTGGCTGAAGTGGTTAGCGCGTTGACTACTAAGCAAACAATGACGTGGGGCCTGGGTTCAAACCCAGGCCAGAGCAAGTCAATCAACATCATTAATTTATGTATGTAATGTACATTAGTGAGACATTGTATTAATTGTTGTCGGACTATTTAAGTGATGAAGGCATAGCACTGGTCACTAAAAAAACTGTTCCGACAGCGATTGATGATGTTCTAAGCTAATGTACACAACATCGCCCTCATTCGTCGGTTAGCAGAAACATCGGCGAAGTAAAACAATTAATAAAATGCCTGCCAATACACAGCGTTGTGAACTTTGAAATTTCAAAAGGCACCAAAATGGAGGAAAAAACGCGCCATTTAACAAAAAACGCACCAAGTTCAGAATTTTTTTTTATTGAAAATTTTTATTGAATTAATTATGCGTCTTTGCAACATTTACTTTAGTCCAAAATTCTAATGTTGATACAATATTGTGCCATTGCATGAAGTGAATCATTCTCCACCCTTTTTCAATACTAGATAATATTTCGACATCGGATTCAGCAGTAGCTAATGGCATGATATCATATTTGCAATGGAATAAAACTTTTTGTACAATGCTGGTTGTTGATGTCGGTTGTAGCTAAATGGGCTTAAAGCTGCAATGTGTTTCCGTTTTCCAGCATGCCGAACAAGGTTGGATATTTAGGCGTGATATCGCATTTGCAATAAAAACATCTTGCTTTTGTGTTATTATTTGGTCAAGGCCGAATCCATTGCTTAAACTCACATTGTGATTTGCAAATCCTTTTGTATTTCGATTATGATCTCCTTTTTTAGACTCCATTATTGACACTAACTTTAAATATTTCTTTTAGTAAATAGAAATTTTATTAATTTTAGTGTTACAACACTTTATATAAACGCATTTTTTATGCATTTTATAAAAATCAAACATTGATCGCTAGTCTCGAGAATACTTTGTTTTTGCTAAGCTTTTTAACAGAATTGACAGCAACTTTTACTACAACAAACAATTACATATGTATGTACTCTGAAAATCTAAAAGGGAAAACAAATTTCTTATAATGAAATGTTACAAATTATCTATAACAACAAGACGGTTTAACGGTTTTCGTGAATGTGTTTTGGTACCTCTTAAACATCATTAATGGTTGCTCTCATTATGGTCTGTAAAATTGAATGTAAAAATTGTACACAAATTGAATGAAATGGTATTGAAACAGTTGTATTTTTTTGTACAAAATTCTTTTTTCTCATACTGAAACAAAAAACTGTGTTTAATATGATTTGGAGCCACCCAAAATTAAAAAAACGCACCAAAATTAAAAAAAAGCGCACCACGCACCAACTCAGATATTTTTCGCACAAAAAATTTAGAAAAGCACCAAAAAAGGTGCGAAACGCACCAAGTTGACAACGCTGCCAATACAGCTTAACAAAGTTAATGCGTCTACCTAACACCGGAGGCGCCTCAACCCTGCTATAAAAATTAACATAACGCGCAAAGCAGAGTTTCAACATCTATCTTATCTACTCTATCCCACTCTCTGAGTTCCGGCACAATGCACTGCATATGTAGGGGACATCCCCTGAGTGCTGATCCTAATTAAAAAAAAAAAAAAAATACTGCAAAATAAGCATCGCTAAATGAACTTATTTGCTGATCGTTTGAAAAATCGTGAAATAGGTTTATAGCCAAAAATAACAAAATTCAACAAAAATATATAAATTTTTGGCCGCTCTTTTCGAGAAATATGCTACTGTGCATCGTATATTTTTCTAAAAAACCTCACCCTTAAAAATCTTTCATTATGTTTACGCCGTAAAAGCTTTAAAAGCTCTGGCAGCGCGTATTAAATCATTATAGTGTTGGCTGGTAGGTCTAATATATGACACTAAATAAGTTTTTATATTTTGAAAAAGTGTCTTCTAATATCCTTTTGCACGATGCTTCAGTAAGTTTAGCCATTTCAAATAACAAGACCATAGTGCAGTGATTGTATATGGCACCGTATAGACTACAACTTCCTCTTTCTCGATATATCTTCGTGACAATAATTTTTCTCTCCTAAGTTCTCGTTAAAAGATGTTAACGCTTTTTTTTCATTAGAAACTGCAACCCTGAACCATTTATTTATCCGACCACTTGATGGTATTTTTAGCATATTATAGGCTCTGATCTTTTCCATAACCCTTGAGTGGTGGTTTCTTCTGAAGTTTGCGATGTACCATAAAAAGGCAGGACTTTAAAATACAATGAACTGTGCAAAGTGTCTGCATAACACTTTTTTTGTTGGAATTTTTTCAACGAATACACGCATATTCCAAGAGTTTGTTGTTGGCTGAAATGATAAGACCGTTGATTGCCCAGTAAACTAAGAATTAAGACCTGGTTTCGTTTCCTGGTCATGGAAAGTCTTAATATCATAGGAATTCTCTAATGTAAGCTGTTCTGTCAGCGATTGATACTGATCCTTATAATATACAACACATCGCCCCCGTTCGTCGGTTAGTAGAATCATTGGCGAAGTAAATAAATTAATAAAATGAAACATAGTAGCAGAATTTAGCATTCTAAATTTTCAACATTTATCTTCTCTAAGCACTACCCCTTTCTATTTAGTTTGGCACAATGCATAGCATAACGACCCCACGTCCTCTGAAAGCTGGTCCTAAAAAACAAGTTTGCAATTTTTTTTAATTTCTCTTCGGGTTGCTGTAATTTTTGGCATCTCCTTTCAGAATTTGACGATTTTATTCAAGTACCAACTGCCTTTAGCCGCTTTATTTTTCTGCGCCTTAATGGGGCGATAGTCAGCACACTCGATTTTGATGTTGAAATTTATTACTTTTTGGATGTCATTTTTCCAAAATGTAGAAAATGCGTTGCTTTATACTTATTATTAATGTATTTATTAAATTATTCTTATAGTGTAGAACTGTAGCTCTTAAAACAATCGTATATGCCAATTACTACCGATGTATACCGATGTGACTACAATCGTTTTTTTAACACCTGTAGTTGTTGCTGCTGTATTTTATTTTAAGAGTGCATCGTAATAAATGTTGAAATAAATGACCCAAATCGTGTATAAAATACATGTCAATTGAGTTGTGTGCGACCACAAGTGTCCTAATGGAAATCTACTATACGACAGTTTATTTCTCACAATAACACGAACGAAGATCAAATTATTGGAAAAAAATCAATTTACTAAATGGTAAAAGCTTAGAAACAAATTGAAATTGTTAGAAATAAAAACGGGGAGAATGTGCAAATTTATTATTTTGCTTCAATAGTTTTACTAGTTTTACTCCTATTCAGTTTCAACTCTTGCAATGTAGAGACGCGTTTTTATAATCGTCGCAACTGAATATTAAAAATTATTGAAAGTAAAAATCATAAAAAAAATACAAAAACAAAAAATTTATTTTACTGGTGTTATTTTATTTCTTGCTTGTGTGAAATATACATAAATATTTGCATACACAAACTCATATAGTGAACACAAAAGAAAGAGAACTTTAAATGAGTTTATCTTCTGACAAGAACAACAATAAACCTACAAGCAGTCGGAATTTGTATTTAACCTTGGTTGCTGATGACGACAACAAAAAAAAAAAAAAATGATTTAAACAAAAACCTGAACTTTACACAAAACACAACTACTCGTGCGCGATCATACTCTCCGTATATGCTAATTAGTGATCAGGACACAACAACAATAGCACCCATTAGCAAACTTGTCACCTTAGCTGTACAAACAAACAAACAAACAAACAATAAACAACAAGGTGACCAACGTGCACAAAATTGTAGATGCAGTAAGTGAAATTACTGATACCAAAATTCAAACAGGTATGGATGGATACATAACCCTGCTAAAAAGGCGAAGAAGTCCCAAATTTGCTCAAATAGCGTCAACGGCGAAAGTGCCCAAAGATGGGAAAAATAATATTAAAAACTCCAAAATCGTTTCGTGATTTTGAATGAACAAGTCGATAATGACACAAATACAACAAGCTCCAGTAAACCACCGCCAATATGTTTAAGAGAACAGAACTCCAGCTTTCTGATAAAAAGCCTTATCTCGTTAATTGGATAAAATGAGTTCTACGTAACTCAAGCGTGGGAAAATCAATGAACAAAAATTCAGGTAAATAAAAAAATAATTACCGAAAAATAGTCTCAGACTTTGAGACAAAAAATAAAAATTTTTATACATATCAGCTCAAGAGTGCTGAAGGTCTAACCGTTGTAATAAAAGGTATAGATTCTAGCGTGGATCCAGAAGAGGTCATGTTATGTCTGGCCTTGAAAATAATGGCTTCAAGGTGAAAAATGTTTCAAACATAAAAATATTTAGAGTTGAGTTACAGCCAGGAGACATAAAAATAAAAAGACACGAATCACATCCAATTTATAATTTAAAGTACTTGTTGCACCGGAGAATTACAGTTGTGCAGCCACATAAAAGAGCTGGACCTATCCAATGCCTGAACTGAAAAGAATTTGGGCACACGAAAACTTATTGCAAGCTGCCTACAGTCTGCGTTGTATTTGGTGAGTTACACAGTACCGCTAAATGTGACAAAATAAAAAGTAATCCCAAGGCGAAAAAATGTGGCAATTGTAGCGGAAATCATACTGCCAAATATAGAGGCTGCCCTCTTTACTCGTTTTTTAAACGTTCCTCTAACAAAAAGAAAATAATATTTCCGCTCAGCCTATCACACTTTTAAGCTACCCACAAACCTCAACAGTCTAGCAGTCAGCAACAATATTGAAAGGTATTGAAATCTAACACGAGTATTGCCCAACAACAAACTTATGGTCAATTTTCATACGCTAAAAATTTAAAAAGTAACCAGAATAGAATATTTCATAATTAATCAACAAATCGATGTAATGCTCATTTCAGAAACTCACTTGACGTCTCGAAGCTATGTAAAAATTAGTGGATATAATTTCTATGACACCAAGGATCCTCGAGATAGAGCTTGTGGTGGTTTGGAAATCCTAATAAAAACATGAATAAAACACTACATGTTAAATGATTTTTGTGAAATTATCTTCATGCAACGAACATCTGTGTTTAAAATTATTATCAAAAACTTGTAAAATCATCTAGCTATTCCCCCCGGATTTTCAATTACCGATAGTCAATATACGGCTTTTTACAAATCATTGGGCTCCCCTTTTCTAGTGGCTGGCGACTACAATGCTAAACTTACTTTCTGGGGCTTACGGATAATCACTCCTAAGGGTCGAGTTTTATTTAATACAGTTTCTAGAATGGGTTTGAATGATTATTCAAGTAGTCAGCCAACATATCAACATGGCCAACATATCGACAAAAAATTCCTGATGTTATTGTCTTTGAAAAAGCGTAAAGGTGAGCCCAACGAAGTGATTGGAGTTGAAGCATCTTTGGATTTATCTTCAGACCACTCGCATACAATTGTCACTATTTACTCTCATAAAACTGTAACACCAACATATGCTTTAACGATGACATCTGCAAGTATTAACTGGCTGAAATACAAAAATTATTTGAGTTCTCATTGTTTGGAAAGAATACCGCTGAGAACGCCTTCTGACATAGACGATTCTCTCAGGTTGTTTGATGCACATGTTAAACAAGCTGCCTTTAGTGCTTCTTCAAATAAAACAAATCAACAAGTGAAATTCAACAAAATTTTTTCTGCAGATATAGAAAGGGTATTGACTGAAAAACGGAGAGCTCGACCAGAATGGCAACGTTACAGATCGCCCCAGCTAAAATTAAATCTTAAGGAGTGTACCAAGCACCTTAGAAAAGTTTTACAAACACAAAAAAACAGCTTCCCTCCAAAAATTTCTTCAAGAGCTGTGCAACACCACAAACAGATTATTTGCTGTGGCGTGCAGCCAGAGGACTTAAAAGGCAGGTGATATGCAAACCTTCATTACGAGCCTCTAATGGTGACTGGGCAAGAACTGATGCTCAAAAATGTGATCTATTTGTTAAGCACTTAGAAAAAGTATTTACCCTGAATATTTCTGCTAATATTGTTGAAATCGCACCAGTCGCCTCTTTACCAGAAATACCGCTGAGATTTAACATGGCGGAGATTGAAAATACTAATACTAGTCTTAATACCAAAAAAGCCAAAGGTGTCGATAAAATAAGCAACAAAATGCTTCAAGAACTGCCTTATATTGCAAAGAGAATAATACTTTTCATTTTTAATAGTATTCTACGCCTGGAACACTATCCAAAAAAATGGAAGGTTTCGATGATTCCTATGATACCAAGGCCCTGCAAGGATCATACGAATCTTATCGGCCTATTAGGTTATTGCCCAACATATCAAAACTATTTGAAAAGCTGTATATGAGCAAACTGATGCCTATAGTGACTAGAAGTGGATGCATTCCAGATCATCAATTCGGTTTTCGCAGACAACACAGCACTATTGAATAAACTCACAGACTTGTGAATGTTGTTAGAGACTCTTTTGAAAAAAAGAAATACTGCTCTGCGCTCTTTATTGATGTCTCACAAGCTTTCGATAAAGTATGGCACAAAGATCTTATACACAAATTAACGAAAATCTACCCGTAAACATCGTCAGGCTTTTAAAAAGCTATTTAATGCAACGAAAATTTGTAGTTAGAGAAGGCAATTTTTTAAGCCCACCGCAGTCGATTGAAGCCGGAGTTCCCCAAGGCAGCATCTTCGGTCCCTTGCTGTACTTAACATATGCGACTGACTTACCGTTAAGCAATAACATTCATACATCAACATTTGCTGATGATACAGCATTTTTAAGCGTCCATGAAAATCCAGTAGAAGCTTCCAAAAACTTACGAGGGTATATATCCAAATTGGAAAAATCGCTAAAACAATGGCGTATCAAAGTTAACGAGCAGAAATGTGTACACGTCACTTTTACGTTGCGTAGGGAATATGGCCGCCAATAGAAATCAACACCGAGACCATACCGCAACACACTGTCGTCAAATATCTAGGCGTTCATCTTGATCGATGTTTAACATGGAAGTCACATATAGACGCAAAGTTGACACAAATGTAATTAAAAGCAGCCCCAATGAATTGGCTTATTGAAAGAAATTCTATACTAAGCCTAAACTGTAAACTCCTCTTATACAACGCGATCCTGAAACCAATATGGTCCTATGGAATCCAGTTATGGGGCACTGCCTCAGCATCTAATGTAGAAAAAATTCAATGGCGGCAAAACAAAATTCTACGTACAATTAATGCAGCCCCCTGGTATATCCGAAATCAGCGAATTCACAAAGACCTTGATGTTCCGTTGGTGAAGACAGTATTTTCAAAACACGCTAAAAATTACATAAAAAACTTGTGTTGCACCCAAATGTACTTGCGCGCAATATTCTACATTATAGAGGCCACACCTGGCTGAAAAGGATGGATACTCTTTTTCTCAGCCGTACACGAGAGATGTAAAACAACAAAAATCAACCGTTGAAATTAAAAATTTTGTTTAGCACTGGCTAAACATATATTTATGTATTTTTAGATTTAAGATTTGAAAAACTTATTGATGTTTCAATTCAATAAATAATAAAATTATCAAAAAAATATATGTATGTATATAGTTTTACTTCTTTCTCGTTTGGATTTCAAAATGTGATTTTTTAAGTTTAGCAAAAAATTTGAAAAAAAGAAAATAAAATTAAAATAATTGGTATTTAAATTGAGTATATTTTTGAACAATTTAAATTTTTGATAAGCCTTGAATTATTAATCGTGTATATTTCTTATTGAATACAACTTTACAAATTTTAGGTTTCATAATCACTATGTGTTAACAATTTTCAAAGTTATTGAATGCTATAGACCGTTAGGTTTAAGTGTCGTTAGGCAGGCTGCTACTGCACAATTGGGTCCAGTTTAGGGTTGTTGTTTGTGATACTTGCAGGTGAATAAAGTGACGAAAAGATAAGAAAGTATTAAGGAGGAAAGGAGAAAGGAAGTTTATATAGTCAGAGTAGATAAATGGCCGTTGTCAGATGCTGTAAGGGGGATGGTTAGTCAGTGCTCCTGAAGAAGGAGTTAATTTCGGCGATTTTGACCCTGGTGGCGGTCAAAAAAGCTAACAAAAGACGGTCGGCTCATAATTACCATTCCTTGGTCCTCCAGAGAAGGTGGGAGATTGACTGCTCTTCCTCCTCCTTCGACCCTTCGCGAAACTAAAGATTCTCTTATACTTATTGGATCAAGTCTAGATCAGATATGCCTGAAACTATTACATGTAGGCTCCCTAAGCCATTTATCCTGGGCAAGAACCCTGAAATTTTTGTCAATTTGCTGCTTGCAGGCGAAAAGTGGAGCCCCAGTAATGGTGCCCATGCCTGACTCCAACAGTGCGGCACCCATGCACTCTCTGGCAAGTCAGCCAATTTGTTACCCATGCTGGTCTCATGTCTCTGAACCCAAACTAGGTTGATGTTTAAATGTCTCGCAATTTCATTTACGAATGCCCATAATTCCTGGAATAGCTTGGAAGATGAATAAATACCTGTTGGGGACCTAGTTACGGCTTTGAAAATTCTGTCATTCCTATCGAATATCCTGTTCTATACACCTTTCAAATATATCAATTTCAAGGATTTTAATTAAACAAAGAATATCATTAAGAATATAGCAACCACTGGTTATATCTGAGATATCTACTTTGTACTGCATATGTGTATATTTTTGAAAGGAGGTACTGATACTGATCTTCCCCTAGCACTTATTTTTATTTAAAATGTATTTTTTTCATAATATATCTCGCCTTGTCATAGGTCCCTTCTTGAACTTTATTAGCAATTAAAAAAATAGTATTTTAAAAATGTATACATCATCATTTTCTAAATGACTAACATAAATTGCCTGCTTTTTTTTCTTCTTTTATTTTGCAGATCCTTAACAAATTCAATACAAAAAAAATGTTAGCAACATGCTAGACTACCATAAATACAAAAAAATAATATATTCAAATTTATTTCAATCCAACAACATTGTTTTACCACAGAATAATGTCCGCACTCATATTCTACTCTAAAAAATAAGCCAGGATAAAAAGTGAAGAGAAACAACATGACAATTAATATGAAAACTTCTCTTAACATTTTGCAACCTTTTAACAATATTTTACAAGTCTTAGAGTAGCGTCAAGGTATTCAACAAATACACCACAGAGATAATTATTATGCCAAAGTTGCATTTGTATCTAGAAAATATATTGCCAAGATTTACAATAACAATAAAATTACAATATTAAAGGACAAACACTCTACAACAACACAATAACAATAACAATTTATTAGTTGTACTATGCAAATAAGTATAACAAATACTGGTCCAATAATGGCTGCATCAGAGCCACCAGAACCACCACCGCGTAATCCGGAACGCATAAATGCCACATTACATAAATTAGCTGAATCTGTAAGTATGTTGCTGTTAGTGTTAGTGTTAGTGTTTTTTCTTTCTGTATGTGTTGAGAGAGCCTGAAAAAAATGTTTGTTGTAGAGACTCTTTATCACCAACCACCCATCCAACCCAACCAACAATTTCAATTACTTTTGTTCTGTGTCTTAGTTTGAATAAGAATGCGTCCACCACTCCACCCTCTTTTTTTCTTGTGGTTCATTCTTATAGTTCACCACTCATTTATTCTTTAACACATTTACGTTTACTTTCTTTTATATATACATATATTTTTGCTTTCCCTTCTTCCGTTTCATATTTCTTCATGTTTTTTGTTGCCATGTTTCCGCTTGCACTAAAGGCGTCCTGCTAAAACAAAAAAAACAAGTACCATTTTCACTAGTTTTAATGTATGTACTTTTGCATGATTTTTTTATGTCTTTCTCTCTATTTCCCCGCATTTCAATTATAGAATGTAAAAAAAGTTGTTGTTGCTGCATTTTTAGTCCATTTTTGAAAGTAACACCTGTTGGTTTTCACTTGGCCACATTTGAATTTAATTTATGTTTGTTCCATAAACACCCCACCTCCCCACCAAAGCTTTCACAAACATTTAAAATAAGTTATTTCCTTCTTTGTGTTTTTTGTTGTTGTTTAACATGTTTCTTCTGTCATCATAAAACATAAAAAAACATAATTTTTATTGCATGTTTTGAATACATTGAGAAAAATTAAAATTTTAGAGAATTAAAATTAAATTTGCCGGCCTCACAAAATTAATGAAACTGAATTCCATCAAAATGTGCAACCGAAATATTGCTGCTAGTGTTTTCACACTGAATGCTCATTCCAGAATTTAAGATTAAAAGCTGATTTTTCGTTCACACTACAAATTTATTAAATTCAGGATTTGACATACAGTTTGAATAATAAAAATGTATGTATGTATGTATATAAAAAACTTATGCAAAATAAAAAAATAAATTTCCGTACAATTAAGTGCATTTGTTGTTGTGCTTTTTTATAATTATTACAACACTTATTTGAAAAAGTGTTTTTGATTGTATGCTTGTGTGTATGTATGTATAAACGTTATCAGCTTTATACATAAAGTTTAATATATGTAAGGGATAAATTACACTCTACAACGAAATCACTTTTTTCAAAATAACAAGTTTCAAAAATACACTGTAACCTCAGTTAACGCAACCCTTGAAATACGCAGCAACTCAATAATCACAATACCGAAATTCATAACATTGGTGACTCTGTTCACGCAAGTTTACAAAAAATGGGTTATTGTTCTCTTCGGTTTGATTTTTACTTTAGTTTTTTTTGTAAATGAATTAAAAACTATAACCGTACTTGCATAAATAAATGCATTTATTGTAAAAGTTAACATTTGTTTTTCGAAATAAACCATTTATTTTGTTTTACATAAGCTCGGTTGTAGCAACAACTCAGTTTTCGCAACGCCTACAAAATTTATATTGGTTCACCGAGGTTGCACTGTTTGTATGGGTGCATCGACATTTCCAAGCTGACATCTATTTGGAATTGACTAAAGCGATCACAGTTTCCGCATTTGACAGTTTATCATCATTTTAAAAACTTTGAATGCTGAAAAAAGAGTTTTAAGGACTTGACGATTTTTGCCTTAAATTTAACGATTTATAAATTTTTTAAATTAATGTGCTTGTGCCGTCGTAATTCTCATATTTTACTTGAGAGTTTGTGTATACGGAAATGAGTTTGAAATTTTTCAAGCATGACGATCAGGGCAACCAAAAATATGATTTAAACAAGGGTTTTAAGCGCATAAAAAATGCTGTAAAAAACAGGAAAAATACTCTTAAAATGTAAAGAAAATGCTCTAAAAAAGTTTTGTTTTTCTTAAAAACATATAATATTATTTAAAAAATAATGAAAAAATAAAAAATAAACACGTTAACAAATTCATTAAATAATTTGTTACTTTAGGAACATATTACATGTCTAAGACAACATATGTACATACTAATTTATGTAAGATAAAATACGAATTAAAATCTACTTTGTAAGCAAATTTGTACAAGTATAAGTCTGTGAAATAAATTAACTTAATTCATATTGGAATTGCAATAAATTATGACGTGTTGACTTAAATTCTCAAAAAGAAAGTTCTGTCTGTTGGTTCTAAAAATACTTTTATAAAAAGAAAAACTTCTCTCTACATCCGCTGAATTCATTGGAGTATATTTAAAAGACAAAACTTCGCCCACATTATATTCTGAAGTTGGGCTTGCTTTAAAAACATTCAGCTAACTACAAATTTTGTATTGTTTCAAGGCCTTTGTTTTTATCCATAACTCGTTTTAACTTATTTTGAACAATTTTTTGATATTGTTGGCAATAAATCCATAATTCGATGCAATAAAAACTAAATCTGTTTTTGTTTTAGAGTTACGTAAAGCTTCTTTGGCAACTTTAACCGATTGAGCATCATCTGTTAAACTATCTAAAACTTTCCAAACTTTTTCCTTATTGGTACATAATAATTTACAGCCTCAATCCATGTACCCCAACGGTTTGTTATTGGTTCAGGTGGGAGAGAAAGTTCCGGATACATTTCTTTAAATAATTCTACTCTGGTGCTTTTAGAAAAATCTTTTTAACATTAGAAATTATTTAGTTTCACAAACTCTATGAAGACCATGGTCTAAACATGTTATAATTGTCATTTTGGGTAAAACGTTTTAATGGCTTTGGCGGCTTTTACCATGTATGGAGCAGCGTCTGTTACAAAAAGTAAAACCAATTCTTTATTAAAGTTAACATCCGAGATTTTTATAGAATCATCAACAAGTTTTGCGATTGTCGAATGATTAGTTTTAATTAGGATTAAGGTGTCTAATAAAAACTTTTTTTATAGTTCTTCATCAGAACTCAATATTCCACTTACAACGTTTGCTACATTTCTTCCTTTGCCATCCATAGTTTCTTCAATCGATACCCATACATATTGATTTTTTAGCGTATTTTTATATTTTCGATGCAGTTTGTGTAAAGTCTGTTGATTCTGTTGATGTGCTTCGAACGAAGGGTAGATTCACATGGAACTTTGTAATCCGTAATAGCCTTTTTCCACTAGCATACATTTTAGAGGAATGAATGGAATATGTTGAAAATGTCAAATTGCTATTTCCATTGGCAACATCTAACATCTACCATCTTCTCAGCTGTCAAAAATATAAAAATACTTACAGCATAATTTTTTGTGGAAAAAAATAAAATGTTAAATTAAAATGAATTTTGAAGAAACATTAATAATTGGACTCGTTCATGCTTTACAAGAACAAACATCGATGTTTTAAAAGAATTAATAGAATTTATTAATTGCTCTTCCATTTCGCAAACAATATTTTACACTTGTTTTTAATAAACATGCAATGGAGATGATACAAACAACTTAAAAGTTATCGATAATTAAATGCAAATTTTGTTGATTACATAATTGTAGTAAAATGTGCATTTAAATGCATTTTATTATTGTGTTCAATATTTACAAGCTTAATTACAAAAGATTTTTGTATATTCAGCACTTTTTATGAAAAAAAAATTAAACAATTTATCCACGACACAAAAATATTTATCGATAACATTGGAAATTGAATATTATTTACCATCCATGACTAACAAATACAGCTGTGTTTATTTATATGACGCGTCTGACGCGTACAAAAGTAGAAAGTAGATCTACTTTTCGCGTCGCATGCGTCGCGTGCGTTCTACGCGTCGTGCTGTGTAACTTATCACATGCAAATGCACTGATTCTACTTTTCTGACAGACACATGAAACGCGTCGACGCGTATAACGCGTGGTATGTAACTCCAGCTTTAGTACTGTGTATTTCTTATGGGAAGATGTTAACATCTTCTCAAATTGATGGTAGATGTTAGATGTTGCGTAGTGGAAAAAGGCTATTATGGGAAGATGTTAACATCTTCTCAAATTGATGGTAGATGTTAGATGTTGCGTAGTGGAAAAAGGCTATAAATGTTTCGAAAAGTTTTTGTAATGTTTTTATTTCTAAGTTTATACAAACGGATGTCAAATATAAATGCTTCAGATAACTTTTCTTCGAAGAAAATATCGTTGGAAGATTGCGCAGCCGATTCAAACAAGAACGCCTGAGATTTATCTTTATTTGCATGTCTTTCCTTTAATTGGGTATGTTTCGCACTTGCTACGTGCTGTTTGACGAAAACAGTTCTACCTACGGACGCAGATTTATTGTCCAAGGTGCAGAGAAGGACTTTTCCGTCCGTTTTAAATTCTGTGTGCTCTTTGACAATATTCCTTAATTTTGTTGCCTGAGACACTTTTTCTTTTGGCATTTTCTAAAAAAAAGAACTGAAGCTAGCAAGAATTTGGATTTATATTCAACTCACATTTCTTTTTGCATGAAAACTTTAACTATTAAGAATTAAGAACTTTTAATATTTCCACGACCGACTTAAAGAATTGGAAATTAAAAACTAGTACGCTGAAACCACAGACGTAACGATAAGAAATATGGCTTTTTATACTATGTTCACACTTATGTGTTTAACGTCTCATTCGTGTTTAAGAGCTTAAACACTTCGATTTTGATATGTTTTACCATACATTGACTTGTTTTGTTAAACATCTCAAATGACAAGTTTTAGATTTAAACATCTCGCTAAACACGCAAAAGGCAGGGTTACAAATATAATTAGAGTATGTTCAGAGCGTTTTTTGACAATTCTGTAATGTTTGTATTGCTATTAAATGCCGCCACGTCAAAAATTTTTCACCAACTCTGTCATTTTGCCATGCTATTATATGACGTCACATCAAAAAAATAAAAATTCCATTTGCATATAACATATATTTCACCTTTTAATAGGCTAGCAATTTTACTAATTTCATGAGAAAGAAAATAATAATATAAATAATAGTTTTTTACTGATATTTCTTTCCAGTTGTAATATAATATTAGTTTCTCAAACGCGCAATATTACAAAAACACAATAATCAGCTGACGAAACGTTAACCTTAAACATCTCAAATTTAATGTGAACGGTTGTGTTTAGATTCTAAAACATTTGCCTTAAACACGTTTAAAAACACAAGTGTGAACTTAGTATTATTACAAAATTTTTAAGAGTTGCTTAAAAAGTGGCATATTCATTTAATGCCATGGCGAATTCATAATAGGTGGCCTCGACAGATCAGGTGATTGTTTTTTGCTCATTCTCTCCGCTTGTACTTTTGATCTAGTTCGGATGTCAAATGCTTTGTTGTCATATTTTTCAGTACATTTTTTCGAAAATCACCTTGCATGGATTTGCCTTGAGTGGCAGCTAGTTTTGTAAGCCGAATGATAAATTTCGGCGGCGGCTGAATGGCAAATGTTTTCGGTGGCGGCTTACCGGATTTGCGAAGAGTTTTTCTTTTAACGATTTAAAAAATTGTTGGTGCTTAAAACTTAAATATAAAAAAGCCAAGAAGATAAGACACAACGTGTTTATATACATAAATAGAATAAGATAAACATTACACTAGTCTACAAAAAAGATTTTGTGCTTTAAATAAAAATATCTGAATTATTCTATCACGTACAGATTTGTTTTACGGACTTTACTAAAATTTACATATTTCCCTCTAAGCCACCGATTTGAATATCTGGTGGCACCGCGGCGGTAACAAATAGAGAAACAACAAGGAGGTTTGCTATACGATGGATGTCAAACTCCATACAAAAAGTGAAGCAAAACGGCAGAAAAACTAAACAAAATTTTTCATATATGTACATACATATGAAGTTTGAGATCCACCGTACACAGCATACAAGATGCTAATTCGTATAGACCAACGCGAATCCATATAAGGTGATATCCAAGGCGAATCCATACAAGGTGAGGTTAATGGCGAAATTAGTTTACTGTAGTCAATTCGCTTGGAGCGCCATCTGGTTGTCAATTCGCTTTGATGACCTCAGTGGCGAATTCAGTTCGCCGTGGTCGATTCGTTGAACGCCACCTGGTAAATTGTTCAACTACACATTGAAAATAGTCGGAATGTAGTTATAACAAAAATTTTGCAAGAAATGCTCTTTTAAAAGCAAAATATGCTCTTAAAATTGCTTTTAAAAGTAAAATATGCCAACATATGCCCTTAAGCGCAAAATATGCCAAAATATGCTCTAACAAATCCGATGCCAAAATTCCTAAAAATAACTGAAACGGATAAATAACTACCTCGTATGGTTGTAATGCATGCAGAAAAAAAATATGATATATGATAAATTTGGTTGCCCTAATGATGATGTTTCAGATCTACTGATGAGTTGGTATTAGCAATCAATGATTAGCTAAACCATAAAAAATTTATTCATTTTGGAAAACATAAATTCTTGCGAACAACTTGAATATTTTCAGTACTCATATTTGGGCCATTCACAAGCTGTTGTAAGTTTTGTAGATCATATAATATATATATGTAACTTTGGTGATTTTTATATAAATATTTATTTCGAAACATGTTTATATTGACAACGCAAACAATATTTGTAAACTTTTTAACACTTACAACAACTTGTAAAATAGCAAATTATGTATTTTCTTGCTTAAAATTATTTTTTAAATTTCGTATATAACTCTTTGTAATGTTAATATTGTTCCTTTAAAATGTTACTTATTTTACGCCATAAGACGACTTGCGGCCAATGCTTTTGTATGTTCTAGCAGAAATAAACAAAATTTAACTAATTTATAAATTTTTTCATTAATAGAACATTTTTTAAAGCTTTTTTCCTCCTGCAACTGATTAATATTTTTTTTAAACTCTCAAAATTTATTTATTATAGCAAACTTTAGTCCACAAACTTTAACTTAATTAAAACATTTTTATCTTATTATAACTTAAACTTAAGTTTAAAGAAAGTTAATAATTTAACGAAATCCGTTTTTATGTTCTTCCGCAGAAAAATATTAAATCATTGGACTCATCACTGTTGAGCGATAAAACTTTTAACGACAATAAATCTTTAAAAACACTTTTATCATTGGATACAGCAACGGCAGCGGCAGCAACAGCAGCAGCCACATCTCCTATTGCCGGAGGTAATTCAACAAACGTAAAACTTATAACAACAGCAAACAACTTGCAATCGCCATCTGGCGCAACATCAGCAACAGCAGGTGCTCTTTATTTTAGCAAACAGCAGCAACAGCAGCAAAAGCAGCAACAATACAAACTACAACAGCAGCAACAACAACAACAACAACAAAATGATTCAATCTCCAATGGTGGAGGTGCCGTTTGTGTTGGTGGTGCAATATCACCTCTAAGCTTAAGTGGCAGCACTCATACGCTTATCTCACCAATGACGATTGATCAGCAGCAACATATCTATCGTTCAAATTATCAAACTACTTTGACAGCAGGCACTGCAATAACAGCAACAACAACAACAACAACAACTACAACAACAGCAGAAACTATTAAAGGTGGCAGTGGTGTTGGTGGCCTTGAGACCACATTAAGTGCAATTCATATGACGCAACAGCATAATGGTGGTGGCCAACGTGGTAGTGGCGTTGGTGGTTTATTAAGCGAACAACACCAGCACAATCTACAACTACAACAATTGAATAATCATCATTTAATTAATGGCGGTGGCACATTGGCAACAATAACGGGAGCAGTAGCAACAACAACAACAAGCGGAAGTAGTGGTGGCAGTGGCGGTTCCTCTAGCAACAATAGCAATCATAGCCACAGTCTAAGTGGTACGAATGTCTTTAATATCAATAATTTAATTGCCACACAATCATCATCGACATTAGTAGCGGCAAATAGTTTGCACACATCATCGGGTATGTACAAAAATATATACACATGTGTGTTTTCTCTCTTTTCTTAGATGTGTTTGTGTAAAGTATTTTGATGTGCGCGTGTTTGTTTTAAGTTTCTACAGCAAAATGTTTTCATAAATTTTTTTTAAGCCAAAAAATTGAGTTTTATTTGTCTCACAATATATGTACAATTGTACATAACATTGTACATATATACGTATGTATGTATGTATATGTATGTAATATGTAATCATACTTTATGTTTAGTGTTTTTGTAAATGTTTTAAATTATTTTACTTGAGTCTTTTATCATTCTTTCAACATTTTATTATCAGTTTTCACATGTGCACACACTTACATTTCTATACGTTTTTTCATGTACAGAGATTTTCACCAAATTGTTGTTAATTAATTTAAGTTTAAATCTCTGGAAATATTTTAAACATATTTTCCATTTACATAAATTCCTATTAAAATTTATTAACTTCCAATATTGTGTTCAACAAAATTTTATAAGAAAATGAACTGAAAGACCACAATAATATTGTGGTCAAATTTGAGCAAAGGACAAGTATTTAAATTTTTTTTTGTTAATTCTTATGGAATTAAAAAAATTTTTGTACAAAATTATGATTCTAAAGAATGTTATAACAAATTCCTCAACAGAAATTTTATTTATTATTTATTTTCAGTAATAGTAAACAACAAAAAAATTTGAGCTGGGGTAAAAATTGTAAATTTTCGAATTTTAGAAAATTGTTTTTTTCAAATTTCGAAATTTAGTCCGAATTTGCGAAATTTTCTTTGTACTTCTATTATTGGTGAAAATGTTTTAATGTGGAAGTTCATTTATTATAGATTTTCGTCAATTGTATTAGAAAAAAAGGTTGCACACAGTGTGCCTTAAATGCTGGGGGATTGTGTCAGCTTTGCTTCTGCTATTTATGCACCAACTGACCGTTGACTGCCGATATCGTTTCTTTTAACTGGATGTTTTAAATACTTAGTAGCTTTTCATAAGCTACTATTTAAATTCTTTAAAAAAATTGATATTTTATCATATTTAAATTTTGCTATTCGTCCTTTGAGTTCATTTGAAGCTCGATTAATGTTTCTTTTATCAGTCCAATTTCTATTTAAATACCAAAATCTTATCTCCCTTCTTTTCTTTCTTAAAAATTCTCTTATTTAAGTTGAAAAAAAAAAATTGTTTGGCCGCTTTATGGATGCATAGGGGGATTAGAGAACTAAGCTGCATCATGGATAAGTTCGGTAAACTGTTCTATCAATTCAATTTCTTCGGGGGATTTAAGAGATGTTTGTGAAAAACTTCTATATCGGTTTTAGAAGAAATTATTTTAAGAATTTTCGAAACTGCTGATAAAGTTGAACTGGGATCATCAGAGTCAATTATATCAAGCAAATTATTCGCTATACCCGAGTAAACAAAAAAATCCAATAAATCTGATATTTTGTTTAGATCAGAAGGGCAATATGTAAACCTTCCAGTAGACAAGGTTCTAAGCCGTAATTTTTTTTAAATATGTATTTAAAGAGTTCTTTACTTTTGGGGTTGGCAAGGCTAGAGTCCTACTCCAGGGTGTTTGGCATTAAAATCGCCTCCCAAGTAATAATTTTGAACTACAACTATTACAGAAAATTTCACAGTCCTGAAGACTTAATTGCTGTCTAGGAGGACATTAAATGGCATAGATAGGAGGGATCTCAACATAAGTACATTTAATTTTAATGCCAGAAGCTTAATTATAAGCTGCAAAGGACTCATATTATAAATTTTACTTTATTAGCACGTAGTTTGAAAAAATTCTATTTCATTTTCATTTATACCTCTTCTAAATATCTTTTATTACAATCTAATTGTTAACAAATACTGCTTGAAATTTTTATATAATTTATAGCCAATTATAAAAGAATTTATCTGACAAATCTATGCATGTCTGTATGGTTTTGCAAGTCTGTATACTTTTCTGTTCGCTGTGTTTGTGTTTGTAACAAATAAACCTTAATTATGTTTAAATAGTTTCGAGTTTAATTTGTAGACACAACTTAAAAACAAATATTTGTTGTGCAGATTTCTTAATTGAAAACTAAAATGTTTATGATCATTAGAAGATATCAATTAAGGTTTAGTCAATGTTTGCAAAATTGTTGATGACTTTAATATTAGTTTTCTGCTGAGTTAATCATTTATAGTTGAACTACTTTGTGTATGGACGGGCTTGTTGTTTTTTAGGTTTTACATGAATTTTTTTTATTAATATTGTGTAGAATATTATTATTATTATTTAATTTAATCTTATAAATAAATTCTAAGATTAAAAAAAGAAGGTGAGCATAGCTGCCATGTTTATCTCATATTCGTTAAATGTACAATATTTTACAAAAACTCCATAGATATATTTTGTTTAGTATTGTTATCTGCGTCCGTCATTTTTTTAGTTCAACACTCCGTAGTGTAATAAATTAAATTTCCATATTCCACATACGCCTCACTGATCACACTTAATATTGATAAACAGCATCCAAAAAGTATGCATTACATTTTTCTGTTAAGCAAACTATATCCCAGCAAAAAAAAATGGGTAATATGTTGCCATTACCCAACAACATACTCTTCAACTAGAAAATACATACCGTCCGCATTACTTTGCAGCAACTCTTTACTTAGTTAGCAAATAGTCCACATGTTCTCTTATGAGGACATTAGTAGCGTTCTCTGTGAGTTTTTGAAAACAAATTTTAAGCCAGTAAATAAATAATTATAGCGTAGACTAGTGAGAAAAACACTTCACAGAAAACACACTTGGCTCGTGTTCAACAGTCAGCAGAGGTTTTTAATTTTTAGTATTTTTTGAATATTTAATAACTTCTAAATATTTAAATTTTCAATTTGTTAATTGTAAGTCAATGTGGCAAGTACTTACTTCAAATTGCATCGGGAACATTAAAGGAACTTCAAAAGAAGGAGGTATCCGTTCAAGGGGCATTTCCATTAATGTTTGAATCTCCATAATAAATATCATTTATGACCCAATTTTTTTTAATTATTTTTATGTTTAAAAGGGGCAACACGGATTTTTTTAAATAAACCGGTGACAAATTGTTTGCCTAAAATGTTTAATATCGATGGACCGATTTTCATAATTATTTTTGTGTTTGAATGGGTTTCCGATAAGTTTGGTCCCATAATATAGGGGGAAATTGTCCACCACCACAAAATATTGATTATCCCATAACTCTGTCATTTATGAACTGATTATAAAAAATGTTTATTTTTAAGCGTTTGGCAACACTTTAGTTCCACAAAAATCGAAAATCGAGGTAAGTGTTCGCTACCACCTACCCTTTCTTCACCAAAAATATTGTTTGTCGCATAACTCCACTATTTATTGACTAATTTCTAATACGTTCGGCAAACAGTTTGGCACCATATTTTTTCTTAAATCTGGGAAAAATTGTTCCCCAAACTTATTTTTTTTTTTTTTTTTTTTAAAACTTCTCCATTCAGAGATCTATTTTTATAATTCAAAACTTGTTTTTGGATTGAACAAGCGGGCTTGCACCTTGGTCCCACAATTTTATTTTAAAATCGATTTAAGTTATTTTTAATTAGGTGTCATATCCAGTGCTGGTACTAAGCAAAATTTTTTTTTTATTTTTTTTTTTTTTTTTGTGGAATAGGCAATTTAAAGGAAAGGTACTTTTTGTATTGGTACCTTTAAAAAAAGTACTTTTCTCCTTCAACATTTTCAACTTCAAACCTCCATAGCCTATCCCCTTCCATAAGTTCTGGCACGATTCATTGAATAAAAAGAGGTAATCCCCTGAGTGCAGGCCTTAAAAATAAGAAAATTGGATCTCTGAAATATTGATTAATAAATAAAACCACCAATTTAAGGCCGATTTTAAACAATTCGTTCTTTGATAAAGAAAGTACTTTCGAGGAAATAATATATAAACTAGAAATTAATTTTATCGGGTCTTAAGGTTTTAGAAAATTTTTGCTGGGATATACAAAAAATTCTCATCGGTTATAAGTATATTGAAAAAAAACGTAATTTAAACGTTCTGTGTAATTTTTATCCGTTTCATCTTCTAAACCAATAATGAACTAACAAATATATTTTAAAATGAACTTGATGCTTGTGTTAAATTTTCATAATCCACATACGCCACAATGATCATATTGAGTAGTACTAAACAACATCCTAAAAGTATGCTTTAATTTTTGAAGCATACGTTTTTTTTTGCAAAATCCTCTTTCATTATCCCATTGACATACATATATTACATTTTTGTTGGTAAAATTCAATAATTTTTTTGTTAAATTCAACTCTTTCTTCATATGCATTTAAGTCATCTTTTCTTACAATTTTTACATTTTAAACGTCTTAATACATTTTTCACTTGTTTTGTTTTAAATACCAAAATAATATGTGAAAAACGGAAAATTATGTTAATTTTATCAGTATGTAATTTACAATAGCCACAATGTAAATTCCTTTTCAATTTCAAATAAGAGTATGTTGTTCTTGTTAATGATTTCATTAAATTTCCAAAGAAATCAATATAAAGTGCAGAGTTGTTGTTTAACATGAACATACTTTGGGCATTTTCTGGGTTTGCTTTTATCATTGAAAGCAACAAAAAAGAAAAAAACATGTTGTGTAATTAAAAATATGTTCAAAATGCAGCTGAACGTGTTCATGCCGATAAGAGGCATACTAAAGAGTACGAAAATAATTCGAATAACGTACATTAACATACATTTGCACACATTTATTTGCATTCATTGATATACATATGTGTGTGTGTAAGTATGTGAGAGTTTTGTGTGTGTATCTATAAATATAAAAACCGATTTATTTCAGTAAACTCATGCTGAATTACTTGTTTGCATACATGAGTCCTTTATATCCTGCGGTCAAGCACGTGAGGTAAATTTTTCAAACATTCAAGGAATATGCAATAAATACTTCAAAAAAATAAACTGCAACCTCAAGCTGGCATGGAACATATATATATCAAAAAATTTTATTTAGTTTCTACAGCATGATTAAAGAAAATTCAGGTTTAGAAAATATTAGCAAAACAAAAAAAATATATGAAATTTTAGATGTTATGGTTTTGCACTTTAAAGGATATTTTTTTTTGCAGATAAGAAATCAAGTGTTTTCAACAAAAATATTTTGTTAAGTGACACATATTTTTAGTAAGCTCGAAATTTACACTCATTTTTGTTTACTCAGAGCTTTTTGGTGGTCAGAAAGTTGAACCAGTTTTCTAATTTCCCGAAATTCAGGAATAATGCTTGAAATTAAATAATCTTTTTTTAGAAAACCGAAATAATGAGATCAATAATGAGTCTGAAATCAGAAAAAAAGTGTTACTTTTTCATACGTTTTGACTTATGTCCCTGTTTTTTGCTTTTGGTACTTTTGCTCTCGAGACATTTCCTTAGTAGATTTGGATTACGGATTTGGTAGACGGATAACATAAAACCCAGATTAACATATAGAATACTTTATTAAGGGCTTAAAAAGGGTCAAATTGGTACCTTTTGTATTTTTACAAATTTTTATTTATACATTTATATGCTTTCTGGGGGTAAAATAGCGAAAAGTTTGTACTATTGGTACTTTTGGTTTTTGTTTTTACAATATATTTTTACATTAACATACAGTGGTACTGGTACTTTTGGTACTTCTTTTAATTTTGTAAACCGAAATAATCAGATCAATAATGAAGGCTGAAATGCGAAAAAAAAACTATTACTTTTTGGTACTTATATTATTTTTGGCGCTTTTTTGCTTTTGGTACTTTTTCTCTTCAGATTTAGATGAAATTTGGTAGACGGATTAAAATATACGGTATTTTTTTAAGGGCTTTAAACGGTACAAATCGGTACTTTTTGTTGTTTATTTTATTAAGTTTTATTTTACATTAATATGCTTTTTGGGGGTAAAATAGTGAAAAGCTTGTACTCTTGGTACTTTTTTTTTATACAATATATTTTTCATATTAACACATAGTGGTACTGGTACTTTGGATACTACTCTGTTTCTTCGATAAATTTGGTATACAGACAGTGTATGCTTTCATTACCACGTAGAGTGAACGAAGTCACGGATAAAAGCCAGTCTCAAATAAATTTAATAAATTCTTTTTTAACAATAAAATCCAACGAAATGAAAATTTTAAAATTCACATGAACTAAATACATTTATTACCTTTTCGTAATAATTTTGGGTTTACATAAATTTATCCATCTCTATTGAATTCAGTTTTATCACAATCCCATCATTATTTTCATCATAAATATGATTTAATTGTATTGCCACAAACAGTTGTTAATCTGAAAGCAATCATATTCGTTCATTTCACTGAAAATACACAGAGACACACACACAGAGTCGGAAAGAGAAACGTACTGTAAGATAAAGAAAAGGACAAGCAATAACCAATTTAAATATACAACTACACACATACATCCATGCATGCATTCGTTTATAATTATAAGATTTAATAACTATTCTAGCAACAACTGGTTTTGATCACAAATTGAAATTAATTTGAATGTTTAATCAAAGAAGTTTGTAATTTGTCAGGCTTAAGTTCGTTTTCTCTAAATTTGTTTTTTTATAAATTAAATTATTATTTTAACTAGAAAGAAAAATCTAGTAGATCATTAAGATGCCGAATTTGAAAACCTCTACTGACCATTTTAAAATTAGTATTTTCTTACATACTTTCAGAATTCGTTTTTATTACCCTGTTTGCGCTTTAGGTTAGTAATTCAGTGCTGTTTGGGAGATCATATTTTCTCAGATGGCAAAGCGTTTTCTTTAAATAAAAATAATTAAAAATATATATATTTTATGTACTCCTTTTTCTTTGGAAAGTATGTGCAAATTATTCGTGAATAATTCGCTTGAATTTGGCGAATACGAATATCTTAAATTGGGCGAATAGTCGAATAATCGAATACGAATACGAGTATTCGTAACATCACTAGAACATACCCATCATTAACAACACACATAATCTTTCATATATCCTCTTACTCTCGCACACTCAACTACACACTCAATCAATAAATTAAAAAAAAAAAAAATTAAAATGGTGAAAGAACAAAGGCAACAACAAAAATCTCCCTACTTCCTTTTTTTAACACACAGTTGATAAAAGAAATGCCAACGATATTGTATGTACAACCATAACAACATTTGGTCCCATAATGGATTCATCATCAGGAACACCCGCAGGAGCACCATCAACCGGAATAACAAACACCTCAACAACAACACCAACAAAAGTAACCAAAACAACTGCAGCAACAATGCAATTTAATACATTTAATAACTGTGATGGCAATCGTAATGATGTGAAATTTCTGTTTCAACATCAACACTTACAACTACAACAATATAAATATCAACAACTGCAGCAACAGCATCAAACACAACAACAGCAACACCATTATAATAACGCAGGTAAGACTGGCTTAAATCACCAAGAAAACAAACCAAATATGTTGAAGTAAAAGAAATATTATTAAACAAATCACACACACACGCAGCCACACATACTCACGCATACCTTCTGTCACATGTATCGGTTTCATTTAAGTGCATCACTTTTCTTGCTTTTCATGTCTGTCGTTTTTTCTTTATTCTTTATTTTTCGCTTAAGCTTTATTTTTATTTTCTTCATGCTTCTTATCACTGTCACACATGTTTTGCTTAAAAAAACTTAAAAGAAATTGCAAAAGTAAATTATTGCTACAACAACAATTGCACAACTATAGAGACTTTTTTAAAACTTTAGTTGTAGAAATTCTTAATCACTCTGCTTAGTTATGATGAAACGCTGGTATTATAATCAATTCATAAAAAATATAATTTCCAAACTAAATCAATTAAAATAAAGTATATTTTTCCTCTAATTTTAAGAAATTATATATTAGAAAATACTTATTTTGCTAACTAATAAATTTTATGATCAAGCTCCATATGTGACAGCGCATAGAGAAAGGGACCTAGGGTAAAATATCAATTTTCATTTTTTTGTTTTTTGATGTGGACAACATCTGAGCACCGAATGGCTCTCCTGAACAAAACCGGTTTTTACCCTTAGGTCCCTTTCTATTTTGCGCGTCACATATATGAAAAGTGGCCCCAAACTAAAAAATTAAAACAATTGTATATTAATTGTAAAAAGCGACGTTTGTTCTATTCAGCCGTGTAGTTGAAAGCTTAAGTTAAATTTTTCCTTTGTTGCTCCAAATATGTTAACAATGTCTACTTAATATTACTCTGATAATTAAATTTACGATCTTTAGCCTGTATATATTTACATTAACAAAAAAAATTAAAGATTGCCAGGAATCCAATAAAGAAAATTGGTCACAAAGTTTTCCTTTAATTTTTCCTAAAATTTTTGTGAGAAATTTTTACTTTTACGTTTAATCAAAGAAATTTTAATTTGTCAGGCTTAAATTCGAGTTCTCTAAAATTAATTTTTTTTATAAATTAAATTATTATTTTTATTAAAAAAGGAAAACCTAGAAGGTCTGAATAATTGAACAGACAAAAAAAATTAGACCTCGCAGAGGGTTGAACTGACATCGTGATGTTTCGAGACTAACCACAGTCTCATCATCAGAGTTGTTTACCGCTTAGACCTCACTGCCACCACGGCAGCTGCAATCATACTACTTAAAGATCCTCTATCATTAATTGAATCTGCTGAGTTACATGTAGGTTTATACACTACAGCTTTATCATTTTTAATGGGTTGGAACTTTACTATACTTTTTCAAAGTCTATTTTGTTCAAGTTGAGATTCTAGTGTTTCTCATTTCATACCTAGGTGGCAGCCTTCGGATACCAATACTCTACGTTTAAATTAATTTTTATGCAATGGATCCATAATGTTTTTTGTTTAAAAATAATAAAAAATATTTTTGGGGCATTTTTTCTATTTCGGGCCATTCTTAATTTCTAAGTTTTAAAACAATTGAAGACAGCAAACAATATTTTTGGGCGATTTTTCATTATACCTAATAGTTTTTTAGTATTGCGCTTAAGGTAATTTTTTATTTTTCCTAAAAGGTTTTTTTGCTTTAAAAACAATAAAAAATATTTTTTGTGCTATTTTTCTTAATTTGGGTAAATTTTCAATATTTATTTAATTTTGGGACAATTTTTCTTTTTTACCTTTGGGCTCATTTATATTTTGCGTAAAATTTTCCCAAAATGTTTTCATTAAAAACAATAAAAATTATTTTTTGGGAGTATTTTTCCTATTTTGGTGTACGTTTTCATTATTCCTTAATTTTGGGACACATTTTCATATGTATGTTCATATGTATGTACGTTTGGGGCCATTTTTTTTATTTGTCCCCGAAATTGTTCCATTAAAAATAATTTGGACTTGCATCGTTCAAAACTTCTTAACATTGGACTGGATTGAAATATATATACGCGATTTGCTTTAGATGTGACCTTGGACTTTCAAGTTTGGTATAAAACATAAACATATACAGATAAAACAAAAACGTAACGATGGTTTGAAATCTATTTTTCTTTATGACTTGAATTTTAGTAACAAAGTGAAAAATGGTTTATTTTTTGTTTAATGTATGTTTATAGCCTTCACCAAAACTTATTAAGGTTATTTATATATTTATCGTGTCATTCAAAATTTCCACAATATTCATATGGGACCCGAGATCCATAAAAAATATATAATCTGGAGCCTTATAGAGATTGGTTTTCCTAAGCCACCAGAACTGTTGCAGTCCTAAATTTTGATGTGATGTGTAATTAAATTTCTTAAGACGATTCGTTTTGAAAAATTAGGAAATAGAAAATATTGGTTTCCATATTTGATTAAATATACACATATGTACATACATATATGTATGTATTAAATATACATATAACTATTTCGGAAATAAGATTATTAATAAATGACGGTGTCTCGATATTGGATATTGAACCATCGGGCTTAGAATTCAACACACTGCAGCTGTGCAACGCAATAATTGCATTTTCTTTTTGTTTTCGTTCCATCCTCATTTTTGTTCACGGATGGAAGTGGCCAGGAATAGAAAATTGTGTTTGGAATACGAAATGAAAAACGGGGAAATATATATTTAATTTTGAACTATCAGGATTAGAATTCAACACAATGCAGCAGTGCTGGTTATTATTACTGTTTATTTATCCCCATAATATGGGTATCAAACGAAAGGTTTTTCTAGTAAGACAGCTGAAAATAAACCAAAATCATTACAGCTTTAAAATGCCGGCTACGCTAAACATCGAACGCCATTAGTTTTTACGTGTCACTATAATATATAAACAAAAACAATTATTTTACATTTAAGACCATGTCAGATAAAACTTTTGTTTCGCATTGCGTTGCAGATTCGCTTTGACATCTAAGATAAAATGTAGGAACTTATATGAAACATGTCACATAAAGCACTTTTAACGCAACACGAAGCCAAAAGTTAGGCAACTCTCATCTTTGACAATTAAATATAAATACTTCCAACACCTTTTATAGGTGAAGTGACTGTTGTCAAAGGTTTTATTGTGTCATACACCTTTTGCTTTGGGCTTTTTCATTAAAGTTAGAAACGTCACAAACGTCACGCAAAGCGACGAAGTTGTATATGACACGGCCTTTAGATTGGTAAAGCGTATTTAAGATCAAATCACTGTCAAAATACCATCCACCTCTAAAAATTGTTAATTAATTGTTGTAATTTTTTTTTTCTTGTTCCTGCAACAAATACTAAACCTACGAGTATTACAAGGATACATTCATTAAAACAGATTAAAAAGCGTAAAACAAATCTTTGTCTTATAAGCACTCATCGTTTTCATATTTCTTTTTTTTTATAATTGTTCAGCTGTTATTTCTTTGTTTTATTTATCTCTTTGCAAATTTTTAATTAATTCTTTTTGTTCTGCTTGAACTCTGTTGTATTTTTTTTTCTCAAAAATTTTTATTTTTTCATCTTTGGCACGCGAATACTTTAATCTAAATCTCTGCTCTGTTTTTCTGCTTGCTCTATTTTAGTTTTCCCCAACCTCCATCCCATTTAAAAGTTCATATTCAACATACTGTTGGTATTGCTTAACTTTGCAAATTTGAATTGGCTAGACAGTAGTTTAAAACATTGATAACAATTGTACATAAATTTCTATGAATTTTTCGTGATGGCTAGAAGAAGGTGGTAATTATTTTATTTTTTCTAAAACCATCTTTAATCGATTGAAGCCCTTTCAGATATTTTGCGTTGAAAATAAGTCAACTCGTAGCTTTCAGCGCCAGTTCTATGTAGACTTGTGTAATAACCCTTTTGCCTCATGTTGCTATTGATCAGCAGTTCAAGGATTTTCAAAACAAAAAAAAAACTAGTATTGAAATATTACAAATTTGCCTTCCTAAATTGAAGTTCACACATAATCGATAGTAAAAAGCTGTTTAGTTAATCAACAATAATTTTCGTTGTTACAAC
Source organism: Lypha dubia (assembly GCA_947311025.1). NCBI lineage: Eukaryota > Metazoa > Arthropoda > Insecta > Diptera > Tachinidae > Lypha > Lypha dubia. The sequence goes on along the minus strand of OX371264.1, from coordinate 87,844,546 downwards.
GAACAAATTTCGTTGTCTCTAAAACGCGAATATTTTTCTTGTACAATTCTATTTTAACCTACTTAAAAAAGAAGGAGATTATTTGAAAAAAATATGGTACGATATTGCACGTAGTTAAATCCTATAAAATATTCTTTGGAAAATCGGGGGCAAGTTGTTATTCCCTTAAAATATGATTTATCGAATAACTCCTATATTTATGGACAGATTTTTGAAAGTTTGTTGTTTGTTTTAACAAGTTTGCTTGCAGTTTGATCTACTTTTTGAAAAATCGGCAGTTAGGTCGTGTAAAATTTTTCGAACAATCGTGGGAATTTGTTCCCATGCCCTCCAAAATTTGTTTTATCAAATAACTGTGCTACACATTGACCGTTTTGCAAACTTCTTTTTTGTTTAATCGGGTTTGCGTGCAATTCGGTGCCATACGGATTTTTTTTAATCAGGGGAAAATTTTCCCCCAAAATGATTGATTTTTGAGCACCTACGCTATTTGCAGAATTATTTTCATATTTTTAGTTTGTTTGAACAAGTTTGCTTGGTCTTCAGTTCAATAAATAGTTTTGAAAAATTGAGGAAAATTTCTTACCGCTTCCTTACTAAAATTTTTTTTTTAAATCCGTCTAATGCTGGCAACACAATTAGGACGAACGACGAATTTTTCGTTGCGAATATTCATCGTCAAAAATAGAACATATGTATTCATATGAAAGTGAACACAACACCAACGTCGACGAAATTCGTCGTGCGTGACGAATTCTCCGATAGATTTATTTATATTGTATACGCCGACGGACGACTAACAAATCAGTACAGAGTTACCTTGGTTTTTTTTTGGTTTTTTAAATATATTAGTAAATAATATTAATTTTGACTTTAATAAGTGATTCTTTGTATGATATAGAGCTTTTTAGTTAAATAAACATAATTGTTAATGATGAAATTTTTTTTAATAGCTTTTTTTAAAGTTTAATTTTATAAAGGAATTATTTTCTTTATGCGGTAAAACTATCGCTGTTATGTTTGTATGTATATAAAAACAAATTTGTAATAAAAAAATACATACAACTTTTTTGGATTATTTGACACCAGTTATTTGTTAGTCCCAATTGTGCGCCACACGACGAATTTACGTAACGAACTTTTACCAACGAAGTCGTCTTGCTAGACGAAATTCGTCGTTCGTCCCAATTGTGTACCCAGCATAATTCCTCAATTTTTTAATGATTTTTAAAAATCTGTTTTTCTTTTTTGATTAAATTTGCTTGCAGTTTGGTTCCATAAAATATTTTGTGAACAGGTGAAACTGTTCGCTTATTTTTGCCAGAATTATTTCTCTTCGAATTAATTGTTAGAAATTTGTTTCCTTTATTTAAAACAATGATTTTCTCTTGAACATTTAATTTGTTGTCGTTATCGTCTTCTGCTTTAAAATTTTTCTTTTAATTTGTTTTCTCTCCTATTTTAGCAATTATAACTTTCTTTTAGTGTTTGCTATAATAATTACTGTAGTTGGTGTTCTTTTTTTTTATTTTGGTGTTCGTGTTCGTTCTTACCTTTTAACTAGAATTTTTCGTGGTAGAAGTAATTTTCTTGCTTTTTCTCATTCCCTCACGCACTTTCTGTGTGTGTGAGTGTGCGACTAAACGTACGCAGTGTGTATGCCAATCTTTTACCCTTTTGCTATGGATTTTGGTTAAGTTTTAATTTGTTCATTAATTAGTTGTACAAAGTTATAATAACAAGAAACAACTGAACAAAAAAAAGTACTGAGTATGTCGACATTCGTCGAAGTGAAATAGAACAACAACAACACCAAAAATAATAAAAAGAAAAACCAAATACAACAACCACTACACTTGCACACAACTTGTTGCTTTGCTTGTCTTCTATTAAACAGGAATTTTTCTGAAACTCCCAGATATTTACGTAAAAATTGCATTCACTTTTGTGCGTGCTTCAATTTGCTTTTTAAATTCTTCATACCAATAAATTTCGAAATTTCTAACTTATTTTCGAAATCTCGAAACTTTACTTCTTGTGCACCAGTTCAAAATTAATGAAACTTCGAAACTTGCTATCAACTATTTATATCGAAAATTTCTATAGAAAATCTTTGTTCACACCAAATATCAAAGATCTTCGACTTTTGCTCGAACTGTTGCACGACGAAAAAATTTTTAAAAACTATATGTTTTCAAATTTGTTCTATATACTTTTTTTTAGGTAAAATATGGTAACTCAAACTTAACTTCACAAATTCAAACTAAATTTCGAAAATTCGGAAATTAATTTCGAAAATTCTAAACTTAACATTTAGCGAAAAAAATATATATATAACTACAAAAAAAATAAATAAAACATTCTCAAAAAAAGAAGTTGATATCAATTCAAGGAGTATTTTTGTTTTTTTTTTTTTTAACATTGGTTCAAGTTTTTTCCCCAAAATAACGTATATATCCTCCATTTCTTAACCGATTTTCGAAAATCTTGTTTTGTTCAAGCAGATGCGCTTACAGTTTGGTCCCATGGTTTGTTTTGCAAATCAGGGGAAAGCTGTTTCCCCGCCCTGTCCTCTACAAAATTATGGTTGACGCATAACTCTTCCATTTACTGATCGATTTTCCTGCAGTTTTATCCCATTAATTTTTCCGGAATATCGGAGGATCACTTATCCCCTTAAAATATCAATTAAGGCATAAAAATCCAAGTAACGACAGATTTTTGAAAAATTTTGTTGATTGTAAGGGTTTGCTTGTAGTTTGTTACCATGTTTTGTTTTATAGAAAATCAGGGCAAGTATTCCCTAAACCCCATTTTTTTATATATTAACATATATAATTTTTTCTTAAATTTTATTGTAACATCTTTGCAAGTATTGTATCAAAAAGACTTATTGCTCAATTACTTGAAGGTTGTAGAAAACACTAGAATGTAAAAAACTTTGCATCCCTTAATTGTAAGTTTGTCTTTAGTTCGCTGTTCAGCTGAACAATGCAATATGTCTGGATGTTTTCCTGTTTAAGGATACAATTTTTTGCTGGCAGTTTTCAGTGTTTGGCGCACCCATGTTTGTGCTTTTCAATTGGTTTTTTTTTTCGTTTTTCCAACATGACAATTTGGGTTATATAATTTAATAGCATGCATGTATGTTTGTATAGCTTTACCTTGTCATAATATTCATATGAAACATATAATTTAATTATTCCTTTGTGTGCAGCTTTTCGTTTTCTGATATATTTCATTGTTCAGTGAGTGTAGTTGCTGCAGCAGGTGATATGACACAAGGATGGCAGTTATTTATTTTTGCGATTTTTTGTATTTGAACACTTTTAGCTGTATCTGATCGCTTTAAATATCCTTTTAAAATAAGGATAAAGCTCTACGTTTTTGGAGCATGTTATTATTCCTAAATTATGCTTTAAATTTGTTCAGCAAATAAATTGGGGCGATAAAACTGTCGACTTGTTACATTTTCTGCATTATATTCGATAAATATTGAAAATTAATTTCCAGGGCATGTGTCCCTTTTATCATTTCTCCATAAGGAAAACACTAAATATTGCAAGGAAGAGGAAAATAGAAAAATTAATTGAGACGTATTGTGCTGGTGTTGGCTTTTGCATGCTGTAGCATGCATTAAATTTAGATCTATTTCTTGTCGTTTATTCTAGTTTGTATTTATTTAATTTATTTTCTATTTGTAGACATTTTTTATAAAAATTTATTTTAACAATACTATTTGACTAACGTTTTCTTTTATTTGAACCAAATTGGCTTGTTATTGTTTGTAGAAATTTTGGTTGTGGTTATAGTTTTTATTTTTTTCCATGTCGTATAATTGTTGAAAACTTTTAATTAAATATTTACTTGAAAAACATTTTAGATTTGTTTAATTGAATTGAGTGGGAAACGGAAATAGAAAACTAAATTTAATTTATATTAAATGGGAAAAACATCTTTTAAAACTAAAAATTTAATTAAGAGCACCTGAAGAAAACAATAAACAATAAATTTTTTATTCTTGCTTAATCTTGCACTTATTAACAGATTCGCCCACAAAATTGCGTGAAGAAAATGAACGCCTTAATGCAGAGGTGCATCGTTTACGAAAATTACTTGAAAATTCTCCCGAAGGAGCTGTAGGAGGCATAGACCTCTCCGATTCAAATAGTTGTGGCGATGGACAATCAACTGATGGCAGTGGCTCAAATACTCAGCTGCGTATTGATCGCTTGGAACAGGAATTACGTTCGGCCAAAAATCAGTTAATGTCTCTGCGTATTGAAAGAAAAAAGCTACGAAGTGACAAAAACGAATTGTTGGGTCAGGTGAAACAGCTGTGCGTTTCGCTTCAGGAAAAAGAACAGGAACTAAGAGATTTTATACGTAACTATCAGGACAGAGTAAGAGAATCGGAGAGCAATAATGCCAAGCTAACGGGTGATCGTGAAAGAGAAAGATGGCAGTTATTAAAACAGGCCAGAGATGAGGCAGAAAGATCATTGGCTTTGGCTCAACAATTGAGTGCTAGAGACTTGCAGCTGCAAAAACTTCAAGAACAATTACAACGACAAATGTCGGGCTGTCTGTCAGATCAGGAAAGCCTGTTATCATTTGCGCCGCTGACACCGCCATCGGCAGCATCAGGTTTGTTAAACCAAATGCCCGCTGGTAGTCAGGGTGCTGTTGTGAATTATCGTAATGATGATAGTGGGCGTGGCCATTCAAATTCCCTATCGGCATTTAGTAACAGTTCGGGTAATACGGCCGGAGATCGTAATTCATGTTCAAACGATTCAGTGCTACGAAATAACAGTGATCGTGAGAGCACCGGTGGCGATATTAATTTCAGCGATGGTATATCCGATAATGGCCCCTGTATTACAGTGGATCCGGATAGTATATCCTTGGTATCTAGTCAAAATATGTATCAATGTAAGTGCAAAGATTTGCTAAATATGTTTTTTCTTTTTTTAAAAAAGCTATAACAATTTTTTGTAGATGGCACCCCTAAAGAAAGAAGTCCTACACTTTCTCCCTTAAACTCCGCCGCTTATTCCAGGTAAGGAGCTTAAAAAAACCAGGCCCTCCCCCCCTCTGTTAGCAAAAACTTTATTTTTTTTTTTTTTTTTAATTTTCTGTTTCAAGATCTGTGGAACAACTGGGCTCACCTGTTGACTCTGATGGTCCGGGAGCAGTGGCAAGAAAATTCACACCTAAAACGAACACTGCTGCCTTGGGGGCACGTAATGGTCGTGGTGGTACTTGGGGCAGTATATCAAGAGTATTTGCTCGTTCTAGGAACAAAAATAAAGCTTTATCCGCAGATGGCGCTGCTGAATGTAACTGTTGATTTCAAATAGTTTCTAACAATAACATTCTAAGCATGTCTCTTTCTTCTTTCTTTCTTTCTTTCTTTCTTTCTTTAACCAGATAACGAATACTCTTGGAGCCCACTGTCTGAAGAAGGTTATGCTGAAAAATTACGCTTATTACGTGAAGCCTCACAAATACCCATGGAAAGATGGCGTGCTTCGCAAGTTTTAGCCTGGCTAGAAGTTGCTTTAGGCATGCCACAGTACAGTACACGCTGTTCGGAAAATGTCAAAAGTGGTAAAGTTTTATTGGAATTAAATGACATAGAACTGGAAGCTGGACTGGGTTTGGCACATCCTATGCATCGTAAAAAGATACGCTTAGCTATTGAGGAACAAAGACGTCCGGAAATGGTACGTTATCCCATGATTACACAATTGGGTCATACTTGGGTGGCTTCGGAATGGCTGCCGGACATTGGTTTGCCACAATATGCCGAATCTTTTCTACACTCACTCGTTGATGCCCGTATGTTGGATACACTATCGAAAAAGGAGCTGGAAAAATTTTTGGGGGTTACGCGGAAATTCCATCAAGCCAGTATTGTGCATGGTACGAAAATCAAAGAAAAGAGTTGATGACGAATATTTTTAAGGAATATTGTATTTTATTTTATTTTGTTTCAGGCATACATGTGTTACGTATTGTGAAATATGATCGTCAGACTTTGGCTATGCGTCGAGTACAATCGGATAATGTCGACACGGATCCCATTGTGTGGACCAATCAACGTTTTATACGCTGGGCACGTTCTATTGATTTGGCCGAATATGCTGAAAATCTGAAAGGTATTTATGAATTCAATTGAATTATTTTTAGTTGTTTTATAGTTGTTGTTAGTATGTAACATTTTCATGCTTTTGTTTTTGTGTGACATAAATAGTGTGTCATTTTCTTAGTTCTATCTGATTGAAGAGGAATAATGGAATGCTGTATCAATTTTAGAAACTTATATAATAACTAGAAAAGTGGTCAGAAGTATGCCCCCCAAAAAAATATTATATTGCAACTATTTTTACTAAACCCGATTCTAGTAAAACATTTCACACACTTGTAATTTTCCTGACAAAATAAATTGTTTTGAAAAGTCTCCCGGGCTAGGGCACATTAAATGAACTACTATTCCTTTTCAAACTCTTTAATCTATTGCTTAACTTACAAATATTTCGGTGCAGTTAGTATTAAATTAATAGATGGCAAAACTCCATTGCCTAAGTTAAGCAATTGGTAAAGCAAGCAGTTTTTCGTTTTTGAAATTTTAGTTGAAACAGAACTTTATAACATTCAAATCTAAATCAGAGCGTTGAGCGGCACGTAGTCACAGGGTTCGTACATATATATTCAGTTTATTCTAAGGAAAAAAACTTATGTACCCATTAATTAACAGCACGGCTGAATAATCTAATTTCGATTTGGTTGAAAGGAGAAAGAATCTTAAATGATGCCGGCTCTCGTTGCCTTTGTAAATACATTCATACAAACTTTATTGAATGCTAATGGCGGTGCTGAGGAGAAGCGAGTGAAGTCAGAAAGCTACTAAAGATCCCTAGAAAGGTTGGGAAAACTAGGGACACATTGGATTACTTCACACGTATTGAGGGATAACCAGACTACCTGCCAATGCTTCGTTGAGTGTTTCCGGATTTCTCATTTGTTGTAGAGTTGCGAGAAAAAGCTTAAAATAACCTTGAAAAAGATGGAACTACTAGATACGCATGGGAACCTGTATAGGACCACTTGGGGCGTGTTGAGAGATTACCAGACTACCTATCAACGCTTTGTTGAGTGTTGCCGGATTTCTCCTTCGTTGTAGAGTTGCCATAAAAAGCCTAAAACAACCTTACAAAAGATGGGACAGCTTGAGACGCATGGGAACCATCCGTTTAAGACGTGTTGAGGGATTACTATACTATCTCTTAATGCTTCGTTGAGTGTTGCCGTGTTTCTCATTCGTCGTGGAATTGCAGCAAAAATTATGAAATAGCTTTAAAAGGTTGGGAAAACTAGAGACGTGTCGGGACCAGCATGGACACACTTGGGGCGTGTTGAGGGATTTCCAGATTATTGGTCAATGCCTCAATGAGTGCTGCCAGACTTCTTTTTTGTCGTATAGTTCCGAAAAAAGCTAGAATAGCCCAAGAAAGGCTAAGAAATATTGGGTCGCATTGGGATTCGCATGGGAGCATTTGCAACATATTGAGGAGTTGCCAGACTATCTGTCAACGCTTTGTTAATTGTTTCGAGTCTTCTCTCTTGACGTAGAGTTGCCACAAAAATCCTGATAGGCTGGGAAAACTAACGAAGTGTTGCCACCCGAATAGGATCACATATGAGAGTCTAAACACAATGTTTGCGGTGCGGTGCGATTTCTCGTTGCGGGAGAGAAAAATAAACACAATACAACGGCAGACGGCGACGGCAATACATTTAGATTTTTATTAATTTATATTCAAACATACTTCGAAATCATGTTTTTTGTTTACAATAATGTTGTGAACACCGCCAATTATTCAAAAATTATGGCAACATCAGAATGAGAAAGATTATCAAAAATTGAGAGAATAAGCACGTCCGCAATGAAAATAAAATAGATTTTAATTTTATACCGCTCCGCACTGCGGTTTTTTACTTAAACCGCACCGCAATAAACTATCGCAACATTGTGTTCAGACTCTGATGTGTTGAATTACCAGAAACGCAGGACTAAAAGTTAACAAAATTAAGATGGGCTGAGAAAACTAGGGACGTGTTGGCATCCGCATTAGATCAGTTATGATGCGTTGAGGGATTAACAGACTAGCTGTCAAAGTATGTCGGATTTCTCCTTCTATTTTTTTTTTAAACAAACTTAACCTGGAAAGCGATTAGTTTGTCTGCAGAAAACATCCAGGATCTCTGACCGGACTACTAGGCTAGCATTGCTACCTAGCAGCCATGGCGGTATAGCTATAATTTAAAATTATAATTTAAATTTAAAATTTTCTTCAACTTTTTCATCGTTTTAAAATTTTTTAAATATCTCCACACATTTAACACGGTAGTATATCACTAGTCAGGAAGGTAATTTTTTTTAGTTTTCGAACATTTAAAATTTCCCATGGGGATAAAATATGTGTAATAAATGAAGCCGTAACATTAATCTACAATTTTCTAATAATCAATTGATTAGAAATCAAATTTGGCAATTTAAAATTCCTTCTAATATTAAGAGAAAATAATTTAATATATTAAAAATTTTTACTCAATTTATTTTTCCAACCGCAAACGTAGTATTTGAAGAAATTTCTGCTTTTATATTTTCTTCCTGCTTTAAATTACAATATACCTTCCCGGTTGTCATTTAAATCTTAATATTCTCTTTGTATGGCATAACACAACGCCCTTTACTATTTTGTATTGAAATCACAACTGCTTTTTCAAAATTATAGTAATTTCAAGTCTAAATATATATATATATATATATATATTCCTTATTAGCATATTATTATGTAGTAGTTTAATATTGTTATCATGAAATTTTGTTATATGTATTATTATTTCTATTCAATTACAGACAGCGGCGTTCATGGTGGTTTAGTTGTTTTGGAACCATCATTTTCTGGCGATACAATGGCAACAGCTTTGGGTATACCACCCTCAAAGAATATCATACGACGACATTTATCAACAGAATTTGATGCTTTGATACTTCCCGCCAGGTAAATTATAAAATATTATGAATTGTAAATAGAAGGATTTTCTTCTTGATTGGTTTCGGTTTTCGGTATTGAAGTTTTTCTTATTATTATTATTATTATTATTATTATTATTATTATTATTATTATTATTATTATTATTATTATTATTATTATTATTATTATTATTATTATTATTATTATTATTATTATTATTATTATTATTATTATTATTATTATTATTATTATTATTATTATTATTATTATTATTATTATTATTATTATTATTATTATTATTTTTTGTATTCTTTATTATTAGAATTTATAATAAAGTGTGTTAGTGTTTTGGTGTATGTGAGAGAGAGTGAATATTTCCAGTATGAAGAATGATTTTACGTTTATACGATTTTTTTTTTTGTTATTTATACACATTTACACTGTGTCAAAATATGCATTGTAGAAATTTTAATTTTAAAATAATATTTTATATACGATTTTCATTAATTGAAAAGTTTACAGTGTGAGCTGCTTAAATACATATGTCCACAAATTTCCATTCGACTAAGAAAATACATTAAAAAGCCTTGAAAGCAACTTATAAATTAAATTTTATTAATTTAGTTGTAAATTTTTTATTTGATCTGAATTATGTTTAATCCAAAGCAATAAAATATTATATTAATAAAATCGTAAGGAGTATTCTTTGCATATTCAGCTACGTACACACATTTCGAACGGAAAGGTTTCAACTCCGTATTTGTATTTCGATGGTTTTTGATTAATAGTCTGCCACTTATGATTTCACAGTGATTAAGGTGTTCTTTATTAAAATGCAAGACTTTTTTATTGCTGCTCCTAAAAGTATGTATTTTTTATACTTTACTACATATGAAGTTAGTGGAAAAATTCATTGACAATTCAATTTTGATTTTCAAAAGTGTTTTGATTACTAATAAAATTCCCGTTTTCTAAAGACTCAACTTACGATCGGAGTTGCTTTCTGTGACATAGCTGATAGACAAAAAAAAATATATTTAAACTTATCTTCAAACATCACAAACTGTCCATCTAAAAAGAATTTTTACAAAAAAAATCTTTCTCAAAAAATAATATTACAAAAATTAGGTTTTCAAAAAACTCAATTTAAAAAAGAAATACACCGTTTTAATAAGTACATTCTCATTGCAAAAAGTCCCTTTTCCAACAAGTACTTTTTCCAGAGTGTTGGTCATCACAAAACGAAAATTTTTTTTCAAAAAAGTGTATTTATTAATATACTATTTAAGAAAAATTATTCTTTCAATATGTGTATGTATGTATCTATACTATTTTTTAAAAATTCTTTTTTTTTTTGTAAAAGTACCAAATCATGAAATACTTTTACCAAAAGGTAGCTTTTCCTTTTAAAGTACGTTTTTTTTTTTGGTTAAAGCTGAGGAAAACCATATTTCATTGAGTTGCTTTGCAAGAAAAATTTTTTTAGCTACAACACATGAGTGTGTTGCAAAAAGCATTTAATTTAACTCTATTATTTTTTCATGAGTGTGAGTGATCATTGAAATGCACAGGTGTGAATCTATGTGCACATGTATGTATATAAAAGCTTGAAAGTTAAATATATGAAAATTAATTAATTTATTGTTGATAGTATGTATTAAATATATGTATGTATCTAGTATTGTAGTAGTAACAAGATTTCCAGAATTAACTAATTTAAATGTGTATATAAAAATTCTTAAAATAAAATATCTCTCTTATCAAATATAATTTTATATTCCTAATTTGCGACCATCATCTTAAAACATTAAACTACAAATATTTGCAAAACATTTTCATTTACGTTACGTTACACATTCTTCTATGAAATCATTCATGTACAAAATGATCATTTTAATTCCGTTTTATTAAATTGACTATAATCTTCTGTTAGCTTCTGTTTTTTTTTTCATTATTTTGGATTTAAAATTTCAATTTTATATAATTGTGCCAATAAGTTTCTTTTAATTATATTTAGTTGTAATTATTCTATTATTGATCAGTTTCCATTTATCAATGTTTAAATCTACTTCATATAATTATTCTGCTGCAGTTAGAAAGAAAAATAAGCACAAAAATAGTTTGGTTTTCTTCTTAATATAATAACCCAGCAAAAGTTTTTTTATATTTGAATTGTTGCTCTGAATACAACATGCAGACTTTGTTTTGTTTGATCGAACCTTATTTGATTTGAATTTTTCCATTAATCCAGCAAACATTATTCGAGTGACATCAATCAAATAATCATAAATATAAAATAAATCGTATTATTTGTAATCGAGTAATTCGATTCATTTAATTAGTCAAATAAATTGTTAGCCTAAATTGGCAAATTTCTTTAATCGAACATTATTTGTTTTAAATTGTTCGACTAATAAAGTGTAGCCAAACAAATAATTTAAAATATAGAAAGAAAATTTGTATGACATTTTCAATCAGTTATTCGATTAATCGACTTAAAAGTTAGTCGAATAATTTTCTACTCAAATTAGATCATTTTTGATTGACCGAACATAATTTGAATTGACATTTTCGATTAATCGCGCAAACATTATTCGAGGGTGGCTCAAAAAATAATTTAAAATATAGAAAAGAAAACTTTTATGAGGCGAATAATGAATTTGAATTGTTCAATTAGACGAGCAGACATTATTTTAATTAATTTAAAATATAAAAAAATATTAGTGAAATTTTTAATCGATAAATCGACCCATATTAAAAGCGTAAATATATACTCGAAATCGGCGATTTTCGTTTGCTCAAATATTATTTGATTTAAGTAGCTTAACCCAGATGAGACAACATAATACAAATTTTATTTTCACTCGACTTATTCGATTAATCAACCCAAATTAGTCGAATAAATTTTTGTTCGAAATTGAAAAATTTTCGATTTTCTACTGCAAGAAATATATAAAACTTAATTTAATCGATTAACAGCGAACCTCTGCATTTATTAAGGAAATTTAAGTTTTTAATGACTGGAAATTCTATAAGAGACTCTAGAGCTTCCATAATAAAAAATCGCTCCCAATGTACAAAATCATTTGCTGGGCTACAATGATGCTAAACATTAAAAATTCTATCATTCAATCACAAAATCATTCGTTCATTTGTGCAGCACAAAATCATGTTAAACTTCATTTAATCTGTAGCAACTACTGACATACATATTTACGTTTAATTAAACTTTAATATTATTTTAATACACAAAACGAAAAAATTACCATTATTATTATTTAACTCATTCTGAATACAATTTAATTATTCATTGCTAATTATAAAATATTCAGACAAAATCAATAACAACAGCAATAATTTGATAAATCCATATCGACAAATTCTTTTCATTTATCATTATCCATAAATAAATCATTTGAATCTCTTTAAAATGTATTGTTGCTTTTTAGCAGAGTAAAACCAATTAAAATACTTCTTGTGTCTATAATTAGAGTCAGAAATATGTAAAGGCTTAATAAATATTTGCTATTTAATATCAATCATACGCTCCCTCCCCACCCCAGCAAAACGAACAAACCGGAAATTGTTATTTTTCAAAAAAAGACACAAATCAAATGAAATAAATTAATTTAAAATAATTATAACAGTAATATGAAAAGTTACTATTAATAAGCTTTATTTACAAAAATATATAATGTGTTTTATGTATGTGTATGAGATAAAGTTTGCGAATTAACGAGAATTTTTGAATATTTTACGTATGGCACAGTGTGGCAAAAAATAATGCAAAATTATGTGTGTTTTTCGATTCCATTGAAATTTAAGAATGAAAGGAATTGTTTTTTCGCTACTCAGAGCCACTCGTAAAATTACAAATACAAGTGAGTAGCCATTTTTGATTTGCAACTACTCTGTTGTACTTATATTTCTCAACAACGTTGATTTCAAAATGCAATATAGGAAACACACAATATCCGATGATGAGTATTTTAACGTTCTTATGAGTATCGTTTATCAACTAATTCACACGGTGATTAAAAACTATAAATATTTTTAATTTATTTATAAAAGTTATGTTCTAAAAACCTCTTGCATTTATATGTAATGATTTTTAAGCATGGTATTTTTTCTTGCAGTGTTGCTTTTTTCTTCAATCTTTCAAAGTAAAAAAAGAAAAAATTTAATAAGAAAATCTTAAAACAAAATTAAAGGAAAAAAATCCATAGTTTTTCTATTCATTTTTATTCTTTCCCTCTCTCGTCAAAAATTGTCCTGATGTTTGATTGACTGTTTAATTATTGAGTTAAAGCGAATCGAACTCAACATATTTTTCGTTCAGTTGGTCGTTTTGCACCCAGACCAATAAATAAACTTATTCAAATAATATACATTTATTTTATTGGCTTGTTTGTGTCTAAAACGTGCCTCTAAGCAAGTTGGGCACAGGTGCACTCAACTGTGCTCAAGAACTTCATACATGTGTTAGGTATGAGTATGATGAGTACCGCAAACAGTATTGTGGATATCGAATTCGATAACATTACAATTAACGTCAGGGTTCCCAGATTTCTTTTGAGTCGCATCCCCAATTTGAAAATTTTCATCCCCAAAAATCCCTACTAAAAATAATACTACTTCATTTTCAATTCACTTAAGTATTAACTTATGAATACTTTATTTGCACTGTATTTCATTTCTAAGTATATATTTGTATATGTGTTCTAACAAATTAGTTGACTGATAAAATCAAAAAGTTCGGAGTCCAAATCTTTTTTACCGCTGTCTGAAGAAATTTTTGGGTACATGCTTTTAGAATTGAACAATTTGACCATTTCTGGAGATGGATCAAAAGTTTCACAACAAATTTCATTATTTTTAAAATGTATATTAATTCTCAACAGAGATTCGAGCAACTCGTACTGCATTTTGTTGCTAATTTTTGTTTTTGCCGTGTTCATTGCCGAAAAACTCCTTCAACGCAAGCGTTGCTCGGTGATACGCAAAGTAAATTTAATACCAACTCTGCCAGGTCTTTAAACAGCCGTGATCCAGCGGCATCTTGATATGAATAAACTTCTGTCCAAAACATATTAAGTTGTTTGTTATTTGTATATCAAATAAATCATTCCACCTTATAAATGGCATTTTTTTTCACTGTGACTCAAATATATCTCTTGGAACATTTTCATTTGACGCTGGTTGTAGTATTTTTATGATTGAACTAAATTTGGGTTGTCCTAATGGGTTGCAACACATGTTTGGAGAAAATTGCTTATATGTTTTGAAAATGTTGAGATTTGATGGCAAATATTTTAGCATTTGTTTCAATAAAGTTTTTAGGTATAAAAAACAAGTCCGCTTTACTTTTAATAACAAAGTTTTTTTTTACCACACTAAAAACGCTTATGTACTCAAAAAAGAACAATTAGAACAAAATAAAAATCCCCAAAAAATCTCAGAAATTCCCCAAAGCATATAAATTATCCTCAATGAATTACCCAATCCCCAGACCAAATTTTTCATCCCCATAACCATAATAGGTTATTTTAGCTTAATTCGGTGATTTCTACGCTCTTTTTCCGTATTTAGCATAATTCAACGATATTTAGTCCGTCAGATTTGGTTAAGAAAAAATACAATAATTTTAAATACAATTCGTTGCTAAAACCCAGTTAATACGATGATTTTTATTGTTTTTTATTTTTGGAAATTCTCGTTTGGCTTTTCCATCTTTCTATAAGCCGGTTTTCGGTTTTCGTCTATAAACTGAAAAAAACATGTCATGAAAGTCATTCTTGGAATGGGGTGTAAGTCATCACAAACGATTTTTTTTTCTTCATTTCATTTAAAGTCTAAAAATATTTTGGAATCTTTAGGCTTTAGCCTCTCATGTAACACTAGATAATTAATAGGAGAGACCATAATTTGTGGTGGAGTTTATGCTCCCATTATGCAGTTGATTTTAACAAAACTTTTACTATTTAAATGATACGTATTGTTAGTTGAGCACAATCTATATTTCGCTTAAATCGGTTCAATATTTTAAGAGTTATATCCGTTTAAAGTCGCAGGTAAATCGTGCAGTTTTTTTTTTATTTTCCCCTTAATAGTTTCGCTCAAGAAGCACAGTCAGTTCCAAGCAAATTGTTTGCAGCTTATCAAACTATTTTTCATATGTGTAGCAGAATTGCACGAATAAAGTACTTGCAACATAATCCATCTTCATCCATCATATGACATATTCAAAATAGTGTATCATTATTTATTAAAACAGTCTAAATACATTAAGCTCATGTTTTTTTTTTTTGTTGTTAGAAAATCTCATATAACAATCACTCATTCATTCATGGCTTGTTATGAAAAAATAGCAGAAAAGTAAAATCTAAAAACTGCATTTGTATCACTTGCTCTAATTTTTATTTCAACTTTAATATAAAAAATACTTGTTTGTACTAAAAAACTGTTTATTACTTACACCCAATTTAGACGATGCCATTTATGACGTCTCTTTTTCTTGATTCCCTTTTGAAGTTGCTACCAAATATTATTTGAATTCATTCGAAGGGATTTTTTTCCAATTTTTTTTTTGATTTATGACGCCAATACAATAAGAATAGAATAATAATAAAACGTAACAAGAAAAGAGTAAAGAGAAATATGAAAAAAATCCAATGAAAACAGAAAACGAGTAATTTTTCCTACCCCTCTTTCTTCTCTACACCGCTCGCTTTCAAACCAAAAATGAAGTGAAAAGTTGCACGCCATAAATGGCATCGTCTAAATTGGGTGTTACTTTTGTTTTTATGAAATTAAAACTAAAATCTTATTAAAAAAAAATCATGTCTACAATCTTAAAAAAAAGAAATATAAATGTTTTAAAAATTTTCTATTTCACCATAACAAAACGAAAAATTCTAAATTTTAGATTTTTACACTTAAAAAAAACTCTGCTCAAAAAGTGGTTTAATTTTTTTCATAAATTTCGTTAATGTTTTATTTAGCGTGTTATTACTTTTTGTGTTTCAGTATATTTTTCAAAAATGTTAAAAGCTAAACACAATCAACCATTTAATAAAGTTACAAACGAAAACGATATTTACCTAATAAAAATTTGTTTTTCTATGTATCTCTGTATATACCGCCTTTTTTCTCGTTAAACCAAAAAATCCAAAAAAAAAATAACTAACAAATAAACAAAAATAACAAAATCAAACACAAATGATGAACCTGCTAAAATATAAAATGGTTTGACACAACAAAAACTTCTAATATTTCTGTTAATCACAAACAACTTGCAACTTGCTGCAGATACTTGATTTACTGTCAAATGGATGAATTTCAAGTGGATAATAATAGTGCAAGACAATTAAGTTTAAATCAAAAACCACCACCAACAGGACGTTAAATAATCAAATTTGTTTCTTTTGTTTAATTAAATTTAATACTGATTAACAACAACCACAACTACAACTAAATAGCACTCCAAACAATCCATTTAAACAATAATGAATATATATACTACATAGTATATAGTTATTAACGTTAAGATAAATACATAGTTTTATTTGTAAGATAAAAAAATTTTTTTCTAAATGAAATGCAACAACAACCAAACAAATGTTTTAGTAACTTAATAAATCAAAAAAGAAGTCGTCTGCTTTATTAGCTGGTAGAGTTTTAACGTAAATGAGAATGTTTGTGTGTCAATTCTTCTAGAGCTGATTGTAACAGTTTAAAAAATGTAGGAAAGTAAAAAAAAAGCAACTACAAACTAAAGTTAGAAATGCTTCGAAAACTATTTATCTGATGCAAGTTGAAAACGTAACAATTTTTTTTTTTTTTTTTTGTTTCGAGTAGCTGGAAATAATTTGTTGAAGATGGTAGAAAAATTTAGAAAGATGAAGAACCAAATTGGAGTTTTTTTTAAGTGAGTTTTAATTATTTCAAAACCTATATTTTTAAAAATAATTGCAGCATAATTAAACGCAACCATATAATGGTTGTAGCGAACATATTATGGTTCCAGAAAATATACTATTTCTGTTTTCAGCAAATGAGCATTTGTTTTGCTTGTAATAATTTCAAATTTCTATAATAAAAGAAAAAAAGGGTAATCACGATGGTGATTGTGCAAATATGCATTTTGCAAATTTGCTGTGCACATTAGTGTACTTCGTGAGCGTACTTTTAAATTTATTGCATTTTAGTGAAGAGCATGTAATTTTGTTCAAAAAAATGTGGCAGCCCATCAAAAATTCTGGCAACACTGACTTCAGATGTCAAGTTACAAATGCATAAATTTGTTATTTACTAATAAATTAAAAAAAGAAGACTAAAACTTTTTAAATTAAATTAAAATTAGTTACAAAATTAAATTTTCTTTTTCTAAACATAAAAATATGATGGTCTGTATGTCACAAGTTATTGTTTTTTTTCGTTTGCAATTGATAAAATATGCACTACTATCTTTGCTCATGGTTTTTTTAGTGCAAACGAAGCAAAATTAAGCAAATTGCAAATACATACATTTTGTTGTTATGTTGTGCAAATGTGTGTATATTTGCATACATTTGCATCGTTTGCACACTTTGCACTACCCATCGTGATTACCCTTAAAGATTTAAAATGTTAAAATAATTAAAACTCATTTGTTTTGTATGTATGTATTTGCAACAGTATTTTTTGCAACTATAAAAAAGTATAAAAATTTTATTTCCATAGAAGACTTAAAAGCAAATACAGAAATACAAATTAAATAGATTTACACAAAAAAAAAACAGAAAAAATTAATAGGGAAAAATTTAACAATATAATATCGCACAATTACTTTATTTAATTGAGAAAAACCGAAATATTGGAAAATAAATAACATATTAGTAGAAAAAAAAAACCCAGAAAATATCAAATTATTTACACTTGTTGAAAAATAGCAACAGAAACAAATCTTAAAATGTATTTTGATTTATTTATTTATACCACTATTGTAGCTTACTCTGTGTATCTTGTTGCTGAATTTTACAAAAGAGCTACACTTTCGGTCATTTGCACCAAACACTAAATACCGCCAATATAATATTTTTGAAAATATTAACAGCCTGTAGTAGCATGTCGAACATGATCTTGTTCACTTGCTAGAACTTCAAACGAATAAAAGCGGATATCTCACTAACATTTAATTTTATTCATTAATCAAATAAGTAATAAGAGACAATGGTGGTATTCAGTGTTTAGTGCAAATGGTCTTGTAAAATATCATAAGTTTTTGATAAAAATCCAGCAACAAAACACACAGATTTGCCTTTAGCTTTAATAAAAAAAAAGACACGATATATTGCACCATTTGTACCATACTCTGAATAACGCCGCTGCGACACAAATAAAAAACTTAGCATTTAAAGATCCTGCGAAATAGAACAAAGTTTGCCATTGTGGGACAGGCTGCTCAAGTAGTCATTGCTAATCGATTTCGATAGAAACTGCAACACTTTGGAGAGATAACTAATATACGTATTAGAAATTCATCTAAAGAAAATATGTTTAAATGTTACATGTGATTTGGCAACATTTTTAAATGTTCCCTGACTTTTAGGAAGTGCTGCATATTTTACGGTTACAAAAGAACACAAATGTTGGCATAAAATCATAAAGTAAAGATACAAAATTAAAATCAAATCTTCATATAATGCTGCACTTATGCACTCATGTTAATTAAAATGAGCGTTGAACATGTAATATAATTATTCTTTTAAGCATAGTACTCCGTTCGAATTTCTGGAAAATGTTGAGCAACATTGATTATTTCACTTGGAAAATATGACATTTAAAATGTGGTGTATAAATTTGTATTGTATGTTTAGCTGTCAAAATTCCATATGAAAGAAAGCCATCGTACTTTATTTCGCAGGTATTTTAAAATGTTGCCAGGAACATTTCATATGTGTTTCCACGAAGAAACAGAGTACTGCTCTTGCAACATTTTTTCACATGCATTTTGACAGCATTCCGCGTGGAATACTGAACGGAATACTGGGCTTTAAAGGGTAAAATCATGAGAAATAATAACACATATTTTACAGAATAGATTTTCTTCTTCTTTTCGGACTGATTTTCCAAAATTTGTTTGAACAATTTTGCTTTCAGTTTGGTCCGATAATTTTTTTCGAAAATCGGCGCCAGTTGTCAAAAATATTATTTATCGCATAGCTCTGCTATTTCTGGACCAATTTTCAAAATTCTTTCCTGTTTGATCGCGCTTATATGCAGTTTGGTTAGGTTAGATTAAGAAGAGTAGTGTGCAAGCTCACATCCACTCGGAAACCCATTTGGATACATTGTGATTCGCTTTAAATCGTGGCTATGGCTAATTTCTTAGAACAGTTACTGCCTAAGAAGAAAATAAAAAGCCCTTATTGTCTACTATGTAGGCACTTAATTCCCATGATGAAGACTTAGTATCTTTATGTTTGCATTTTGCGATTTCACTAATGTCCCCATGGATATTTCTGCTTAGTAAGTGTCACTGATAAGACCTCTTAAATGTTAGCTTTTTGCAGTCTTTCGCCTTGGGTGGAGATATAAGACCATTCCAGTTAAGTTTAATATTCAATATTTATCAAAAATATATTTTAAGACTTTTACTAACTTCACCTTCTATTTAACTTTTGAGTTAAGAAATTGAAAATTTCCAATTATAGCAACTAAAATAATGTTATTAAACTTTCCAAAGTGTTGCAGCTTAACAAACTTATAATAAATAATGTTTAATTAATAACAAAAGCAAAACAAAAAGAAAAACAGTACAGTTTATCGCAAAATAAATGAAAGACCAATATTTGTATATTTTTTTATATTAAGTCTAATTAAAGAAACAAAACAATATTAAAACATAACGAAACTAAAAAACTAATCCATAGATTTAAATATTAAAAATACTTATAAAGTAATTATTAAGATGTTATTTTTTCATTTTAAATGGCACGATTTTTTTTAAATTTTGTTTCCTTTTTACATAAATTTTTCAAGTAGAATTTTTTTGTGTTCAGAATTATTATATGAGCTTACGAAAAGTTAAATAAATTTAATTATTACGAAAACAGCATAAGAATGTATTTAAAATTTAGTGTATAAAAAGAATTTAATGTTAATTAATGGTTTTAAATCTTTTAATATTATTATATTTTCATTCTCTTTTCTTTCTTTCTTTTTACGAAAAAAAAAACTAATTTTCACTCTATTTTCGTAATTCATGATTTCCTTTTTTTGTAAATCAATAAAAACTAACAAACAATACCCACTCGAAATGTTACAAATTTAACTGAATTTAAATTTAAATTATTTAAATCCAACTAAAATGGCTTGCTTGCAATAACAACATGTAATTCTCATTTATACACATACACACGCACAAAAACACATGTACATATATATGTACACAAACATAACATGTTTAACGAACACTTGTGTGAAAATGCCAAAAACTTCTGAAAAAAACTCTAATCGAATACTGTGTCTTCAAACCCCCAAAAATTATTTGCAAAAATCTTGTTAAAACTGCCAACAACTTACTTGCTAACACTACAATAACAACAACAACAAAATTCCATACATATTCTTCATTTTATTCATTCAAACTCAAATACATATACTATACATACATACATCCGTACTACATACTCCAAATAAATCCTAACTGTACATAAACAAATTAATTCAATTGCAAAAATCTCCATTTGTATTGTACATGGTGTGCTCTTGTACTCTGACCATGTACATACATACATTCATGCTTACTCTCTGCCCCTCGTTCTTCCGTTTTGTATTGATAAATCATTTTAATACTGATATAACTAATACCACCACTACTGCAAACTATTGCAAAAATATACATACATACTACATACTACTTCAATTACTACAATTACAAAAACAATAACAACAAAATTTGCATGTGTTCATTTTATCTCTTTATACATATTTTGTTGTTACTATGTTGTTTTTTTTTTTTGTTCTTCTTCTTCTTCTTTCCTTGATACTACATTTGGCTGTGTTCAAATACAACAAAAAATTATATTGTATTTATTTCTTTTTTTTTTTTTGCAAAACTATCAACCATGTTTTGCATATGTATGTGTATGTGTGTACTCGTATTTTATACGCTTTAAAATCAAATTGAAATCATCACTTCTCTTTAAACGAAAAACAAATGATTAATTACTATCTACTGCCGTTGATATAACGACGATGATGATAACGATAATAATGATGATGATGATGATGACAATGGTAATGATGATGATTATACTAACGACAATGCTATTAATGATGTTAATAATATGTATATAATTTAAACATCAATATGCCGGCTGCTAACTATTTTACGCTCTGTGTTCTCTTTGTTAAAACATTTCTATGTATATGTGCCGTTCTTTTGGATGTTTAATTATGTGTATATGTGTGTGTATGTCCGTGCGTATATATATATGTATATGTATGTACGTACAATTATAATGGCTGCCTTTGTTTTGCTTGCCTGTCTATTTATTAAATTTAAAATCTATGATTTGTGCATTTGATGTTTGTTGAATGTTTAGAGCTACATTGGGTCAAGGCATACGTTCCGGTTGTGGTATTGTACCTATAACTGGTCCAGGTGGTTTGCAGCACTATGGTACGGCCGATAGACGTTCGACTAGCAGTTTGAGGGTAAGTCCAGTATATTTTTTCTCTACTTCTTTTGCAAAATTTATTTATCTAATGTTTAATGTTAGCTGCATATTTCTGTTTAGTTCTAATCTTAAAGCCATGTTTTTGCGATAACTTTTTATATATTTTTAACTTTGAAATTGATGTTTTACAAATCATATTTTTGGGTTTTTTAGCAAAATTTTCAGATTCAAAATCGTTATATGTCGAAATTCCCTTTCCCTCAACACAATTATTTTCGTCTGTTTAGAATAAGGGAGTTTTATTTTAGGGAAATTTAATTCTACGCGAACGAATTTCCCCGGGAATATTCTTGATGAGAATAATAATACATATTTTAAAAAAAATTTTAGTTTTCCAACAGATTTAATTATTTTAAATCTCAGTTAGCCGAATTATGAATAATAATTTACGGGGAATTTTTTCCCTCTTTCCGTTCCTCCTCTTATTAATTCTGTAAGAAAAAAGACTAAATATTCTAAATTTTTTTCTTTTATAAATCCAAATTTATATTAAGAGGAATGGAAAAATGCAAAAAATTTGTTGGAAACTATTATGCATATTTCAGCTAAGAGAGATTTAAAATAATTAAATCTGTTGGAAAACTAAAATTTTTTTTAGAATATGTATTATTATTCTCATCAAGAAAATTCCCGGCGGAATGAGTTCACGGAGATTTAATTTTCCTGAGAATAAAACTCCCTTATTCTAAACAGGCGGGGGAAAATAGTTTTTCGGGAATGAAAATTTAATTGAATTTAAAGATTTAGTGCTTAATTCCCTTTAGAATTTTTAAGGAAAAAGATAACAAGAATTTTTCGCTCTACCCCATATATAGAATACATACTTCTCATCCCGAGGGAAAAGGTACCCATTTTCTTACTTTCTTTAAAGCACTTCCCACTGAGAGAGAGCGAGAAAGTAGGTAAAAGCGTCCAGGGAAATGTTATATTAAGTTATGCACAGCACCTTATGTTTATAAAAAACGAACGAGTGATTTGAGTGTAAATTTTGTATGGAAACTGACTCGAAAAAACTGTGTGCTTTTCATACAAAATTTACACTCAAATCATTTGGTCGTTTTATGTTAACAGCACCATAGTTTAGAAGATACTGAAGTAAATTTTAAAACTACACGTGGAAAACAAGGTTAAGCAGAAAAAATAAATTTTGAGATAAATAATTAACTCAGTTTTGAAACCTTAATATGTATTTTGAAATTTAAAAAATACAAATATCGCCAATATCTACAATTATTGGTATCAAGTGCTTCCTAATGATTTGATCGAATTACTTAAAAGTTAAATATTTGGTTAGCAATTTTCTTTAAAAACTTTTTTTGTCGTACATATGTTAGCGTATGCTTAATGTAAAATAAGTTTCACATAAAGTATACGCCTTAGGTCACAGAACTAAAGTGCTGTTTCCACAATACAGAGTCTGTATTCTTAACTAATTAATTAATTAATTACCGTTTTTTGGTTAAAATTACGGTACGGGTAAGCGTTGTATAGAAATAGTAATATTTTACTATTAAAATAGGTTATATTTTTTTTAATTTACATTCAATCACCGTTGTCTTAAAGGCTATATACACACATATCGCACTTGATCAACAAGAGGGTATTAACTCAAAATTTTAAAATTTTCAGTAGAGGCAAAAAACTTTTTTTTTATACTATTCTTCTATCACAAAGAGAGATACAACTGTATGTTTTTTGGGTGAAAGAGTGGAGAAAATGGTGTAAAATTTTTACAGTGAATAGAAATGACCACTGTTCATCGATTTTTTGCAAAAAACGAAATTTTAAAAATTTTGAGTTAATACCGTCTTGTTGATCAAGTGCGATATGTATGTGTAAATAGCTGTGTATACATTCATAAGTATAAAAATTATTTTATATTTAAAGCTGAGATTAAAAGTATTATTCATAGATTAATCAAAGATTTTATATAGTTTCGGCCCACCCCGCGATGTCGATCGATAGATAATGCTGAAATTGTAAACGAAATACAACCGGTTTGCTTCCTTCTCCATCAATTTATTATTATTTACATATTTAGCTTTTGTGGCAGTAAATAAATAATAAGTTAAATAAAATCGGTTATTAGAGTTAATTTT
The DNA here is from genome assembly GCA_947311025.1 of Lypha dubia. Classification (NCBI taxonomy): domain Eukaryota; kingdom Metazoa; phylum Arthropoda; class Insecta; order Diptera; family Tachinidae; genus Lypha; species Lypha dubia. Next base: position 87,820,675 of record OX371264.1, on the reverse strand, counting down.
TTTACATCTGGAAAACCACCGATCGATAGCGTGCGACATCGCAGGTCAACCCATTTGTTTCTAGTTTGTCACCTGTCAGGAGAAATTTTTAGCATTTAGCCACAATTGGCATTGTTACAATGTTTTAGGAAAACCGTGGGTTTTATGATTTGATTAAAAAATTATAGCTTTATAAAATTACCGTACAAATATTTAAATTACCTGCCTACCTTTTGGTACAATACGGTAATTACCGTATTATCGAATGAAAATAGTCTTTCGCCATCGTACAATAGGCAGTAATTGTTGGCAGAAGTACTCAATATTACTTAAGTTACGTTCACATTTATTAAATATTCGCCCAAATAACGTAACTACTACTTTTCTTTGGGGATAGTGTCATTTAACTTGGTTTTTATATTACAAAATAAAATTATTAAATCTATAAAAAAAAATACTTATATAGTTTTTAAAAATTGCGAACCCATTATTAAAAAAATATTGGAATTAAAGGAAATAAATTATTAGTTTCTTTCTTGGTCACGTTTTATTCGACAAATATTTGAGAAATGTGAACGTAGCTTTACTAATTATCTTCTGGGCACTCAATACTACTCGAATGATTTGAGTGTAAAATTTTTATGAAAAGCACTAAATTTTTTTAAGTAAAAAAAAAAAAAAAAACCTCTGCAAATAGAGGTTATTTGATTCAGGGATGATGCAGTTGGTATAATTGTTTTAGTTCAATTCAAACCAAAAAAGTCATCAAGAGAACTTTGGAAAAGTGGAAGCTACTCCAATAGATATTATTTTGCACTGAATGATTTCAAAGCTGAAGCTGACAAGTACAAAATTAAACTTCTATCTGGATTTTCTGATAAAGTTTATAAAATTGCATTCACTTTTCTGTGCAGTGTACAGTTTTAAAAGCGATATCAGTTTTCTCATGTATCATCCCTGATTTGATTTGAGGAAAGAGCTTCACGTAGTTATTTTGCTTGTTCAAGGAAGGAAAAGTATCACAATAGAAAATCTTTGGAATATTGGAACTGAATTGGAAATTTTTTTATAGTATAGTTTTTAACTAAACATGGTTTTAAGCTTTAACATCTACAATTTATTTATTAAGACTTAAAAATATATCTATGATTGCCATCTCTCAAATTAAATTTTATGAACAAAACAAAATCTTTTGTAATTTTTATAATTTTCTAAACTCTATATATAGACGTGAAGCTTTCGTTGTATATATGTATATGTATGTATGTATGTGTGATCTACTAAATATACCCATACGGAAATATGATAAGCAAGCAGACTACTTGTCCTAAAAATATAAAAATCGTTAAATAAATTATTGCCATAAATTTTCGAAGTCACAAAGTTCCTTTGAGTTGTTTCTCCCCCCACATCATTTAAGTCAATGTGTTGTGGCCGTCAAAAATATAACTTGTAGTCTTCCAAATACCCAAAAGCTAATTTAAACATCGCTTAAACGGTGTGAATTTTAATCATGATTTTTAACAAAATTAATACCTTTTTGGTAGGGAATGAAAAGTGATACTTTTTTTGTAATGAAATCAAATTTCCAACAGGGTATTTTAAACAACATCTGTTAAATATTAAATGTCTATTTTATACAAAATATAAATATGCACAATTTTTCCTATTCAATATTAATTTTATAAAACATGTTTTTCTGCATAATTTTTCGCACCTCCCCCTCCACCAGCTTTCTTTTTTTATTTAACTATTTGTTGATATGTGTTAATTTTTCTTTATAAAGACCGACAGTGTTGTGTATAATTTTTCACTTGAATAAATATGCTTGTTTAAATTACAATCTATTTATTTTTGTATTAAATAAAATTGCATGAGTGTAACAGTTTTTTTAAATTAATTTTTAAATATTATCAAGCAACTAAAGGAAAAAGTTTTCATGTTTTATGTTAAAATAAAAATTAAGACAACATCAATTAATATATATTGTTTTTTTTTATATAAAAACAATAACAGCAACAATTTGCATAAATTAATAAAATATTTAAAACTCATTAAACAAATAAAAAACAAAACATCATAAATATTTATAAAATAGTTTACAATTTATAACAATATAAAATTCTATCATATACATACAATACATTAGTTATTAAAATTGAAATTATAAATAAATTTATCTATAAAAAAATATAACAACAGAAGAAATGTCAAGAAAATCAGCACAATAAAGTTATAAGACGATATTTAAAAAAAAACAACAACAGAAATCTTCAATAAATTTATAATAAATGTTTAAAATGTGTTTAAATTTCTTTAAAAAACAACAACGAACAAATAAAATCATGCAGAACTACACTTTACAGGCACATCTTTCGTAACATAAACTATTTGCACTTATTTATGTATGAGTTTTAAACATTTACATTTAATACAACCGGAAACAGTTAGTTATTTTCCGTTTCCAATTAACAAATCTCCATGAGTTTTTCTCTTTGTTTGATTTTCTCTCGTTTGCAGTTTTTTTTTTTTAATTTTCAATATGATTTCCGGTTTTAACTACACCTACCTCCCTGCTATGAGTGCCAGGATTAATATTTTATACAAATTATCGATACACGCATAGACACATACACACTCTTACATTTATAGATTATACAAACGTACATTAATTATATAATGAAAGTTTCACGTATTATTGATAAATTAAAAAAAATAATTAAAAGGAAAACTAACAAAAATTACAGACAAGTACCTACATACGGAGACAGGGTGGCCTTTAGGATCGTCTTTGATTTGTCCTTCTTATGCTGAGTCCTTCATTATAAATTTTCCAAATTTTCATTAATTCTAAAACAAGACAACTACTTAAAAAATTGTTTTCATTTACCGTATGTAACTTTATTGCATGCAATTTTTATTTTAAGTGAGAGTGTGGAAAACCAAATTTCTTCTCTCTCTCTCTTTTTCACTGAAAAAATAGAGTTGCATGCAACAAAGTTGTGTAGTGTAAATGAAGTATATGCCGTAAAGTTTCTATTGTGCCACCCTTTATATTATGAATTTTAGTAAAAATTAATCGAAATATTCCATGCATTCTTGTGACAAAATAATATTTACATTAAAAATATTATAAAAATTGAGAATAGTTTATTTTTGCATGGCATTCGGAATAGTGATAACAAATCGTCGCTTTCGACAAAGAGATGGCATGGCGACAGCCATAATCTTTCACTAGGAAAAATAGCTATCGATTAAGGCGATTTTGGAAAAATGTTCTGACTATTTTCGAATTATTGTGCTGTTTATGCAAGACGAACGAGTGATTTGAATGTAAATTTTGTATGAAAAGCACTCAGTTTTTTTGTATAAACGAGCGTCTTGTATAAACAGCACCTATATTTAAATAAACTATCAGTTAAACACTTGAATCCTTTTTTTAATTTCAATTGTATTTTAAGTCAATTGAAACATATGGGGTATTCACACTGTAGTCATAAAGTCATATGTCATAAAATAGCACAGCAAAATATGACAAGTGTGAACACCCCGTCATAATTTGATGTTATATGTTATAATTGTGCCAGCTGATAATAACAAAAACATATAATAAAACTCCATTTTTTAGTCATATTAGTGCGCATACGTTTGCATTTTGGATTATATGTATGTAAATAATTTTTTCATTTATAATAAAGAAATTAATAAACAAAAGCAGCTGGTGCCGGTAACATAAGCTGATATTTTTTTTTTTTTTTTTTTTTTTTTTTTGCCGAGCTGCCAGGCATTTCACTTATGCAAACACACATTGTTATTCTTGTGTAATTTATAAGTAGCGGCGGCTTGCAAATATTATCGCCGGCTCGACTGAAGAGTTTCAACTGCTCGACAAAGGTTCCTACTGTTATTTTATGACAAACCATATGCATACATACCTTAAAAAGTCTTATTATTTTATAACTTTTTTGCTTGAAGCTCAACAACAATTTTTTAAACTATTGTAAAATAAAAAGACATTATGACAATATGACTGATATGACTAGAGTGTGAACACCCCAATAGTTTTTCTCAGTGTACTTGCAAAAAAAAAACATCACCAAAAGTTTAATTCAAAATAACAATTGAAAGATTGCAAATAATTCATTAAAATTCATATATTTTACTTAATGACAAACATTTCCTATGTATTTTTTATATATTTTTGCTATGGAGCAGATATCGGCATGGAAAGGATCACAGGTAAGAGGCACAACTTTCAAATATATATAGTATATTTTTTCTTTGTCCATATTTCGAGCTTTCGCACGGAAAAAGTTTAATTTTTTTATATCACGTTTTGAATTTCAAATTTTTGAAATAAAGTTTTAAATTGTGGGGTACTGAAATTGTCTCGAGCGTCAGATTTAAACCTCTCAATAATTATTTTTGGTTATTAAACCTCTTTGTCCATATTTCGAACTTTCGATAAAAAAAAATTCTAATTTATAAAATAAAGTTCCGAATTTTCGACATCAAGGTTAAATTTTTAAAATCTACTTTGAATTTTCGAATTTTTTTAAATTAAGTTGAAAATTGTGTGTGATGAAACGTTATTGAGTTTGAAGGTTTGCCGAAATAAATATGTATTGCAACTAAAGTTTAGTTCGCGAGAGCCATCTATACAAAAAGCAAAAGAGCTTTTTGAAAACTAAGCTTTTTCCTTAATGGCCAGCTTGAGCTAATAAATTCACTTGTTTTCATAGAAAAAATTATTCTGAAAAAATTTTAAATTTGTTTACTTCATTAAAGTCTTAGACAAGTTTTAATTAATTCTGTAATTGAATAAATTAATTTTCAATTTAAGTGATTCATATACAATGATCGTTAACAACAATCTGCAGTTTTCATATATGTAATCGAAGTTTATATTTTTCATTGAAAAAATTTCTTTTTTGTAGAAAAGAAAACTTTTTAAATTTATTCCAAAAGTTGGGAATTTTAGCAGATTTATTTGCGCTCGTTTCTTATAAAAGTAAAAGTAAAAGTTCTGAGGAGTTTTTATTTATATCTTTAATTTCAGAGCTCTCTCTCAAAAGCCTTCCGTTTTAACACAAAATCATCCCGCAGCGGTAGCTCAATTGGTGACCACACCTCTGCTGGGAACTCCACCTCCCCAACACCATCGTTTAGCAGTTCAGAAGGAGGCGGAGGAATTTACGCCACTATAGGCGGTTTACATCATTTTAACCATCATTTTCCTCCACCCACAACAGCACCACCTCCACCACCACCCAAGCAGCAACAGCATCATCTACAGCAACAATACTATCAACATCATTTGCAACAAAATCCAGCTGCAACAGCTGCCGCTCATCGTGTTAGTGCACCACCATCGGGCAGTGGCATTGAAGCCATATCAGCTCCAAATCTCCTCTACGAACAGCATCGGTGGGTTAAAAGTATAAACGATATTGGAACTACAGCAGCATCATCGTCTTATGGATCAACTTCAGCTTTAGCCCGAGATCGTTTAAGCAGTGGCCTGGGCAGTGCGGCTGGTTCGGGCAGTATATGTAGTGGTCTAAGTGGAGCTGGTGCTATAATACATGAAAATAGTCAAGATGTTTCAACGGCATCGTCCAACTCACCTGTATGAGAATCAATTATTATGTAAGTGCCACATCCGCTCTCCTCCGCCCCCGCCCCCTCCTGGATAAACTTGCATTTAATGCGAAAATATTCTCGTGCATTAACACTATAATTAAAGAAATTTTTATATAAAAAAAAATTTAAAATTCAAATAAATATTTTGTCAGCATAAATTTAAAATTGAATAATAAACAGAGAAAAAAATATTAAAAACGTAGGTTAAATTAATTATGTCTTCTAGGTTTTTTTTTTTGCTTCTTTTTGTGTTCAATTTAATTTAATTTGATTACAATAAAAAAAACTATTCTATTAGTATTAGTTTGCTGTTTGTATGTATGTAGTTAGTTTTTACATTATTAAAATTAATAAAATAAAGTTTATTTAAAAAAAAATACTTACAATTTAATAAAAAATCAAACCATTTTTATACTATATTCAAACATTTGCTGGCACAGACTGATTTGCTGCCAATAACGACTCTATGGAGAGGGTATGATTATGTGTTGGGCCAACTTAATTAAACTTTCTAATAAATATTCCATAAGCTGCTGTAATTTTTCATTTTTCTCTTCTTATCACTGTGTGTATGTGTGTATAATTTCTATTCTCGCTGCCTTCACTCATACGTACACTTCTGTTGGGGGTATTTTATTTTAATAACTCCAAAAAATACTATACAAAATAATTATAATTAGTTTCGTTGTTGTAGTTGTAGTTGTTTTTGTTATTTGTTTTACCAAAATTATATTTTTATATGCAAATATTTAGTCAGTCTTGTGGCAAGCAAGAGAATTTGGAAAATAACAATAAAATCATTAAATAGTTTTGTGGCTAATAGTGATTTAAGTATACGAGTGAGTAGATACATTTAGTTACATTAGCAGTTGTATAAGAGAATGGTTTCTTTAAAAGTTGGGTTAAAATTAAGTTTTATACTTAACGAGCTGTACGAGCCAGTGTGCTTCATTCTCATAAAATAAAACGATCATTATTGATTCTTATATATTAATTTTTATACTTTAGTATATAGTGACAGTTTTTTTTTTAGATCTGGAGCTTTCTAAAAATAATGGGGGAAATAAGCACAATGAAAAGGTACCTGTCTTCAAACTCCCCCGGGAGGCACTTTTTTCATCTTGGTGATATCCACACCTTGGTGCTGTGCCTTCTAGGAAAAAGTTTAATTGCCTCTTCCAGACATTACCTTTAGCCAATTACCCATAAAACTTATATGTTACTGCCCAATCAATCTCTGAAACAACAGGGCAACGGAGGTACATATAAAATTGAAAAAGGAAATAGGGTAACTTACATTAGTCTGGTAGAAGGTTAAAGGGTATCTCTGTTCCAGACCAAAGTCGACAGAATTAATCCCTAAGGCTTCTCTTGCGAGGCTTTACCAGTAACCTAACAGTGGTAGATTTTTTGCCATTGAGAGCGTTGTTCCTATATTGGACTTACGAAGCGATGTGATGATGCCAGATGCATATCTGTTCTCTTAGGGTAGTGGATATGCAATTTGGCATACTCATTCTCCTTGAGAATGAATATGCTTCCAGCCATCTCACTACACTCGTTGATGGCATGATTCCGTGATCGGTTATTGGTGAGGTCTCCTTCGGACTGATGCTTGATACTTTGTGACCTCGGGCTGATTCGAGGGAGCTTGTGAACACATTTATTCACACGGTGTCAAGAGCAATGTGAGCTTAAGCCGAAAGACAGGCTCTCACATTAATTTGTAACACATCTGCATTAACAAGTTAATGCGATGCTCAATAGATTTCTTTGTATAGATGGCGCCCATTTGACCTCTCCTATTCATTGCTTTAGTAGCGCAGATTTGGGAATATTAATATTTACTTTTTATAGGGGAGACCCGTTTTCACGATTTTTCTGTAAGTTGGATTTAACGCATACCAAATTTCAACACACTCAATATCGTACTTGCGCAGATATGTTAGCATTATAATTTAATTTGTGTGGGAGGTAAAGTCCCCTCTTCCTCCTCTCCGTTGTTTAAAAAAAATTACACTCCATATTTGAGATAGCCGGTCATAAGAGATAAAAATCCAGCACTAAACAGTATTAAACAGCTTAGCCAGCAACCACAACCAAGTTCGAAGGACCAAAAGCAACAAATCACAAATATTAATATAAATCTTATAATGAATTCATTCCTTTATATATTCTCTCCCTAATGCTTTTATAAAGATGCTCGCACATATGTAATATAGACATTCAATTCATATATTTTTTTTAATTTCTATAAAATAAAGTTATTAAATTCCGAAATTGGTTTTAGTTCATAGAAAAAGCCAAAGTTAGAAATAATACATACAAACAAACAAAGCACACAATTAAATAAAAAATTTTGTGTTCGTACACCATCAACCCAATTGAGATACAAAATACATAATTACTTGTGTGCAATTATAATTAAGAAAAAATATGTTTAATATTTGTAAGCATCAGCAAATATTAGTAGCAGGCAGCAGGCAAGAGCAGCAGGTGTATTTAGTTGGCACATAATTGCGGTCTAATTTTACGAAAAGCTAATTTGAATTTAATATTAGAAACATATTGTAAATGATATTGGCATTCATAAATACTTTTGGTGTCTTTAGTAAAAATTTCCATGAACATTTTCGATACGAGGATTAGATATTAAAGTTGATGTAAATTTAAAATAAAATTTGGAAAATTTTCCAAAATATTATTTTAATAAATAGCAGGCTTTAGTGAAAAAACTATTTAGCAAAAATGTTATAAATCACTCTTTATTATCTTATTGTTTCGACTGAAATTATGGGAAGTTTTCTTGAGATTAGAACAATCAAGATAATTCATGCTAAATAGAAAAGAAGAAAACAAATTTTCATGTTTAATGCACGTTATTTTGCAATAAATTTTACAAAATTAATTTGTTAATTAAATAAATCACTTGTGTGAATAACAACTAATTAAAAGAACCTTTTCCCATGTTAATATTTATAACAGAAAATTACATGGCAATTAACGAATTGTGTACACCCTTCCCTCACCCAACAATGAAATAATAATTTAAATAATATTTAAACATCTTAATTTCAACTAAAAACAAGAGACTACGGAGTATCGAATACGTTCAAAATCTTTAAATTTTTCACTATAAATCAAATTTTAAAATATTTTCGAAAACAAAAAAATCAAAATCTAAATAAATATATAAAACTAACAAAAAAATAAAGCAAAGTTTTTTAAAAGTTCCAGATTTTTTACACTAATTATAGTGCTGTAAAATTATTGAGTAGTGGATACCGAGTATCATGCTTTTACCATATTTTTTCGGATACTCAATACTACTCAGTAAAGTCATTGAAAATTTAACGGCCGATATGAAACTCTTTGATAAATTATCTACAAATTTTGCCTAAAATTATCGATTAGGATTGAGTACCCAAAAGAAGAGACAGAAATTGCCAGCACTAAATCTTTGTGTTTAGTAGAATAATTTTATTCGATTAAACTTAAAAAAATAATGATAATCGAATAAGATAATACATATGTATATAGAAATTTTTATTCGAATAGTTTTTATTCAAAAATTTTTCTCGAATAACTTTTATTCGAATAATTGTTGTTCGAATAATTTTATTCAATTAAAATTAAAAGAAACAATTTTAATAATATAAAAATTTTTATTCATATAATTTCGGTTCAGAAGCTTTTACATACTTCTATTCGAATAATTGTTAACTGAATAATTTTATTTGATTAAATTTTTAAAAATAATATTCGAATAATATATTTTATAGAAATAATTATTTAAATAATTTTTATTGAAAAGATTGTACTCGAATAATTTTTCTTCGATTACTTTTATTCGATTTAAATAAAATAACTGTTTCTCGAATAATATTTATTATTATTTTTAATGCAAATCGAATAGTTAATATATAAAAATGTTTATTCGAATAGGTTTTACTCAAAAAACTTTACTCAAATAAATTCTATTCGACTAATTGTTAATTATATAATTTTATTTGATTAAATTAAAAAAAAAAGTTATGCTTATCAAAAAAGATAATATGTATTAATATTGATTTGAATAATTTCCATTCAAAAGATTTTACTTTAATAACTTCTATTCGAATGATTTTTAACTGAATAATTTTATTGGATTAATTTAGAAAAGATGGTAATCGAATAAAATAAATCATAGAAATGATTACTTGAATATTTTTTTTTTTTAAAAAGATTTTACTCGAACAAATTCTATTCCAACAATTTTATTTGATTAAAAAAATAATTCTAATCGAATGAGGTTATATATAGAAAGTTTTATTCCAATAGTTTTTATTTAAAAGATTTTGCTCGAATAATTAATATTCGAATAATTGAATATTTGTACTCGATAAAAATAAACAAAAAAATTGATAATCGAATATTTTAATTTGTAAAAATTTTTATTTTATTAATTTCTTCTAAAAAAATTTAACACGAATTACTTCTATTCGAATAATTATTGTTCAAAAAATTTTATTCGACTAAAATAATAAAAAATATTGCTAATTGATTTTCGTTTAACTTATTCAAAGCGAGGAAATCAATTTCTCTAATATAAATCATTAAAGCGCTAAAAATCTAGTATATAAAATACCGAGTACTCGCCCTACTTTATGATTACTCAATCTGGAAAGAATGTAAATTGCGAAACGAATACCCATAATATTATTTTGATAATTTCCTTCAATTTTTCAAGCTGCTAAAATTTTATATTTTATGAAATTAAAATTTTATTCGATTATTTTTAAATGCACATTAATATTTGATTACTATTTTTAATTAAATTATAAGAAATTTATTTAATCAATTAATTGTCAGCATTTATTTAATAAAAACAAACTATAAGAAATATTATAAATCAAAACCAAAAGCATACACATACGAGTACACATATAGTAGTATATGTATGTATGTATGTACGTATGTATGTATGTATTTTTATTTATAACTTTAAGTACTAATTATAAATGAAACAATCTAATACTGTGCTATATATATGTATATAAATATACACATACACATACACATACGTATGTATGTATATCGATTATTAATTATTTTCATATTAGAGATTTATGTATTGAATGTAAAATATTATTATTATTGCAATTGAATGATTGAAAACTAATAAGAGATTAAAAATTAATTAAATGTCTATTTGTATTTTCAAAAAAAAAAACAAAAAAAATTGAGTACTAAAATTGAAAGAAGACCAATTTAAAACTATCAAAAAAGAAATTAGGATGGAAATAAGAAAAATAATTGAAAAATAAGAACAATCAAATAACTTTTTTTATTTAAAGGCATATTTGTATCAGGTAAAAATACTGCCCATATTCATATATATCGGTATCGAATGATCTTTAATGTTTTCATAGAATTAAACTCTTTTATTTTCTTCTATTCATTACTTGTGAAACTTTGCTGACATACCAAGGTGATCTTTTAAGCTTAATATAAATAAATCAAATATAATGTATACGCCAGAGTTCACAGAAAAAAATTCTGGACCCTAATTATGAGTTCCATTCGATGGTCGATGTTCGATGGACCAGCGAACGGTGTGAGAATTTGTATCCCAAATTGGAGATTCTGTCTGCTGTTTGGGAACAAATTTTCGCGGGAGATTTTTCCCTTTCAGTATACATAGGAAATTTTAATTTTGAAAATTCCATCTTGGATTTGGTGTTTCAAACTAAATTACGAAATTCGAAAATTTATTTCGAACTTTTTTTTACGTTTTTCGAAAACTCGAGTTTAACTTTTCAAGTTAAAACTAGTAGATATTAAAAATGTTATCTTCATTTCGAAATTTCTAATTCAAATTGGAAAATACCAACAAAATTTCAAAATTAGGAAATTAATTTCTAAAATTCGAAACTAGAAAGACAAATAGCTTTGACTTTCTATTATTATGTACTAAGCTTTTCTATGTGACCACTGATTATGAATACAGGAAACCTAAGGGATTAAAAAAAATTAAATTACATATGTTAGTGGACATTTGGGTTATTTCAAAATTTGGAGAAAAACAAATTTTTTTAATCTCCTGTATTGTTAACCGATATGGCTACAGAAAAGCTTAGCTTACACCAAATAGCTCTTGAACATTTTGACAGCTGTCGCATAAGGAATAAATTTTTGCCTAAAGAATATTTTATAAAATAATAATTTTTATACACATTTTTTAAATTAATTTCAAAAATTCGAACTTAACTTAATGTTAATTTCGAAAATTCGAACTTAGTTTGGGAAATTCGGAAATTTATTTCGATCAAGAAAAACCATTTGAAATTTTAATAAAAACACAAACTTACCACTACAAACTATCACTACTAAATTGATGGCGATCACAACAACGAATCGCAGTGTTGCCATTGTCACCAAGCAACTACTGATTAGAAAAAATTCAGATGAATACAATGGGCGAAATTTTGTGAAAACAATATTTTTACTATTCTATTGCATACTTTGAATTTTCCCTACTTCCATCAAATATTGATAAAGTCTCTTCACTTTAAAAAAGCACATTAGTTCAATGCTGATGTTTAGACTTTAGCTCGGTAAGAGGTTCCGTCTCGATTATCTCACAACAACTACATTTTTTTCCGAACAATTAATTAAGAAATTTTATAAATATTTTTGCATAATTATATTTTCATAAAATCTTCATAATTTTGTTTATTTTTAAATATTTTTAATATGTAAACATTTAATAATTTTAAAAGAACTTTTTAATTTCAAATTCTTAATTTTATTATCCATGTTTTTTACCAGCTCCTTTACTACTTCCACCACCGCTATATTTTCTTCCACTTCCTCCGCTGCTTCCTTTTTTATAAGTTCCTTCAGCCAACATTTGATGAGTGCCAAAAATTGACATGATCACCATAAAGAGTAACAATAAATAAGAGAATTGCATCGTCCAGAAAGTTGCAGCAGTTTGCGGTTTGAAAATTAAACTATGATTTTAACACAAATTGTTTGTCGTTTTTATAGTCGAAACGTGTTATTAGCCAGTTTTGTATGAGATTTTAACTTTTCTGGTCCCTAAAGTCACAAAAATTCACACATGCATGTACATACATCCGTACATACATATGTATGTATGTATGTTTAAGTATAGATGTGTGAACGTAAACAGCTTATCCGTTTGTTTAACACATTTTTCCACTCGTAATGAATGAGCAAAGGTGTTTTGATAGATTAAACGATTTGGTAAAATTAAACAATATTATTTTTGTTTTGCAATTATAAAATTCTTTACAATGGTTATTGACATGTTTTAGGCAGACACATCATCTGATTGCATGAATGAAAACAGTGAGTGGCAAATATAAAAACTATCGCTAATGGGGATTGGAAAAATAATTTTTTTTTTTTTTTTTGAAAACTTTCTTATTTATTGAATCTTCAATTATAAATTGAAACATCAAAAAGTTTTTCAAATCTTAAATCTAAAAATGCATTAATATATGTTTAGCCAGTGCTAAAAAAAATTTTTAATTTCAACGGTTGATTTTCGTTGATTTACATCTCTCGTGTACGGCTGAGAAAAAGAGTAAACCTTCCTTCTCAACCTGGTGAGGCCTCTATAATTTTGAATATTGCGCGCAAGTGGATTTGGGTGCAACTCAAGTTTTTTTATGTATTTTTTCGCGTGTTTTGAAAATACTGTCTTTACCAACGGAACATCAAGGTCTTTGTGAATTCGCTGATTTCGGATATACCATTTGATGCTGAGGCAGTGCCCCATAGCTGGATTCCTTAGGACCATATTGGTTTCAGGATCGCGTTGTATAATATAAGTTTACAATAAAAAAAATTAAAAGGAAAATCATCTTCTCTAGTATCCAAAAAGTCTTAAATTTAAGATGAAATCTCAAATAAATTCACACTTACAATCATGCGTGATCATGCTCGTGATACAAATATATCGAGCCTTTGCTGCAAGATGATGATTTTTATTTCCTGATATTTTCGAATAAAATTTCACCCTTAAGTAGAAAATTATGTAGTTAGTGCGAGAGTATAAACAAAAACAAACTTTTTTCCTAGCAATCCCGCAATTCCCAAAAATATTTTGAAAAATCCCCAAATAGGGTGGTTTTTTAATATTTTTGTGGTATTTTTCTTTTATTTTTGTCGTATTTTTTTTTTTTATTTTTAGCCAGATTTAGATAGTTTCATAAATGATTTTAATGCAGATTTGGAATTTGAGAAACGGGCCATAAAATTGATTTCAAAAAAAAAGGAAAAAAAATATTAAATTTCGAAACGATTTGGATTTTTCAATTACAAAAATTTTGAAAAGGAAGACTTTTCAGTGATATGCTTTATAGTATTACATTTCAAATAGTTATAAATTTAGGGGTAAGTATTTTTGAAAAGATTTTTGTAAATAATTAAATAAATATCCCGATATTTTTTCTGAAAAAATAGCGGTGAAAATCGATTTTTTTCAACTTTTTTATATTAAACAGGGTATAACTTTTGGTTTGTGATTTTACAAAGCTGTGAATCTGCGAAATAAAATGTATTTGCAAGTTTGTCTAGATTTGACTTTCTCATTACCAACATCAGTGGGCCAAGGTAGGTGAAAAAATTAATGTATTTTTTTCGAATATTTCCTAAAATGTGATCGAATCACCACCATAAACTTAAGTTTATTAGCACTTTTCAAATCTCATTTAAAATTTTATTGGAAACTGATCGTTTACAAACAACAAATTTATTTCCATTTTTTCCAAAATCCCCCATTTTGTGGCGGTTTCCATTGGCTGAAAATAATTTCAGTAATAATTGTTACTAAAATTATTAATTACAAAAAAAGGTCTACTATACAACACATTTATATGAAAATAATTTCTTCTAAATGAATTTTTTACAACTCAAAACAGATTTCTAATACTCCATCAAAAGTCTGTTTAACTTTTGAAGACCATGAGAACAAAAAGCAAACATTTATCATAAACTGAAAAAGTTTACGATTTTAAACCATATTTTACTATACTTTTTACAACATCCAAATTCTGTATTCATTAACACACAATGTTTTATCTATTTCTATTGCGATTCACAAAATTGCCTGGGTTTTTTCTCGCCGTATGGAAATCCCCTTTTATCATTGTGCATATTTCAAAGGGTGTATAATTCAATTATGGCCGTAAGATATATTAAAAATTAAGTGACCTTAATGGAGTGATAAATTTTTTCACATGGTATTGTTGTTGTTGTATTATACCTCTACAATAAAAAAGAGTTTATACATATTAAACTTTCCTTCCGTTTGTAATTAGTTTTACTTTTCCCGAGAAAGCTCGACTAGTTTTGTAATGTTAAAATATTGATCTTGAGAAGAACGGTGTTTATCGAATTTAATTTCGAAAATTCAAATTAGATTTTGAAAATTTCATCATGAAAGTAAGAACTTAACTTCGAAAATCCAAACGGAATTATTGAAATTAATTTCATAAATTTATGCTCAAAAAAACACGATAAACTTTGATTTATGACATGAACTAAATTTTTCTATACATCGTCTAGGAACATCGGTGTAGTTACAAAAGACTTGAAAATTTTAAAAAATAATTGCCGATTTTTTTGGGATTTTCAGTCACAAAAAATGTTATTCTTTTTATTAACTCTCCTGTATTATCATTACTTAATGACGCTATTGAAAGGCTTTGTTCACACCTAACATGTAAGTTCTTCGACTTTTATTACAGCTGCCGCACGAGCAGTTAATTTTATTTACAAAATTTATTACGACAAACCGAAATAATTAATGAGTTGTTTTTCTTTTAATGAAAAATTTAAACTTATTTTAAAAATTCGAATATAATTTGGAAAATTCCAATTTTTTTTTTTTTTTTAATTTAAGATTTGAATGTTTGAAATTCAGAACTTTATTTCGAAATTTGGAAACTTGTTTTTTTTTTTCTTTTTTTTGTTAATCGATTTCTCTATAGAAAAGCGTAGTTAATGTTAAATACCAAAGCTCTCAGATTTGTTCAAAGCTTTCGCATTAGATGTAAATATGTAGAGTAAGTGCGGGTAATGTGGAATACCTATTTGTATTTCAATTGTCAAATTTTTAGTTTTTGTCCGATTAAAAAATGATTAAGCCATCTACATGCTACATGTGTTTACTTTCAAAGATGCCATTTGCGAAAAATATTAAACCCACATTTTCAGAGATGTTTGAGAAAATTTTGCAAGTCCCATTAAACGTTACCTTACAAAATGTGCAGATAATGTGGTACACCATATGCTGGTAATGTGTTACATAAAATTTTATTGTAGATATAGTGTACCACATTCCCAGCTCATAAAATGTTATTGTAATTTAAAAAAAAAAACACTTACTCAAACTATACCACAGTAGCTGCACTTCTGTTTAATGTAAATATTTATATAAGTATTTAAGAAAAAATACTACTTATATGGAGCAATTACATATTTTCTTCGCTTATTTAGTACTTACCAATTATTTTAGTCTTTAACCTAAGAACTTTAAAATACACATATAAAACGAAAACTTATGTTTTAACACCAACCAAAAAAAAGTCAACCACACACCAAAGCGAATTTTTGCAACTGACTCCCAGAATGACTTGCAAAAACAAAACAGATCGTTGCTCTCTTAATTATCTGAGAGCAGCAAACAATTAAGCTTGTTTCCGTTATTCTTATATTGTTACTTTAAAAAAAATCGACCATACCACATTACCAGCCTATACCACATTCAAATTTAGAACTTTAGTTTGAATTTTCGTAATTATGTTTAGATTTTAGATGTTAAGTTCAGAATTTTTTTTTAATGTTTTGAAAGCAAAAAAATATTTTAGTTAAAAATTTTTTAATTTATTCGATATTTTGCAACACCGTATATAAATATTTTTTTTTTTTTTTTGTTATTTGTTCAGTTTTCGAAAAAGAAAGTCTAAATGTATTAAATAGTTTCTAAAATTTTTAGATAAAAAAAATTCTTCAATTTTGCCATAAAAGAAAAAAATTTAATTTTGCAGCACAGTGTAATTTAAGCAAACATATTTGGCTTGGCATTAAAAAAAGCACAATTTTCAATAATTTCTTTTCATAATTTTATTAAAAATTTCTTTCATATAAATTCAAATTAATAAAATTTCAAGTTTGCAAATTATTTTCACCGTAACAATGAACAGTTATCTTACGATCACTTAATTTTTGCGGCTCCGAACAAGAGACTTTCTGTGACAATGACTGATCGTCGGCACGGAGCTAGCGCCTATCGTCCGCATCGTTGTTGTCACCATCCGTTTTGGGACGTTTTGTGGTGGCAGGACGACCGCGTGGACTGGGCAAAGGATCAGCCTGCACCATCGTGGTGCCCAACGTAGCCAGGACAGCAAATAAACCGAATAAGTAGAAAATATTTAAAAATTTCATAGTTTTGTTTATATTTTTGTTTTTGCTTTATCACTCCAAAATCTTTACTCAACTACTGGTTGCGAGTTGAAAATTATTTCACTTTTATAGAAAATTTTTTTTCGCCACATTTTGACGTTAGAAAATTTTATGTTCCATAATTGTTTAACATAAATCTTTTTTGGTGGGTTGCCAATTATTTTTTGTGTTTGTGGGGGGTGTGTGTTTTTTTGCGGAAAATCTGCCCAAAACATTTAAAATTTTCTATTTTAACTATTTAAAATCTGGTGCATTTCCATTGTTTTATACAAGATTTATGTGTTTCAAATCGATTTAAATTTTCATATTAATTGAGTTGTAAAACAACACAACTTAATACTATCTTTTGTATTGTTGTTATTTTATTATTCAAACAATCAAAATTAATTGCAATTGATTGTAATTTCATCGTTATTTATTAGTCAGTTGTTTTGACTGTTTTGTAGGTAAAAAAAATAGAAAAAAATTTAAATAAAACAACAACATTATTCATTTAATTACACAATAATTGGCGTCAAATCGGTGTAATTGAATGTTTGGTTGGATGTATATGTGCTGCTGTTTGTGTAGTGCAGCATTTACCTAAAATTAAATAGAAGTCACTTCAAATAGTTTATTTATTTAATAATAAATTCGGCTTACAAAATAGACCAGTACACACATACATACATATATATGTAAATTGAAATACAGACAAACAGAACATTGGAGGAAAGACGTCGTTCGTAACGAACTCCTAAGATTTACATACATATTTTCTTTGCGACTACTTAACACCCGATTTACATGATGACTTTTGCGACGTCGCTTTTTCGACGTCTCCTTCAGCTTGTTGGTGAGCGGTGTAGGGAAGAAAGAGGGTTAAACAAAAAGTCTTGATTTGTGTTTTTCAAGACTTTTTTTCCATTTCTCTTTGTTACTTTTCGTTATTTTTCTTACTTTTGTTATTTATCTTTGTTACTTACATTATTTCAAAACAAAATTGGGAAAAAAGACATGAAACTAAAAGACATCGTCTGAAATTTTTAAAATTTTTTTTAATGTTTTATAACAAAAAAATATTATTTTGATTTATTAAAGGTTGATAAAACTGTTAGTAAAAAAAAAGTTACTTTTTAACGAGCTTCAACAAAAGAAGGAGATTATCAATTCGGTTGTACATATATTGGTTTGAACCTTCATAATCCTGTCGTTTTTAAACGATTTTCAAAATTCGTTTATTTAAAGGGATGGCCGGCAGTTTGGCTGGATATTTTTTTTAATCGGTGGCAAGTTGTATGCCACATTGTTCGGTACATTTTAAAGTGAATTCAATTGCAATAAATATGGCTTAATACTAATAATACTGAAATTATGCCGAAACTCATTTCTATCACAAAATTTACCCAAGAAAATCGTGAAAACGATGGATATCTATCATATCTAATATTGTCCGAAAGCCACCATAAAATTACAAATAATTTTTAAGAAATCATATTTATCGGCAAAATCACAAAAATTCGCAAAAAGTTGCAAGTTCGAAAAAACCCAAAAATAACTAAAAATTTCAATTAACATGAATGTGTGTGAAAATTACGAATTAGAAAACTAACCTCAAAATTTCTGTATTTACTCTTCGATTTTAAATTTTGTTGCTAGCTTTGGATTAAACTACCAACAACGACGTTAAATAAGGAAAAAAAAAAATCTTAAAACTGAAAAACGCTAAAATTTAAAGATTAATAAAAATGAAATTTTTCATTTATTCGAGCATGTACTCAATTATTTAAGTTTTAAATTTTATTTATTTGTTGCGGGTTAGCAATATCTAATTATATATTTCTTTGGTAGCCATACCAACTCATCAGTAGATGTTTTACCCTTTTATGTTTAGAATCAAACACACTGCCCTTTTAGAGAGCAAAACATTTTTAAGAAACGAACACCAAAGTACATTTTCTGCATGGAGATGTAGCATTTTTTTGTAGAAAAGAAAAAAACCATAATTGTATACGTGTAGAAAAGTAAACACATTCATAATGGAAAATAATTTGTTGTGTATGTTTGAAAAGTTTTTAAAGACTATTTTTATTCTTTGTAATTCACGAATTTATTTGTGAGTTTTCGTATAAATGGATGAGCTTAAAAATTTCTTAAACATAAAGGGTAAAACATCTACTGATGAGTTGGTGTGGCTACCAAAGATATATGTATATATTTAGATATTGCTAACCCGCAACAAATAAATAAAATTTATTAATAAAAATGTTTTTGAAAACATAAATTCTTGAGTACTTGCCCGAAAAAATGTCAACTAAAAAATTTTTATTAGGCTGCTTTGCGAATTTTCCGAAAACTTTTGGTCAGGGACTCAGCTAAACTCAAACCATTTCATATAATTTTAATGTATGTACATACATATGTACTTTATAAAATATATAATATACATATATAAATAAAACTGTCAATTGTTTTCGTTTCGAATGTGCAAATGTGTAATAACTTTTTTTATTTATCAAGAATACAAAAAAAATAACACTTACAATTTTAATAACATGTAAATATCGTCTAGCTTAAAATCGTTTATACACATGTCATCAGAATTAAGAGTATTTAAAATCATGCTCATACGAAAGTCAATTTCACATCTCTTAAAAATGATGGTGATGATGAGGATGATGATCAATAATAACTGGCTCATGAACAACCACTGGTACATGGACGATTTCGGCTTTGTGAACAACAACAGGCTTGTGGACCACCACTGGTTTATGGACGACCACTTCTTTATGGACCACCAATGGCTTATGGACGATAACAGGTTCATGAATAATTACAGGATGATGGATATGACCTGGAGCAGCTTTTGCCATACCGACAACACCAATCAAAATAAGCGCCAACAATTTAACAGAAACTAAAGACATTTTCATTGTTCGTTTAATAAAATATAGTAAATTACTCTGCTAATGGACGTATGCTTGCAGATTAACTTCAATTGTTTGATGTTGTCTAACAGAAATCTTCGAAGTTTTATACAAAATTTTCATGTTCTGCATAAAACAAAAAAAAAAAAAAAAACAAAAAGATTATTGCAGATGGTCTTACAAATCTTTTTTTTTTTTTTTAATGTCAAGTTGGTAGATTTCTTAATTTGTTTTTAAATACCAAAAACATTCGTTGTGGTTTTTTCTTTTGCAATCACATTGTTTGCAGTATATTTAGAAAAAAAAAGTATAAATTTATACAAACTAGGTAGGTATAATTTTATGGTTATTACTTAATAATTACTTTAACATGGTTTGACTGTTTCCCCATCCACATGTACTGCTGGACATTTTTTCAGTGTCTTGGAGAATTTCTTTTCAAATTTCTTCCGTTGCTTTTCATTCAAGTCTTCTAGATTTAAGTTGCTTTTATATTTTTTCAGTAATTTCTTTTTCAATTTATCCAGTGTTAAGCCTTCGGTATGTTTTGCTACAATTTTTTCCAATAGCGAAGACCACTGGAATGCTTCCATTTCCTCTAAAGACTCTGGTTCTATGCCATTTTCATTAACAGTTTCTAATTTTTTATCTTTTTTCTTCTTTTTGCTTACAACTTTTTCCTCTGCATCATTGTCATCATCTTGTTTGCGTTTTTTGCCGTTCTGTTGCTTGTCATTTGTTTCAGTGGTTTTCTTGGATTCCTCAATGGCTAATTTGGCATCTGCCACTTCTTGCTGCTTGACTGCTTTCATGTTTTCGAGTTCGTTTTCTAAAACTTCCCATACCGGTTGCGCTTGATGTACAGGAATTCTCAAACAATTCGCCACAAAGTTTTGGAATTTGGCTTTTTTGCGTGGCACATTGTCGTAGTTCTGTAGGCGCTGGAAAATATTTCTTGTCTGGGCTGACAATTTATATTCCGTTGATTCTAAAATAGATCGAACGATATCCATCCAGGTTTCTTGTTTCTTTTGTCCTTTATTTTGACTTTCCTTCGCCACATAGTTTTTGCCAGAATATTTTTCAACTTCGGAGATACATTTTGTATGAGCCACATAGTCTTCGCCATGAAAATCCTTTTGACAATCCATACAGGAAACATTTTTGTTATTATTACGGCATCGAGTGTTGTAATGCTTTTCTACAGATGGTTTTTTAACAGATTCTCCACAATTGTTACAAGTAAAAAATACCATTTTATTAAATTTAAAGCAACAATTATATTTACAAAAGAAATATAAAATTTTAAATGAAATTGTGTATAAACAAACGCACGTGTAGTGAAAGTGAAAATAGTGAAAGAAAAGAGGAGAAGAACAAAAAACATATGTAAAAATATGCTGACATTTGTAACTAGAGACTTGGCAGCACTCTTCTAAAAACAGAGTTGCTGCTTAATTACAAACCATAATAGAGTTTAAAATTAACTATTAACAGCCGTATTCATAAAAATTTATTGAAGGTTTAGCATTTTTAAGAAAAATTGCTTAAAATGGTATTCATGAGCGTTTATTAGCCTATTATACGTTTAATAAACCAAAAATAACATTGAAAATTTTTTTGATGGATTAACCCTTGTATAAACAAAAAATAAGCTCACAGGTTCGCATTTAAACAGCTGCTCTACATTTGTTAGCATTTTAGAAATTATATTTTTGCGCGGAATTTTTTACAATATGTATGTGAAAAATAATTTATAAAAATAAAAAAACAAATAAAAATATGGACACTTTAAATATAATTCATAGAATAAATAAGTAAAACTCAAAATTCTAATATTTGTAACTTTTACAGAGACTTTGCCATACAATTCAAACTGTAGACAAAGGAAAATGTAAAATCGTTAAATTGTTCTGGTGATACTACTTTTATATCTATTTTGACTATTATATAGTTATTACAAAAAGTGCATTTTAACAAAAACAGATGTTTCTCATTGTTGGCACAGTATCCGGCAATCATATAACTGGAAGTTGGCAATTATTGCCCATTTATCGTTGAGCGCCAATTTACGGCAACCAAATATGTGAAATTTGAGGCAATCATGTACAGCAAAATATTTGGTTGGGAAAATCGTTTTATTTTCCTCTATATTAGCACAATAAAAATTGTTACAAATTGGTGCATTGCGGCAATCGTGGAACCGTAGCTTAACATCTACCATCAACCTGAGAAGATGTTAACATCTTACCATGGTGCAATAAAAGACCTATTGCTTAAGTTAAACATTCTGATATACATATATACGAGTAAATAGAGGTCAAATAAAATAGTGTACAAAATTTAGATTTTAAAAACACTTAATTTTTATGCTTTTATTAAATTTATTGGCAACACTGATAAAAACAAAAAAAAAAAAAAAAAAAAAAAACAAAGTGGTACCGTTATATTTTACAAGTGAAAAAGTTGTGTGTTTTATTTACAAAAATAAAGTTAAAAATATATAAAAAGCTTAAATTATATACAAAAAAACATGTAAGTTTACGAAAATAATTTTTTTTAATAATTCTCCATCGAATTTTCAAATAATTTTGCCAATTGCTCACGACTTTGTTCGCATGGTGCTAATTTTATTATACGCTCTTGGGGTAAAGTTCCCTCTACTAAAGATGGAATGTCGGACGTATTAAAACCCAAACTTTTTAGACCATTTTCAATGCCAGCACGTTGCATATAATCCCGAACGCAATCGCTCAAAATTTTGCCAGCATCGGCTTGCATGGCGTTGCGTGTGTCTTTGCCCAACAATTGGGCGGCTTCAAGATGGCGTTCAGGGCACGATGGAGCCAAAAATTCAAAAATGGCTGGTGCTGTTATGACGACAGATAGACCATGCGGTATAATTGGATGGCTATCACCATAACCTTTAGGTTGAAATTTGCGCACATTTCCAGATATGGGATATGATAAGCCATGGGGTAAATGAACGCCAGCATTGCCAAAGCCTACACCAGCCATTGTGGAGGCCAAATGCATTTTAGAGCGGGCGTTTAAGTTGTCTGGCTCAAATATGGCCGATAAAAAGTTGTCTTTTATAGTTGTTAAAGCATAACGAGCCCAAACATCCGAAATGGGATTACGTCCTTGATAGGGTGGTCGTAGACTAGGATCGGTAGGAGCTAAGCCGCGTTCTCGATAATCGACTGCGGTAAAACTTTCCAGCGCATGACAAAACACATCAAAACCACTATAAGCAGCAACCCTTTCAGGCTGGGATAATGTGTGCAAGGGATCGATTAAACCTATTGAAAAGATATTATGTATGTGTGTATGTATATAAGTATACATATGTATATGCATTTCTAAGTTTAAATTAAAATGCAAACTTACCTAATTTTGGTCTTAAATATTTGCTTGATATGCCAGTTTTGCAATGCAACTTTTTGTAGTCAAAAATAACCACCCCAGTTGTTTCTGATCCTGTACCTGCTGTTGTTGGTAAGGCAATCAGCGGTTTCAAATCCACTTGAATTTCTTTACCCTTTCCTATTGGCTTGTTAACATAATCCAAAAAGTCCGCATCTTTATCACAAGCAAATAAGTTTGCTGCTTTGCAAGTATCAATTACCGAACCGCCACCTATGGCAACAAAAGCATCGAATTGTTTTGATCTAGCAAATGTGGCAGCTTTCCATAAACTCTCATCTGTTGGTTCTACTCTTGTCCCATCGTATATTTCAAACTCTATGCCACTTCTCTTAATAGAATCAAAAGCTGCCAAAACACTTGGAAGTTTGACAACATTTTTATCAGTCACCACGCATACAGATTTTGCACCGCCATTGCGTAAATCAGCTCCGAGCTCAGCACTAACACCAGGACCAAAGCGGACAGTGGAAGAGGACATCTAGTGCATAATGGAGTTGAAAGAACATTAAACTAGAGCTCTAATTCGGAATAAATAATGATTTTAATGAAGCTGCTACTGTTCAAGTACTTTAATTTATTGGCGGTTTACATAGCACTAAAAACAAGCGGCTCGAGCCTTGAGCCGTATTAAAGATTCAAACAAGATTGATTGAATATCAGCATGTTCGTTTCGATCTGGTGCGGTTACAATCATTCCAACAATCACTAACAATCATGTTGGTTGCCAGAACGAATGTTTCAAACCAATTGTTTGAAATGATCTATTGCGTTAACAGTCATTGTTTGTTGTTGAACAACAACGTGCATAAAAATTCTGAGTAAATAGTCGGACACACTCGAACAGTTTATACCCGTTGCAGGTCTCTGGTGTGTATATGTTCAATTGATTTGCCGTGCAGAATCAATTGACTAAATTCATCTTTGTAAACCTTGTACCCATAACACTTCGCAGCTCCCTAATCATTAGCTGTGGTGCTCTTTCCACAAATACTTTATTTTTACTATCCATAACAATTTCCATTTGGACTTTAGACTTTATTTTTATTTATACAGTAAACAAAACAAACAAACAAATAATAATTTTGCAAATTACCTCGAATGCATATTCCATTTTACCGGTTTGTGTAACATTAGCTGCTGCACTCGATCCATAGTTGCTGAAATGGGCTGGGCATTTGCACCTAATTTTTTTTTTTATAAAATAAGTAATACACAAATAAGTTTATAATTTCATTAACTTACGAATTATTAACAATGGTATTTACTAAATTGATGACACTTTTTCGTGACATTTTATTAGAATTTATTTTTGTTTTTAGTTTATTTTTGTCTCGTCCGCCACAATTGCTATTGTTGCACTAATTTGATAAGAAATTTGTAGATTCCACTTTGTTTGGTGGCTGAAAGCATACAAAACAGAGAAATATGTTTATACGTACATATGTATGTATGTTATATAACAAAGAGTAGTATGATCGTTAATTAGTAAGAGACTAAAAGTTAACAACTTCTCTTAAGCATTCACAGATCTTTTTCGATCATTTGTTTCTTTTTTTTGCTTAATTGATTTAACTAGATTTTTGAAATAGAAGTTATCTACATGTACATACGTATAAACATGTAGAATACTAAAAATTCATTTTCAACAAATTTTCAACAACCGCCGAAAGAAAAATTCTGTTAGACAGAAATTTCAGAAATTTCGATAGTGCTGAAAGTTTATAAACGAATTTGCTGTTCTTTGTTCAATAGCTATCGAAAATCGAAAGACGATAAAAGTTTTAGCAAAAAAGAAATGTATGTACATATGTATGTAATAATATTGATTTTAATAATTTTTCAAATCCCTGATGATGTCTAAAGATGTTAGTCAAAATATCGGAAAATAAAAAAAAATGTAATTAAAAAAACTAAAAATATGTTTTGAGTTTGTAAAACTTATACCTTAAGACAAAATATAATTAAAATATGTACATAAGTACTTATGTACAAATAAAAAAGAAATGTCGAAATATTCTCAAGTGGTGGGACGTTTAAGCTGTTTTTATTTGTATTTGTCATTGATTTTAGTTTAGGATCGATCTACATAGACACACAGCCAATTGTTGAAATTATTTGTAATATAAAATTTAATTAAAAATTATTCATATCTTTGTCATCACCTGAATTTAACTATAAAATTCTCTTAATTATTTATTAAAATAAGTTTTTCGTGGTCTGTAAATAAAGTGTCTTTCCAGTAATATTTAGAGAGTCCACCAGGGTGATGTTGGCTGAAGTGGTTAGCGCGTTGACTACTAAGCAAAAAATGACTTGGCGCCTGGGTTCAAACCCTGTCCAGAGCAAGTCAATCTTCATCATTAATTTCTCTAATGTACATTAGTGAGACATTGTATTAATTGTTGTCGGACTATTAAAGTGATGAAAGCATAGCACTGGTCACTAAAACCTGTTCCGACAGCGATTAATGCTGTTTTCAACTAATGTACACAACATCGCCCTCCTTCGTCGGTTAGCAGAAACATCGGCGAAGTAAAACAATTAATAAACTGCCTGCTAATAACACAGCTTAACAAAGTTAATGCGTCTACTTAACACCGGAGGCGCCTCAACACTGTCTTAAAAATTAACATAACGCGCAAAGCAGAGTTGTGAAAGAGTTAAGTCTTCCAAATTTTCAACATCTATCCTCTCTTCCCTATCACTCTCACTGAGTTTCAGCACAATGCACTGCATACGTAGGGGTCATCCCCTAAGTGCTGGTCCTAATTTAAAAAAAAAGCATCTTGACTATTTAATAATTACTGAATCAAAATAATTATTATGTATTTTTTTTTTATTATTATTATTACGAATAAACGTAATAATTATTTGAACTTATATTGATTTACATATGAAAAGTAATATTATCAGGCTCAAGTTCAGTTTTATTGAATTAATGAAACCAGCACTGTTTCATTGTAGAATAAAAATTGAATTAAAAATTAATTCTCATATTCTATTTCTGTTGAAAACTGGTTAAATAGTTGATATTCTTCTCAATTAGTATCCACTTTACGAAAATTGTAAAGATGGACAATTGAACGCTGATGAGAGGTGTAGCGGCCTTGAAATCAGTACTGATACGTTATGCTAAAAACTGATTGGATATAAATAATAATATTTTCCAACACAAAAAACTCTTAGTAATTTTGAATTTTAATTAATTCAATAAAACTGAACTTGAGCCTGATAATATTACTTTTCATATGTAAAATAATTATTATGGCTATCTTGGCATTCGCAATAGTTTATCAAAAAAGCGCATAACTTCTGGCAAAAGGTTATCAAGAAAGCGGATGAATACCTCTAAAATTGAATGAGTCGCCTTAGAGTAAGAGCATAAACTAACCCACTAACATATGTACCTCTTGTCTGACAAAGGCAACAATCTTTGAATTTTTATCTACTAACTAAAAAAATAAACATAATTATGTACGCACATGCATACTAAGGAATCATTTCTGTGTACTGTACTGACCATGGAAAAAATTTACCTTTTGGTAACAATTTTTCATTGTCAGTACTTTGCAGCATATTGACATATCTTACAATATTGTAAGATCTGCCAATCGTCTGTACTAGGCTTTAGTTTATTTTTTTATGAAAATTCTTTAGTGATCATATTAGTGTAGAAATAGTAAGGTATAACACGCTTCTTTAATCGAAAAGGCTATTTCTTTCTGACTTAAGGTGCTTATGGAATACAAGTGTGCGTACGTATATGTTAAAATTTAAAAATCTTTAAACGTATTGGTGTATCGGTTAGGCAGATTTTGCAGGGATTTTTTAAAAGTACACAAAACTACGTTCACATTTATCGAAGAAAACTTAACAAAGAAATAAACTAATAATTTATTTCTTTTAATTCCAATATTTTTTTAATTAAGGGCTCGCACTTTTTATACTTTTTTGTAGAATAATTAATTTTATTTGGCATTATAAAAACCAAATTAAATTACACTATCCCTAAGCAAAACTAGTAGTTACGTTTTTTTTTTTTTTTTTGACAAATATGTAATAAATGTGAACGTAGCGTAAATATTGCGTTTAAATTCATAAAAAAAAATTGTATCACATTAATTTAATAATGACTGTCTGCCAATTTCACGATGTTGAAAGAATTTTGATTTATTTTTTCATTCGTACAATTATGTAGATACATTTAATAAAAAAAAATTTTGAATTTGTTTTTGCTTCAAATGAAATCATATACGAATAAAAAAATATTAAAAAATTCTTTCAACATTGTGAAAAAGTGATTTAAAATCACCATGTGTATTTTTAATTTTTTTAAGTAGTTAAAAACAATAACTATAAGATATCCGCAGTCAAAATGGCATTCGAAAAAATATGTACGTTAATAACACTTTTGACATTTTCTTTCGTACTACATAGTTGTACTTTCGAAAGGGATTTTCTTGCTTTCCGAAAGGGGCTCCACACACGAGATGAATTATGCTGGCATAAAATGAGAGTTTTTAGGATAGAGGGTTGAAGAGAGCGGTTTTTCGTTAGCACAATTTTTCATCCAGCCTCATACCATAGCTGCCAGATTTTTTTAGGTAATATCGTCATATTTTTGGACAAAAATTGTCATTATCGTCAATATAGCTAATTGAAATCGTCATAAAAACGTCAAATGAAAAAACCGCTTTTTTACCAACAAAACATATTCTATTAGAGATGAAACAACAAAATTCTTAAATCAACAAATGCGATTAATAAAACAGCATTCTTTTGAATACAGAAATCAGATTCAATTAGAATTCACGATAAAATCACATGTAAATAGATTGCATGTTTTTCAATACTTTGAAAACATGCATGGAAAAAATATTGTATGGAAAAAATAAAAAAAACAAATCCTTTAGTTATTTTTACTCCAATTTAGTAAAATATAAATTTTAAATTTCATTTTTGGAAACACTATTTCTAAATATGTATAAAATCTAAAATAAAATTTATACAATAAAAATATAATTGTTAAAGAAAATAGACTTGTATACATATACATAAATGTGTATATGTATAATATATTTTATAAATATAT
This sequence comes from Lypha dubia, assembly GCA_947311025.1. Classification (NCBI taxonomy): domain Eukaryota; kingdom Metazoa; phylum Arthropoda; class Insecta; order Diptera; family Tachinidae; genus Lypha; species Lypha dubia. Next base: position 87,792,145 of record OX371264.1, on the reverse strand, counting down.
ATTGAAATTAAACATATTGATTAATTCAGGTATAACTGCTAGATCATAGCGGCTACATTTGTTTAGCTTTAAATAATCTTTTGTATATAACATTGCTTCCAAAGAGGACTTTTTTTTTACTTTAGTCTTATTTATGTTTACCTGACTAAGTATTCTTTCAACATTTGCTGAATAATGTTGTAAAACTAAGATTTTTGTAATAAATTTAGTCAAAACCGGAAACTAAAGACTAGAATCCCTCATTTTCATCTCTGATATTTTTTTTCCAAAAATCCAATAGTTATATGTTTTTATCAGGACAATAATTTTAATTGTCTGAACTCAGTTTCTAGCTCTTGGATTCCACTTTCTTCAACAAAATAGAAAAATTCTTTTATAATTACCGAAAACCAACTTTTTTCTTTATTAATAATATTAAATGGAATAATTTGGACAGTAGCTTTATATTTATTTTTAAAATCAAATCTTAATAATATCTGATCACGAAGCTCTATAAAAAAATTAACACAATTATTATTTTTCTTTTGCGCTAATTTGCGCTTCTTCAAATACATCTCTGGCAAATATTCCTAAATAAATGTCTTCAAAATTTAAAAAATTGTTTTTGTTTTTATAATCATCTAGCTGAACGCCCCGGCTTCGCACGGAAGCTATTTACTTTTATAAATTTCAATTTACCTAATCAAAGCACATCACGACTTTCACGAAAATTCATGACTTAAGAACGCGTCGATAAACCATCTACACGAACATACGAACAAACCCTAAAAATTTAATCGAATTCGGTTTGACCGTTCGTGAGTGATAAAGTCACAACACACTTCCAACAATTTTTTATATATATAGATTAAATAAAAGTTTACAGTTTTAAGCAAACTAGTTTTTAAAAAATTGCTCATTAAAATTTTCAGCAGTTCAGTTGCTTTAATAGTATAAATAAATGTTGCAAACTTGAATTATTTAAAATCGTCAAAATTAGGGTATAAATCGTCCCATCGTCACTCGGGTCTGTTCTAGAATCCGAATTCACTTTCGAGTGAATTACTTTAGCATTTTTGGTGTTCTGCAATTCACATCCACATGTTTTTATTAATAAAAATTTGTGGATCTGAATTGCAGAACACCAAAAATGCTAAAGTAATCCACTTTCGAGTGAATTCGGATTCTAGAACAGACCCGACTATGTCATTTTTAGGACCCTAAATCGTCAAAATGACGATAAATCGTCAAATCTGGCAGCTATGCCTCATACCCACACAAGCAGCACAAAACTAATACATGCACACTTACGAATACTCAGGTTCGGTGTTTTCGTTTTTTACAGACCGTATTCCAGTGATGGAAAATTCAGTACTTTTGTACTATTTTCAGTACTTTTTCACAACAAAAATACCACAGTACCCCCACGTCATATTTAGTACAATTTTTAAGCTATTGCATAGCTTCTATCGCAGGCTTTGAGGCGACCGAATCAAGAAATTTTTAAACGTTTGTTTTTGTTTTTGAAACGAAAAAATCTGGAAAAAATTTGTCAAAAAGCTGTCATTTGTTTTGAAACAAAAAAACCTGGAACTATGTTTGTTTCTTAAGTCTTTTGTTTTTTGAAGTTAAAACTTCTTTTTTGTATAGTCTATGTATGATGACTATACAGTGTTGCCGCCTTGGAAGTTTTTTAAATTTCCAGTGTTGCCACCGGGATTTTGAGGGGATTTTGGCCAAGTTTTTGGGAATTTCCGTCCAGTGTTGCCACCATTTCCCGGGAAATTTTCCTGGTTTTCTGGGTTTTTGAGGGGATTTTTATATATGTATATAAAAAAAAGTCGTGTTAGTTACACTATTTATAAATTGGTGGGCAGGTAGTTTAGAACCAGGAGAAGGACATAGGATACTAACGTAAGGCACTTTTTACCTGGGGGGACTAGAGTGCCCTTCTTTGTATAGGGCACTTCCATTATAGCTAGAAAACTGAAATTAAAATTGAAATTGCATAAGTTGATAAAAAATGCTATGCAATAGCTTTACCGCGGCAGTCCCCGAGTGCCACACGTCGTTTATATCATCTGGCGTCCACTTTTTTGTTTTGCTTTGTTCCCTTTTTAGAAATCTGCGTTATTTTTATAATCATTGATAACATTGGCTTCAAAACAAGAACATAAGGAATGCACAAATTCGTTATTCATGTTGTTGTTAGTGTGTGTTTTTTGCAAAAGTTGTTAAGGGACACTGTCATTGACATCAAGCGCGTGTACGTATGGTTGATATCAAGCATACCCAATATCTAAATTTTTTGATTTTTCATCAAGCGTCGCACACTGGGGATTTCGCGGAAAAAAGTCAAATTGTCAACATACTCTTCATGCAATATGCAGTGATATTTTGAAATTTTAGACTAAATAGTACAATCAAATCAAAAAGAATTACTCCGATCTGACTGCTAGTTTTTTTTTATAGCCGTCTCAAACTCAGTACTTATATGTTTTATTAACCGTTGAAATTAAAAATTTTGTTTAGCATTGGCTAAACCTATATTTAATATTTTTTAGATTTAAGATTTGAAAAACTTATTGATAATTTAATTAATAATTAAAGATTCAATAAATAATAAAATTATCAAAAAAAAAAAAAAAAAAAAAAAAAATATGTTTTACCGAAACAACTTCTGGTGTTTTCTTTTCTGAACAAAAATGTTGACCTTTCAATGTGTAACACTTTTTACAGTTTGCACCTACCTTTAAAAAGTGGTACATTTTTTATTGCCACAATGGTACAAAATATTTGAGGCTTAATATTACTTAAAATTAATTAATTAATTATCGTTTTAATTATAAGTTTTTTCGCTTAAGTAAGTAGAACGACAAAAATACAAGTTCTTACTTGTATAAAAATATACTAAACAAAGTTGTAAAAATGGGCAGCATATCACCCCGACTTGATAGTAGAGGGCAAAATATGTTGCATATTTTGCCATTTATTGGTGCAACATAATTAGAAAGGAACGAAATCGCTTTTAAATATGTTACATATTTTTTAGAATGGATCACGAAAATTAAAGAATGTAGCATAAATGCAACACTTTTTTCAGAAAAGAAAACGCCATTAATTTAAACCTAAAGGCTCCGTTAGCCGAGCGCATCAGTACCGTAATGTGTCAGCTGTTCGTCTATAGCATGGGAAAAGCCATACAAAAGCTTACCGAATTTATAACTAACGTACCCGTAATGTATGAATTAAAATAAAGGCTCCGTTAGCCCTTGTTACAAGGGATTTCTAAATCGTTTTGGTTTGTTGGGTAATTCTGTTTTGTTTATGTATAGTCAAACACGTTTTTAAATATTCTATAAGTACACCAACGGGCTACTAGTACGGTGCAGTACGGGTACGGTAGAGCAGCGCTCGGCTAACGGAGCCTTAAGAATTTCAAGACGAATATTATTTTATTATGTGAGCTAACGTTTTTCTTTTTATTTTTTATTTAAAGTAGGATATTTCAGTATACTAAAATTGAAAATATAAACTCTGCAGAGACTTAAGTTTTTTTCTGTTGTTTATTTTTATAACATATAACAAAAATCCCTTTTTTCTCCAAACATTTGGATCTGCAATTTTAGCCATACTTTCCCACAGTTCGAAATCACTTCTAATACATTGTCTCATATCTGTTTTTACATTTATAATCAATTTCAAGTGCCACCAGGTGCCAACTGTCAATTTGTTTAATATAACTCAAGAACCACTAGTCGGATTTTGCTTAAACGAATTTAGAAAAATCAAGAATTACAATTACTTTCATCTGTTTTTTATTTTGATGAAACTTTATATTTTTCTTAATTAAGGTAATATAATGAATGCTCTGTGCTAAATTTCAAAAAATTTGGGCCAAAAATAAATTTCGGGTTCTATGGGCGGTGGGAGGTGGGCGTGCCCAATTTTGATGAAACTATATTTTTCGTAATTGACCTAACCAAAGGCTCAGAGAAAAATTTCAACATTCTACGAGCACGCCTTATAGTTTTTTCCAAGCTTGTATGAACAAATCCCCACTGTGCGTCGTCGGTGCTACACATACAAACATATTTTTACTGTTGCAACTTTAAATCCTTGATGTGATTTTGGCGAATGTATAGTGTCCTTTAATGTTATTTTTCCAATTTACACGAGATTAATTTTTAGTTCGCACAACTTTTGTTCTTTCGAAAACACACGAAACTAAATAATCTGGCATAAAATTGTAAAAATATAAATATATGTGTGTATTAGTGTATTTTGCACATATTTGTTTTTTATGTACATGTAGTGGTTTTGTTCTGCCAAGCAAGCTGCCATATTTTTTTTTCATTTAATATTTTTTTTTATTATAAAATGTATTTTTATTTTTATTTTTGAATAAAAGTATACATATGTTTCACAAAAAGTACCACAATGTTTAAAAAGTACTCTTTTTGTTGTCGGACAGTAGCATTTCAATTTTTCATTTTTGCATCACTGCCGTATTCAGTCGTTAGTAGAGTTGGGGTTTTCAGCTCAGTTGAGTGAGCGCTCTTTTCCGCTCAGCTCAGTTAACTGAGCTAGTTCCAGCGTTGTCAACTTGGTGCGTTTCGCACCTTTTTTGGTGCTTTTCTAAATGTTTTGTGCGAAAAATATCTGAGTTGGTGCGTGATGCGCTTTTTCTTTAATTTTGGTGGGTTTTTTTTAATTTTGGGTGGCTCCAAATCATATTAAACACAATTTTTTGTTTCAGTATGAGAGAAAAAAGAATTTTGTACAAAAAATACAACTGTTTCAATACCATTTCATTCAATTTGTGTACAATTTTTACATTCAATTTTACAGACCATAATAAGAGCAACCATTAATGATGTTTAAGAGGTACCAAAACACATTCACAAAAACCGTTAAACCGTCTTGTTGTTATAGATAATTTAAAACATTTCATTATAAGAAATTCGTTGTCCCTTTTAGATTTTCAGAGTACATAATTGTTTTTTGTCGTAAAAGTTGTTGTCAAGTCTGTTAAAGAGCTTAGCAAAAGCAAGGTATTCTTGAGACTTGCGCTCATTGTTCGTTTTTTATAAAATGCGTAAAAGTTTATACCTATAAAGTGTTGTAACACTAAAATTAATAAAATTTATATTTACTAAAAGAAATATTTAAAGTTAGTATCAAGAATGAAGTCTAAAAAAGGAGATCATAAGCGAAATACAAAAGGATTTGGGAATCACAATGTGAGTTTAAGCAATGGATTCGGCCTTGACCAAATAATAACACAAAAGCAAGATGTTTTTATTGCAAATGCGATATCACGCTTAAATATCCAACCTTGTTCGGCATGCTGGAACACGAAAACACATTGCAGCTTTAAGCCCATTTAGCTACAACCGAAATCAACAACCAGCATTGTACAAAAAGTTTTATTCCATTGCAAATATGATATCATGCCATTAGCTACTGCTGAATCCGATGTCGAAATATTATCTAGTATTGAAAAAGGGTGGAGATTGATTCACTTCATGCATTGGCACAATATTATATTAACATTAGAATTTTGGACTAAAGTTAAATGTTGTAAAGACGCAAAATTAATTCAATAAAAATTATAAAAAAAAAAATCTGAACTTGGTGCGTTTTTTGTTAAATGGCGCGTTTTTTTTTCTCCATTTTGGTGCCTTTTGAAATTTCAAAGTTGACAACGCTGTTACGAGTAGCAATCGTCGAGTTAACATGAATTACAAAGAAGAACGGGGTTGGTCGCGCCAACAAAATTTCTGCATTTATGTATGTTTTAATAAAATAGTATGAAACATTCTCAATTCATTTTTAATTTTTTTTATACGTATTTTATATGTTTTAAAATTTTTTTTCTTGAGTACATTCTCAAATAAATGTAAAATTTTATATATTGGTATTTTATATGTTTTTATTTTATTTATAAGCAGAAAATATTTTTTGTAAATAAGGCGGTTTATATTTATTAATTGTTAATTAATTAAATTTGTCAATAAACCTTTTAAAAAACATAAAATTTTTTAACGATTAATTATAAAAATTCTCAGAATTTACTTAAAAATACAAAAGTTCTAAGAGAATTAATAAGTTACATACACAATTAAATTAAAAACTTTGAAAAATGTTGCCTAAAGTTTTTTTTATTAGTAGACAGAGGGAAAAAAGGCGTTCTAAAATTGTAAACGGCTGGTATCAAATTGAGAACAAATCGTGAGCCATATTTTGTTAACTTTCGGTATCAAATCAAGCTTAATATGTTATCAAATAAAGAAAAATGGTACAAAATACCATAAGTTAAGAAATTAAGAACGATCTGTTATCAAATAAATAACGACATGGTATCAAATTAAGAACAAAATTGCCATAAATACCATAATGTTATCAAATCAAGAACATATGGTATCAAAAGAAAAACGGTGCGTTATCAAAACAAGAACAAACGGTAACAAAATATAAAGGGTACGATATCAAAATAAGAACATTTAGTTATCAAAATAAGAACGGTTGGTAATAACATGATACCGAGTTGTTCTCAAAAGAGTGATACCAACTGTTATCAAAGTAAGCACAAACGGGCTTAACTCAATTTCAACAACAAATGGTATCAATTTCGGTATTATACTACCGCTTTTTTCCCTCTGTGTATAGAAGTTGTGAAGCAATTTAAAAATTTTTTATATTGATGTTTAAAATTTTCCCTCATTGCATAATATTCAGTAAATTCGCTTCTTATACTTGTAATTCCTTCTAAAATAATTGCCAATTCATCATACTTATTCTCGCCATAATATTTATGCCAACTATGTATGTTCCGTAATGTGTATAATAATAATAATGTGTATACAACGAAAGACAAACTTTAAATGAATAACAAAACACCAACACATACAAAGCTGAGTACACGTATCAATGCGCACGGTAATGCGCCAGGCCAAGTTCGGCCACACGAAACCATTCGAGCTGTTTTTACCCCCCTCATAACTTTGCTCCCCCTGATCATAATATAATGAAACTTGAAACATAAGGTCTCCCCACAGAGGTGACCTCACAGGTTAAATTTGAAAGTTCTACCATAAAAGCTTCCCGAGATATTAAGGTGTGAAAAGTCCACATTTTAGTACATATTCACTGACTCACTCACTCATCAATATTATTGGGCACTTCCAGTAAAGCTAGAGAGCTGAAACTTGGTACACAGGTAGGTCTTGGTGAGAAAATAACCAGAAAAATCTGAAAACGGGCACTTTCCTCCCGGGGGAGACTAGGGTTCCCCTTCTTTGTATGGGACACTTCCAGTATAGCTAGAAAGCTGAAATTTGGTACACAGGTAGGTAGTAATGAGAAATTAATGAAAATGATTTTTAAACGGTCACTTTTCATCTGTGGGGACAATCATGCCCCTTCTTTTTATGGGGCACTTCTAGTATAGCTAGAAAGCTGAAATTTGGTACACTGGTAGGTCCAATATTATTCCAAGAATTCTTTCCCATATTAGAAAGGCAAACAAATTTTGCCAAGCTTACATGTTGCCTAGAAATGAGATGGAATTTCACCTATCAAGAACTTGGTCCTTACTTTGATCTCAGTACTTTTTATGGCCGAAACTTTTTGGATACGAACTTGGCCTTATTTTCACATTTATGTTTTTGTGTGGATACATTTTATGCCAGCATAATTAGATTCGTGTGTGAATAAAAGAACAAAATTTGTGCGGTTTAAAAATTCATCTCGTGTGTGGAACCCCAAAGGGATTAAAAACTTCCCATAATTTACGAATGTTCGGAAATAAATTTTCGAAAATCGTTCTACGAGTATGTAATCCCATTTCTACGAATTCGTAAATTTGCCGATTCGAATCGAAATATATAATAACCCCCTGCTTCGTGTTCTATATATTTTTCAGATACCCCGGTTTTTTTCCGTTTTTTGGTTTTAAAAAAATGGCAGAATTTGATTTTTCCATAACTGTAGATGAGGACAGTTATGAAAATGATTTCAGTGGCGACTTAAATGATTTCGAAAATATGTGGCAAGATTTTGGTGAAGAATTTCGCCAAAAAGAAGAAATCGAACAGCTTCAACAATTGTTTGTCCAAACGCTTTGCATTGACCCAAATTCTAAAGATGATAATAAACCGAAATGATGTTGTATGTACATACTTGAGGAGTGGTTTTATATATACATATATTTTTAAATATTGAGGAACATTTTATTTGTAATATGTTTTTGTAAAAATTTCTATTTAAATATTATATTGTTCTTATGTTTTTTTTTCATTTGTTTCTTCTTGTAATTAATTTAGTGCTTTTCTATTATGTTTTTAAATCTTTTTAAAGTTTCAACTGGCTTGAAAGTTTTGTTGTGTACTTATTTTTTTATTTTATTTTTTAGCTTTCAATATTATTTGTATACTTTTAAACAAAACGATTTATATTTAGCTAATTTGTTTTTATTATAAAACGAAAACTTTGTCGTTATATATTTTATATATTTAAGTATATTATTTTACAATTTATAACTTTTGATAGTGTTGTTTCAAAAATTTTAAATTGTATATATAAAATAAGGGGGTTTTATCTTTAATTGTTTAAATATCACAAACAAATTTCAGTATATATGTACGAGTATATGTTTTGTAACACGAAGACATTATCATAAAAATCGATTTCACCGAAAATTATTACCTAGAATCTGTTCGAAAGAATACTTAAATATATTTAGAAGTCATTTGTTAAGAATATTGTGGTTTAAATGTTGAGCACGAATAAATGCATTTATTTGATGGCAATTACTGCTTTTGAAGAAAATGCTTTAAACATTTAAAATCCTAAAAATCATAATTTTTAAAATTCCATTTTATAATTTTCCACAAAATGAATTTATAAAAATTTTTGAAAGATTAAACTTTGAATACAATTCAACGGGTTTATTTCGTATCCCTATAAAAACTAAATGTTTCGTGTCAGATTTCAGTTGAAGTTGTTTGTTAAAAATAGTACTCCAATTTGTCAACTTTTTCCTAATTGGGAACAATTTTCAACGTCCAGTTTGAAAACGGCAAAATTTCAATCTTAAGTTATTGATTTATTGTTAACTTTTCATCTTGATTATAAATAAAAACTTGTAAATACATACATATAAAATATTTAATTTAATTTTTCTGTAGTATTTTAATAAATATATTTTTCATTTACATTTTAAATAATTTAGTTTCTTATGAAACCACCGATGGCGCGTTGACTGCTAAGGAAACTACGACTTAGGTCTTGTCTGTTCAGGGCAAGTCATCAACGAGTGCTAGTCCTACAAAAATGACATTCTCTCGAATGTACAGTAGTGCGGCATTGTACTAATTGCTGTTTGACTACTGTTTAAGTGATGAAGGCAATATAACTGGTCACTGAAAACCTGTTCCGACAGCAATTGATGCTGCTCCCAGTTAATGTAAAACACAGCATTCTGCTTCGTTGGTTAGCAGAACCGCTGCCAAAACAATCAGCAAAATTACTGCTCATGCAGCTTAAGAAAGTTAATGCATCTACTTAACACACAGGCGCTGCAACACTGCTCTAAAAATTAACAAAACCCGCAATAGGAGAGTTGTAAAAGAATTAAGCCTTCTTCTATATTTTCAACATCTATCCCCATCCCTAAGATCTGGCCCAATGCATTGTATAAGTAGGGGTCATTCCCTGAGTGCCAGTCCTACAAAAAAAAAATTGTTTCGATTTAAATAATTTCTTCTAAAAATAAAAAACTGACTTCTATACAAAATGCCAATCGATCAAATTAAAAAAAAAAGATCTAAGCCTTTCTAGTTTATATTTTACTTTCACAAAAGATTAAAGTCATATATATTTTTATAGCGACTTAATGAATTTCTATGGGACCAAATTAAAGTGTATACTTCCAAAATCGGACCATACATGGTGAAGCTACGCGTTAATTAATATTCCGAGCGAACAACTTGTCCCCAAATAAAAAAAATACACTTCGGCAAAAAATTGCAAGGAATCCCTCCCCTTCCAACAAAAAAGGAAATTTCGAAACCGGTACATGAATGTAGCAGTTAAAAGAAAATTAATATATTGAAGAGGTTAACTTGTCACTCCCAACTTTTAAATGGGTGTGATCATTGGTTTATGCCAATAACGAGAGTTTCAAGATGTTTTACACAGCTCTAAAGAGTTATTCGAGTTATGAGGGGCTTGGTGGAGGTCAAACGCTGGCACTTGTTTGGTTGTTTTTTGGACCCTCAATAAGAATCGTTCGTTAGAACCTTAACTTTGTAAAAAAATTTTTGATTTTGTTATACGGCGTTGTTCCGCTTTTTTTTTTAAATTTTGATAATTATACCAAATTTTTGAATAAACAAAAATAATTCAGGTCAAAATGGTTGAAGAGAACATTGTGGAGTATCAGCAGCAGACCTTTGCTTTTATTGATTGTCCTAATATTACACTTGGAAGTTACGTATTTATAAATGACATATACATTAGTAACCATTTCATAACGCATTAATGTCTCTATGTGAATTTGTATGTTTTTGTATATTTTTCTGCAATAATTTGCCAGCGAATAACCGTGTTTCATTTAATAATGGTGATAATATTTGAAAAATAGATTATTTTTCCTAATTTAATCGTATTTTTATTTTATTCTTTAAAAAATAACGGCCTGGGCCACCAGACATAGAAAAATTAATTTGCGTTTCACTAATGACCGATTTTATTTAACTTATTATTTGTTTACTGGCACAAAAGCTAAACAAATAAATAAAATGGATGGTTAGAAGATCTCAAATCTGGAGTTTTTCGTTTAAAATTTTAGCATTATCGATCGATCGACATTGTAGGCCGGGCCGTAAATTTATGTAATAGAAAAAAGTTCTTTTTAGTTCACTTGTGTAAAATATCTATTGCTTAAGTTAATAAATAAAATGCAGCATGATGTATTTCAAAAGCTTGACTATGTTTGGTTGGTAGATCTGACATCTCACTAATACTAATAAGAAGCAGAAATGCAACTGTAGTTTTAGCATGGTGACCAGTGGTTTAAACCAGTGATGTTCAAAATTCAAACTGTGAATGTATTATGACACATTGGTGTAAGTGAGTGAGTTAATCTTACAATATTGTAAGATCTGCCAATCGTCTGTATATAGCTTTAGTATTGTAATCATTGCAGATCTTGCAAGTCTAGCTTATTTTCATCAGTTTGCAGCAATGCAATAACAAAATATGTAAATTAGCTATACCTGGAAGATCTGCAACGTATGCAAGAGTAGTTTTCAACCAAGAGTGATTACTCTCAATCTTAATATATAAAACCGAATGTGTACACCAATACCTCGCTTTGCGTCGTTTCGTTTTGCGTTTTTTCGAAGTTGCGTCGCTGCTGAATTAGTACTTATTTTCACTGTGCGTCGTTAGATTTTCGAAGTTGCTTTGTTTTGGGTTCGAGTCTTTACTTTTTTTTTTTTGTAATTTTTTAAATTTTCGTTTTTTTTCTAAAAGATGGCGCGACTTTTGTTTGTAATTGCGCGATGCCATCAAAACTCGGGGATTCCCTTTCTAACTGAAAATCAACTCAATTTTAATACAAACATACATACAGTTTTATTTTCACTTTGTTTTGCTTAGTTTAGAGTTCAGTTTCAATTAGTGTGTTGTGCTTTTTTGTTTTTATAAATTAATTGAATATTTTATTTTGTTTTAATTGAATTTGTTTTTTTTTTGTTTGTATGTAATAAAATTTTATATTATTTTTGTTTTTTAGATGTTTACTTTGTTCAACTTTCTTTTAAAAAAGTAGTATTTTCGTAGCTAGTGAACCTATCTTCGATATTTACATGGTTGGCTATATAAAAAAATAATTCACTTTGCGTCGTTTCAATTTGCGTCGTGTTTTTTTTGGAACGTAACCACGACGCAAAGTGAGGTATTGGTGTATTTGTTTATTTGTTTGATTGTTTGTGTGTTTGTGTGTTTGTTTGTTCCTTATAGGAGGCCAAACCCTTGGACCGATCTGCCTGAAATTTTCACAGTATTTAACTGGAACTCTCGAATGAATTATAGGCTATATTAAATTTTAATTGGACAAAGAGGCGTGGCACCGCCCATATAACCCAAAAATTTAAATCGCCATATTTTGGGCATTTTTTGACCTACGTCGATGATATTTGGTACATATGGTATTGGCATAATTTGGAATACGTACCAGGAGAAAAGTGGGTGGGACCACGCCCCTTTTTTAAGAAAACCAAACCCTTGGACCAATTTTCCTGAAATTTTCACAGCATGTTACTGTGATTCTGGAAGGAATAATAGGCTATATGAAGTTTTGATTGGACAAAGAGGCGTGGCACCGCCCATATAACCCAAAAATTTAAATCGCCATATTTTGGGCATTTTTTGACCTACGTCGATGATATTTGGTACATATGGTATTGACATAATTTGGAATACGTACCAGGAGAAAAGTGGGTGGGACCACGCCCCTCTTTTAAGAAAACCAAACCCTTGGACCAATTTTCCTGAAATTTTCACAGCATGTTACTGTGATTCTGGAAGGAATAATAGGCTATATGAAGTTTTGATTGGACAAAGAGACGTGGCACCGCTCATATAACCCAAAAATTTAAATCGCCATATTTTGGGCATTTTTTGACCTTCGTCGATGATATTTGGTACATATGGTATTGGTATAATTTGGAATACGTACCAGGAGAAAAGTGGGTGGGACCACGCCCCTTTTTAGGAAAATTAAAAATCGTAATATAGTCTTAACTACTGGACCGATCGTCATTAAATTTTCACAATAGGATATATAAATACTTAATTTTATTTTATAACAAGGGGGTAGAAAAACACACCGGGATAGGCTAGTGTTTTATAAATACGGCTTTAAATAGCATACATTTTTGAAAAATAAAACACATTGATTTAACTTTTTGGAAGTTTTAATTAAATACATACTTTATTTAAAGACATCAACATCTCTCTTCCAAAAAGCTCACAATTTTTGTAAATTTATAACTAAAAATTAATAATAAATTTTCTCTTGTTGTTTGTATTTCCAATAGAAAAAAAGTTAGTTTTTTTTGTTTGTTAATTTTGTTTCTTTTTTGTTATTTTAGTATATTAAATAACTGTAAAAAATTTTATACAGAAGAAAAATTAATTAAATAAAATTAAAATTTTTTTAATAATTTATAAAAAAAGATACATATGTATTGTGTTAAAAACAAAGAGAATATCCGCAAAATATATAGATTTTTTATGCAAATATTGTTTTTTTAAATTTGGAGTTATCAACAAAAAATTCAGACAAAAATAAAATTGCTTTAAAAGTGACGACCACCAAATAATGGCACTTTAAGAAGTTAAAAACTGAATCACAATCTCTATGTGCATGTATGTGTGTATAGTGGGTGCCAAATGAGAATCAGTATTTGGAAAAAAATTTAGTTAAATGCAAATTGGTATTACAGAACAATTTTTTTTAAAGTTCTGCTTATTTTTTGTTTTTTCATTTAATTTTTTAAAAAAGTTCAGATGAAGATTTTTAATACTATTTTTTTTATTTATTTCGATTTTTTTACTTTTGAGTTAATTAATTAATTTCATTTGTCTTTTTCTTCTCTTAACGTTTAATGAAATGTTGGAAACCTTGGTTAAATGTCATCTTATACATATTTAAAAAAAAGTAAATGTATATATTTATATATCGTATATTTAAGTATAAATAGAAACTGATATTCATTTTTTACAGCTTCAATTTGGAAAATTTTTATTAAAAAAAAATACTTGCTTTTTTGATAGAACTACAAAATAACTGAAAATATGTTTAAGCCTCTCTTAGATGCGCTGGTCTATTACTCTAAAAACTACTCAAGCCAATAAACTCTAGGTTTTCCTTTATGCTCTCTCTTCACGATTAAAAGAGTATTTGCGTTTCTCGAAAATTCTCGAACAGCTGCAACTTTAAAACTTCTTTATTATTTTTGCAAATTAACCTCTTTTAATCACAGCCCTCAAATCAATTTTGTTTTTATAATTTATTTTGTTGCTGTTTTAAACTTGATGTATGGGAGCATATTGATGGACCTTAGGCTGTTTCGGCTCTTTAGGTGGCTTAATGTCTTCGGTAAGTTTTTGATATACAATCGAATTTGTATGGGCCTGCAATAGTGACATACGATAACGTTCGCCACGCTTGCGCATAACCATTGATATGACCTTGGCAATAGCCAAAAGTAATATAATCACGCTGGTAATAATAATAATGATGGGCACTAAGAATTTATAGCCACTGTAGTATATGTGACCACGTTCAATTATATATTCCTCCTCCTCGTTATCATTATCATCACTGTCATCTTCATCGTTATTCTCGACACCGGTAATCTGCTCAAAATGCTTCTTACGATCGGCAATGAATTTATCTGGGAGAGAGAGAGATATTAAAAAACCCTTTTGGAAATAAAAATCCCCAAAAACAATACTAACCCAACAAGAATCTATCACTTGTTTCCTTGCTCAAATCGATCTCTTGCACACGTATACCATGATCAACAATTTTCTTGGAAATTTCAGCCTTCTTTTCATATTCATCATAATCATCATGATTTTTATCATCAGCGTTCTCATCGTCATCATCATCATCCTCATCATCATCTTCATCATCCTCGTAATCAGACTCCTCGTCGTCTTTCTCCTCTTTAGCAGCGGTATTAATATCATCCTCATCCATTAATACCTCATGATTTGAGTCTTTCAAAATCTTTTGCAATTTATTATTTTCCATAATGTTCAACAAATTCTTGGCATCTTGATCCAAATCTTTGTCAGCCTTTTGTAAACGTTTTTCGAATTTTTTAACACTATCCGAATGTTTTTTATACACAAAATCATCATGTTTGCAAACCTCATGAGCGAAAGAAGCCCAACCGGCTTGACTTTGAATTTCTATTTGCTGAGTATCGGACATTTCCATGTTGGCCAATGCCGGCACAGAGTGTGGCATTAGTTTATGATTGAGCGACACATAACTAATAAAGTCCTGGAAGTCTTCGTTGCATTTCAAAGGATTGTGGCTAACGTCCAGGCTTCTTAATTTCTTAAAATAGCGTACATCATTGGAGTGTATTTTATGGATTTGATTCGAAGAGGCATTGAACGATTTCAAAGTTTCATAGAATTTGTATTTACGTCCCACACCATACTGATTATCGCTCAAGAGAGACTTTAGCTCGCAGTCGCTAACATCCAATTCACGCAATTTACTGAACGGCAAGAATAATCTTACGGATAGTTTGTGTATGGGATTACCAGCCAAATTCAATTTGGTCAAATCTGTGTTATTCATAAAAATGAAATCATCTAATTTGGCAATTAAATTATTGCTCAAATCCAAATCAATTAATTTCTTCAGACTGCCAAAGGTATCCCGATCCAAATTGTTAATATTATTCCAGGCCAATTTCAGAGTTGACAAATGCGGCATCGTAGAGAACGTCTTGTGACCCAAGGCACCAATGGCACAATTGGAAATATCCAAATAGTAGACGGTGAAATAACCATTATAGCTGCGGAAACCATCGGTAGGCAATTGGCTTAATCGGGGATTATCATTTAATCGAATAACATCCAATTCGGAATTCTTAAAGAATATCAAACTAGACAATTGATCCATTTCATTTATGGACAAATCAATGCTACGTAAATTCTTCAAAGTCATAAAGGAGTCAGGCTGTACTTTGGTTAAGCCGTTCCCCTTCAAATTCAAATTTGTCAAACCAGTCATTTTGTCGAACATGCCATGGTGTACGGTGTGTATTTGATTA
This sequence comes from Lypha dubia, assembly GCA_947311025.1. Classification (NCBI taxonomy): domain Eukaryota; kingdom Metazoa; phylum Arthropoda; class Insecta; order Diptera; family Tachinidae; genus Lypha; species Lypha dubia. The sequence continues at coordinate 87,776,294 of OX371264.1, read as the reverse complement.
AAACTCAAATCCAATTGCTGCAAATCGGGTGTGCCGAATTTCAAATCGTTAGTGATGGAATTGTATTTTAAGTGCAAAATAGCCAAAGTTGTATGATTGAAAATCGTCGAAGGAAGAGTTTTCAATGTGTTGTAAGAAAGATCCAGCTCTTCAATTGTGTCAAGTGTATCGAATACAGTCTCGGGAATTTTCTGCAAATTGTTTTGAGATAAATTAATGTAAACAATATTGGTCAGCTGGGAGAAGGCATTGGGATTAAGTTCCATTAAATTGTTGCGCGATAAATCCAATTCTTCAATGCTGGAAGACTGCAAGAAATTTAAAATAAATAAAATTTTATTTTTAAATGTTACACCACTACTAAATTACCAAACAACCACACCCACCTTCAACAAATAATGAACACTAGACATAACACTCAAATCATTACCAGATATGGTTAATAAACGCAGTTTCTTATTTTTGGCAAAAGTATCCGGATTGATAATGGCCAAACCAACATTTGTGAAATTTACAGAGAATAAATCATCTAAACCATTAAAGGCATCCGGGTGTAAATACTCAATGGTACAGTTGGCAATCTTAATCGATGAGACATGTTTTAAACCCAGTTCCAGGAAGAAATCTGGTCCCAAGAGAATGGGGTATTTGGGACCAACATCAGTTACCACTAAATCGGTAATATCCTTGCCGAATTTTTGGATATTAGGATCAATGCTTGGGAAAATTCAGAAGTATTTAATTGTTTTTTATTTTTAATGCATTTAACAAACTAACCGACTACAGTAGGCCACCAAATAATTGTTGACATTCCGTTCGCACGTACAATATCGCGGGCAAGGTAAATTCTCACTATAGATCACTTCCTCTTCATCCTTGATATCATTATCATTATCAAATTCATCATCATCCTCATCATCTTCGTCATCGTAGTCATCGTCATCATCGTCCTCATCATCATGTACAATAGTATTGCCATCATGGAATTCAATATTGTTTGATTCTTTATTGTCTTCCACATTAGTTTTAGTCGTTGAAGCCTATGTGAAATATAAAGGCCATAAAAGATCCTATTCGAACTAATTAACACATCTTGAAGGCATATTTAAGTAATTTTATTAGTTTTGGTTCCAACAATTTTGCAACATTATGTTCGAAGCAACATTATGTTTGGCGGAACATTATGTTTGACGCAACATTATTGCTGGGAAAAATTTTAAATGACCTAAACACGCCTTCAAGACATCCTTTCTATGTCCGTTTCTACGGCTCACATTCATTTACCTTGATATCTTCCTTAATGGGTTTCATTTCAATGGGCTTTTTAACCAGCTTTTCCTTAGTTTTTCCCTTCTTACTGGCAGCCGTAGTTGATTGGTCATTATTCGAACCGTATTCATAATCATAATAGCTATCGTAATCATCATCATCATATGTATCATCAAGTGGTTCAGGTGTTGTGGTCGTTGAATTAAATTTTTTAGCCAAAAAATGTTTGAATCTGTAAAATTAGAAAAAAATTTTTTTTATCACTTTTGTAGTGCTACAATTATTCTTTTATATTTTTTATTTTTTGGGAAATATCTACAAACCTTTCGTCCTTGGCCAAAGCTTCCGAATGTTGAGAAGCTTCCATTAAATCATCTAGCAAATTATCGCTGAGTGTATTTTGAGTGGTGCTGGTGGCGACTGTAGCTGCACCACCACGACTCTTTTCACTCGTTGTCGTTGGCAAGGGTATCTCTTTAACTTTAGGTGTTGATATTTTTATATGTGGCTTTTCCTTCGCTATAATTTCGTTCAAGTCCAAGTGATTGTCTGGCACATCGTCGTGCACCAGATTCTGTAAAGTAGTAGTACTGGAGAGTGCCAACTGGAAGACCCCTATAGAGAGGAGTGACAGTAGCACCAGTCTTGACTGGCGTGACATAGTGGATTGTTTTGATATCTAAAATGAGAAGCAGCACATATAAAATATAAGTATATGATGCAACTGTAAATAAGGGCACAACACTTAATTTATTTAAGTGAAATTTTAGCAAGAAACCCATCCAAATTTTCGATTATTTGCGTTTGAATGTTTTTTTTTTGTATCTTAAACTTGTAGTAAATAATGAAACAGTAACTAATTTATATCTAAAATAAACAACAGAAAAAAAATTAAATGTTATCTTTTGTTGCTGATAAGATAAAAAAGAAACAATTATAAGGCAAATATTAAATATATTACTATTAATAGTTGATGGGGTGACAACGACACACACTTAAACATAAAAAGTTATTCAAATTCTGCTGGAATAGAAAAATTAATTTTCAATAAAGAAGATAATTGAATAACTAAATTTTATTACATACACAGGTTTTATGACAAACCATCAATATTATTTAACAGACATTTCTTTCCAACCTAAATATATTTAGAAAAATTATAGCTTGACACGGGCAACAGAGAGCCCCCTAGTGGTCAATGCCAACAAATGAAGATTGTCTTGCTGAGGTGATCTCCTCATTTGACTGGAATTTTAGATTAAAAAAATAATAAGTCGCTGGGGTGGAACAAAAGTTTTAGCCGGCACTTGCGCTATTCTAATATAATTCTCAATTTCTAATTTTAAGAAGAGTTCAATGTATATAATTCGTGGCACATTGTGGACATTATTATAGCCATTTGTTTGGTAAAACTCACCAGTACTTCGCAGAAAGGAGAAGTCTGTACCCATGTTCTGTAACTTTAGTGAGAAGTTCTAGTGGCGAAAATATGTGAAACAAATTATTCCATCGTTTCTTGAAAAGTGAGAAAAAAATTAATCTGTAACTCATGTCGAAAACTTCCAAAAATGCTTACGTCGTTACGTTAGAAATGTCAGAAAATATAGCTTATGTAATTAAAGGCGATAAGAATGCTAGTCAAAACAATCTTCGACGGCGACCAAAATACACTAAAGTAGAAGAATATAAACGGCGGCGTCAAATATATTACCGTCGGCTATACAAAATAATGTGTAGTGCGGCTTTAATGATTGTTATTTGCAAAATAGTTTTGGAAGCACTTTCTATTAAAATCATTTTTTATCATTTTTCTAATATTATAAAAATAAAATAATAATTAAACAATTAGTTAACCTTGAAATACCAATTTTTTCATTAGTTTTATTTCGAATAACATTGTTAAGATGTTAACTCAAGGCGTTTTTTGTTGTGAGTATATTTGACAGTTCAAAGTGAGAACTTTTTCCGCAAAAGTTTTAGAGACACAGTATTTCTGTAAATTTGCGAGAAATTTTCTTACGTGACAGTTGTTACTCAGTTTAGTGAAAAAATCAACTGTTTGTTTCAATTTATGACACTTTTGTTTCATTTTGCACGTTTCAATCGAAAAGTTTCTCGTAGCGGGAGTTACAGAACATGGGTACTGGCTTCACTTAAAAAAAAAGTTACAAGTTTCAGAAGATTTTTTGAGTCCAAGTTAGTCAAGTTTGGCCTACGTTAGCTACTCCCGTGCTTACACAAGAATTCCACTAAAACTTGCGTTATAAACTCTGTCTCCTTTTCTAAAGTCCCGACTATCAACACGTGGGCGGCTCATTATTCCACTCGCCAATTTATAACCAATTTTATTTACAAAATTAAATCTACTCAACCATGAGATGTGCGAGTGATCACAATTAGATCATGCACTTTATTCATGGAGAACTTTAAATTCTAATCCTCGTTTTTGTAGATTATTTCTGAAGCAAATCATTGGCTAAATTGAATGATTTCGATAATAATTAAAATTGATAAATAGATCAATAGAGATCTGTTATATATAATACTTTTGTAAATAAAGATTTACAATGTGAAAGAGAAATAAAAATCGGTATACATCTGTTTAGTAGTCAACACGATTCTGGAGTCCGATGAACCTATTCGAGCTACCAACAGAATGGCATTGAGTTTGGTTTGGAAAACTTTAGGGAATTTACACATGCGAATGGTCTTTTTAAAATTGGAACCATATATCCCGGCCCCTGTATCTCCATTTGCTTGTTAGGATATTTTGTTTGCATCTTCGTGCCATGTGGGCTATCGTTCTGCCATTGGCTCCCGTTCAATAATTAGTACGTCAAAGGTTTTTTTCAGAGCTAAAGTCATTTGTATTTGGTCAATTATACACGCAGAGAATAGACATGATTGCAAAATTTTCATGTCAACTAAGTATATCTGCCACAACCAAATAATTATTCATCGAAGCAAATATGGTTGCATTAAACATTCTTCAATTATTAAAATATTTGATGCAAAAATAAAATAATCATTCTGGGTTTCGTCCCATAAAAATTGACTGTATCAAAAAAAGTATTTTCGCTGCTACAAGAGTATCTTTTGCAAATGAGAATAATAAAAGTTTATTTAAAATTAAAGTTTATTGTGATCATACATTGTTTGTGTTCTGAAAAGAAACAAAATAGCTGTCAATCTTATGTAACTTCAGTCGTTCATAGAATTTAATGAGATGAGGAGATGTGAAGTGAAAAAAATAGAGGTATGTGATGAAAATCGATTTAAGTAAAATCGAATGTTGAAAACGAACGCTTTGCTATAAGATGTGATGAAAAACGAACGATTTTACTTTCCATTTTTTGTTTCATTTTAAATAGTTTCATGTCAAACTACAACTTTTTGTTTTAAAATGTAAACATTTGTTTGGATTTTAATAGCACTAAAAATGGTATTTATTATTTCGGCATCAATTTTAATAATTAATTATTCAAATCGAATAGAAAATATTGAACGAAAAGGGTTGAGTGATGCATCAAATCCATTAAACATGCCGGAGCATAGCAGAATAGAATGAATAATTTGACCTGTTCTTATACAAATATTTTTAGTTTTAAGGAATATTTTCGTTTAAGTAAAGAAGGCTTTGCTTGGATATTAAAAAAAATTTAAACACATGTAGAATCCAAATTAATTCCACTAGTAATCGAGTTAGCAGCCACAATAAGATCACCATGTATTCTTCTTGGGCACTATTAGTGTGTTTTCCCCTAAAAATTACATATTAATATTTATTAATTTGAAACCACATACAAGCTTTGGGTACATACTATGTACATACATAAACACTTACATTTTCCATTAAATATTTTAACAATATAAATTTTATGTATTCTTTTATTAAATCGTGTACAGAAGTGAGCTCGATTTTAAAACGGTTAAAACACTAAATTTTGGATTTCCATCACACTCTTTTTTTCTTCATATTTTCATAGAACAAAATGGAAAATGAAATCGAATTCGATTTGACAAACAAACAAGAAGAAGAACAAAGCAAAATAGAAATAAGTTATGCCATCACAACTCGTTTCGATTTTACAAGTTTTTGGATTGAAATCGATTTTCATCACATACCTGATAATGTTAAAATTGTAATTAATTATATGATGAAAGTTATTTAATTTCACAACAAAATAAAAGTGTACCTGAAATCTTCAACATCAGTGGTTTAAGGTACATATACGAGTACATACTGATATATGGAGTTTATTAAATATACGAATGTATGTTTCTTTGCAGCATGACGACAATAATACTACGGAACTGCAAAAGATGGCTATTGCATTTTACATAAATATGCCGATAAATAAGTTAATTATTTTGAATTTTATGAAATTTAATTTGTCCAGAAAAGTTTATTCGATAAATATTTGGAAATAAAAATATTTATCAAAAAGTATGATTTAATTTAATTTAATAAGTAGTTGTGTTTCCATTTTTCTTTTATCTAACAAAATGTCAAATTGTTTACATAAACCAGGATAATAACATCTTCATAGTTACTATAATGCGTTCAAATTTCTCAGCATTTGCAGAGCATACTATGTTCACACAATGGTATTGTCAGAGGGAGATTTATGAAGAACACATTATGTTCCTTAGATGACAAATGCTATATATATATCATTAATCTGAACATGAAATGATAGCTTGCGATTATGATTCCATCAACCCCATGATGTTTTTTTCTTTGCGTGTATATTTAGTTTTATTAAAAACCGCCCTGCATTGCTGTAATTTCATAGAAATCGTTTAGCAAGATCAGCTTTAATATAATGAACGCAACCAAAATTCGGTTCGAAGGACCATAAAAAAGTAGAGTTTGCAAACTATCTTTTATTTCGTAGAAACTAAAACAAGTACGAATAATAAATAGTTTCAATACATATTCAAACATGTCAATTTCTCAAACGAATTGTAATACCAGTTAGACAATTCAAATCAATTACTTTAAAGAGTTATTTAAAGATTTTAAAAAATTAATTTCCATGATTTTAATTACTCACATACTTGTGATTTATGCTCAATTTATTTGAAGAAAAAAAAACCTCATTATTTATTGTAAGCGGTGGTATGCATATTTTCAATGACCAATACTTTGGAGAAAAAAATAAACAAATCAATTAATAATTCAACAAATAATGTTTGTGATCATTTCTTTAAACTACTCCCTATTTCGCGACTACAATTACATTATTATAAACAAGAGCTTAAACATTTTATTGTGAATGTTAATTAGTTTCATACACATACTCGTACATACGAGTACTAGAGTATTGTCTATTAACATTCGCAATAGTTGAAACATTACGGCACGTTGAAAGCAAATTCTAATTACACAAGTTCTGAATATAAAAAAAACATTTTTAATATTTTTACGCTAAAATTTTTTCCACAAAACAGGTATAAAGTCTAATTCTGATATTAAATATTTTGGGATTTTTATTAACAATTCAATAAGCAAATCACGTAGAAAATACGATTTTTGTCAGAAACACCAAAGTAAACAAAAAAATGTTATGAAAATATTTATTTTAAGCTTAGCGCTGTGGCCATACATTTAATGAAAAAAAAAAAAAAAATATGCATACAAAAAAAAAAAAAATTTTTTAAATAATTTCTTCCTGTATGCGTTGTTAATGTGCCAAAAATATTTGTGAGTCTTTAAAAATGTGTTTTTTATTTTATTTTTGTCTTGCTTTGTCGTCTCTAAAATCGAACACCCCAATTATAAAACTCGATTTAAATAACTAAATCAAATAAAGCCCACTCGTTTATTTCATTATATCCCATTTTTGTGTTCCTTTAACAAAAACTGAACCACCTAACGAAAATCGCTAAATATGTAACTTAACAACAAAAAAAAAATAAAAGAAAACAAATCAAAAGATTGCCGCCGAAAAGTCACTGTGGTTGTTAGTCAACTCCAACAAAAAAAAAAAAAAAAAAAATAATGGAAATAGTGCTAAACAGTCAGTAAAATGACGCGGGAAAGATAAAAAGACAACAACACAAAAAAATTATATCAATGTTTGAACTAACTGAAACACTTTTGGTTGATTTCTAGCTGCCGAAATTAGGACAAGAAATTAGTCATCAACTTGGTTTTTCATGACTAAAGTATTTTTTTTTGTTTTCTTACAAATGCTGCTAAATGTCTTCAAACAAGAGGTATCACCAAATAGACTCCACAATTGTAATTAACAAATCAATGGTCCTTCGAGCCGGGTTGTGGTGGACGATAATGGAACCACAACTCTGCTATTGTAAGTTTTATTGATATTAGAGCAGTTTTACAACGCATTTGGTATTAATGTGTAGATTTGTTAATTCGCTTTTTTTGCCGACAATTCTGCAAATATTACCGATGTTGTAGGCAATATTATGCATATATCACTGTTTTAATCGATCTCGAAAGTGTCTAGTGAGCAGTGATATGCCTTCATTAACAATATGTAAAGCAATGAACATGAGAAAAGGCCATGAGCACGAATAGAACTCACGTTCTCAGTTATAGTTTGCAATTTATAGTCCACACGCACTAACCACTTCAATCAACGGTATTGTTTTAATACACATAAAAAAGTGCCAAAATTTATGTATTCCTATTCAATCTTTAAAATTTTTCTCAGTTTCGCAAAATTACATTAAAAAAAAAGATGTAAAAATTTATTTTTCTTTTTAAATGTAATTGAACGAAAGAAAGAACTCTGTTTTGACATTGTGCAACAGGCAGTAAGACAAAAATTGTATTTCCCATATGCATGCATATTTCTCATAAATATTTCTCAAACGATAATATTTCTTTTAAACATATTCTTGTCAAATATTTTAATTCGAAATATATTTTTCAAAATATCTAAGGTAGAGAGAATAATCTGACTGACCTTTTTGGCAGTTTTCATAAAATTTTAAAAATATCTGCATAAATATTTTGCAATATTTTAAGAAAATAACTCAAAACTAAAAAATGGGAAAAATATTAATTGTCTATTCATAATTTTTTTTATTTATTTTTTGGCTGAAGTGGTAGCGCGTTGACTAATAAGCAAACAATGACTTGGCCCAGGCCCCAAACTTTGGCCTACTACTAATGAACATTAGTGAGACATTGTATTAATTGTTTTCGGACTATTTAAGTTATGAAGGCATAGCACTGGTCACTAAAAAACTGTTCCGACAGCGATTGATGATGTGTCAAGCTAACGTACACAGCATCATCGCCCTCCTTCGTCGGTTAGCAGAAACATCGGCGAAGTAAAACAATAAATAAAATGACTACTAAGGGGCTGTGCACATATTACGTACCGCTCCACGGGGGGGGGGGGGGGGGGGGGGGGGGGGGGGGGGGGGTTAAAGATTTATTATGTGCACAGCCCCTAATACAGCTTAACAAAGTTAATAGGTCTACTGAACACCGGAGGCGCCTCAACACTGCTATATAAAAAATTACCATAACGCGCAAAACAGAGTTGTAAAAAAATTAGGCCTTCTAAATTTTCAACATCTATCTCCTCTACCCTATCCCTCTCCCTGAGCACTGGCAGAATGCAATGCATAAGTAGGGTTTATCCACTGAGTACTGGTCCTAATTAAAAAAAAATATATATAAGCATTTTAAGAAAATAACTGAAAACTAAAAATGGGAAAAATTTCAATTGTCTTTTTGTACTGAATACTCGTATATTATAGAGCGTATATTTTATTTGCCCCGAACAAATATTACTATAGGAAATATTTCTATTTTTTATGCTAAGAAAAATATTACCGAACTGTTTTCGCTAAAATTGCCAGTGTATTTGCTAGCAGACAAATATTTTTCTAGTTTTCAAGTAGAACAAACATACAAATTGTTTTCTATTTAATTGAAAATGGATTCACAAAAATTATCATTTACAGCCATACCTAAACAAGAGCGGAAAGCGGAACGTTTTCTACCGCCTAGTGTTAACGCTGAAATACCATACCTAAACAAGAGCGTCAACGCTTTGTCATAAAAACAGGGTTATTACAGAATATATAACAACCCTGATTATAATAGTATACTCATAACCTAATAATACATGCATCTCTACAACAAACACAACAAAAAAATTCCTCAGAAGTCAAAAGTATAAATGTGTATGTGTGCATGTTTCAACCTGTGACTAAAATATAAATAAAAATTATTCATTCAAATACGAAAAAATAAATACAAATCAAAATTTAACACTTGAAATAAAAAACAAGTAATTTACAAGAATTGTCAGCTGGGCTTGCAAGACTACCTTATAGTCATTGTATCATGAGTGCTTGTCTTTTGCAGCTAACTTCACTATTAAACGCGCTGTCAAAATCGGATTTTCCAATTGCAAAATGTTGCCGCCGCGCTACCGCCGCGTTATTTCGGGATGCTCCATACAAATTGTATGGGCATGAGAACTTTTGACAGCTAAAAAACGCTTGCCGCTCTTGTTTAGGTATGACTGTTATTCAACTACAATGAATTTATGTATGACATTTTCATCATTATTATTGTCATACAAAATATTTAATATCATAAAAACTTTAAAATTCATTTACATAACTCATTCATACATAAATTGTCTGACTGTCTGTCTTAAACGCATTTTTTTTTAGTTGGCTCTAACCGTTGAACATAAAATAGCAAAATTAATTACTTGAAACTCTGCTTGAATAATGAATAATATTTATCATCATTTTGTACATTCATTGCTGCGCTTGTACTTTTGTGCGCTGAATTTTTAAATAAAACAAAATGCTTTGAAAAAATTCAAACACAAAAAAAAAAAGAGTGGCAAGAAAAAACCTTAATTTTAAAAATATTTGTTAGCATAAGTGTACGATTTACTACTGTGTCTGCATTGGAAGTGCAATTGTTCAGCTGCATCACTGGTTTACAAAAAATATATTTGCTAAATAATTCATATATTCCATAGTTGAAAATTAAATTTTCAAATTGTTTTTTATGATAAAAAAAATAATAATGTTTTGTTTTTTAAACAGCCTGAAATTTTTTACGAAAGTAGGCCTAACTTACCCTTAATACTCGTATATTGTGATTTCAAAAATTACTTTTAGCGATGATAAATTCGGTACAAGTGTGAATTTGATATTTATACTATTCGCACTGTAAAAATACTACAAGAAAGAGACTTTCACAAGGCAAATCAATGACTTGCCCCCGAAGTGTAGTTCGAGTTCTTTTAAATGTGATATTTTCAGGAAGATACGCGTATTATCACCTATTTACCAATCACAGTACAAATACTTTGATGATAATTATTATAAAATTTTCTGCTGGCCATTTAAGAAATATAAGCAATAAAAGAATTTGTATATCATATATATTTATATAAGACTTATAGTCTCCAGGCATAGCTCCTACTCATAAATGAAGAACAATAGAGTAGTGCTAGTATTTGCAATGTTTTTTAGGTTCTCAATACTAAAGGTGCATTAAATGTTTGGGGAATTAGCTCTGAAGGAAGATTATTACATGCAAAACGTGTTGTTTGCGAAATTGGCCAAGGTTTTGAGAACAAGTTCCTTAGTTCTATTAGAACACATCCATAAATCAGCGAAACTCGACCCAGTTACATCTGATTTTTTAATTTTAAATATACTATTAAGTTTTTGACTATAGTAGTTAATGACAAAGTTTGAAATAAATTTTTAAAGTGTTAATTGCTCATATTATTTTAGTTTTAACAAATTTTATTACCAGGGGAACCGCAAATATGCAATTGCTTGTGTTTTTATGTGCGATGAGTGTACCCACAAATAAAATATTTTTACGCTTTAGAAGTTTTTTTTAAGAATTTAGCATAAATTTTCTAATGCACATTTTGCATATTTTACTCTTTATAGTTTAATTTAGGACAAATTTATGCGGCATGTTTGCTAATTATTTATGCATATTTCTATCCACTTTTACAAAAAAGATACCAAACAAATCTATTTTTTGATGAAACAATTTTGAAATTTTTCAGTAATAATATTTTGAATTAAAATTTTTTTTTCTAAAATTTGCTTACATTTCTTTAATTTATGCCGAGTTTATTCACAGCTTTAAAAATTCTTTTAATCATTGTAAGGATCGATTTGTTAGTTCATATTTTTGCATATTTCCGACGACATAAAATGCTGATTTTCCAGCGTGTTCTGATTCTTAAAATTTTAATATTGAATACAAAACTAAACAAAAAAAAAAAAAATGTGCAGGTTTCTATTTAAAAAGTTTTGAATATTTTTAGTAATTTTTCGAAATATTTTTTGTTAAATCCTTAATAATTTTTAATTAATTTTCGAGATCAATTTGTTACAGTATATATTTGCATATTTCACTCTAATTTTTTGCACTTTTATTATCATCTTTTACTAAAAAAGAACAGAAAAAAGTATTGTGATCAAAAAGGTTTATTTCTTTTTTATAATATTTTTAAATTAATGCTGAGAATTGTATTGCGGATGCGACCTGGCAACTGAGAGCTGACAGTTCCAGTTGCTTTTTAGTGCTTTTCTGGCAACCACAAATTTTCTGTGCCGGCTGGCAACGCAACATAAGTTCAGTTGTGATCCATAATCGTGCTATACAAAATTTCTTCATTTCTTTTTCTAATAAAATTTAACATATATTTTACTTTATCTAAGAAATCTACTTTTTAGTGAAAATTGTTGCATATTTTATTCTTTTCTCTAATTTTATCAGATTGCAGCGCACATTGAAGGCATATTTTTCTCAGAGCCTTAACAATATTAAATTATTCAAATATTCAAAATATGTATTTATTGAAATAAACACGAAAAATATTTTAGTAAAACTTTTATATTCGAACAGATGAAAGAACTGACCGCCATGTTTTAATCGCCTCCCATGTCAGTAAGAATTCAAAATTATACTTCGTGTTGTCAGAAATATTATAAAAATTAGGAACGTAATGATTTGAATGCCCTTTTAAGAGCATATTTTATTGCAATTTTAGGACCACATTTTTAAATTTTCGTTGCATATTTAATGCACATTAAACACAGTTTTGAACACATATTTCCGGTTTTCCAGCTTATTATTATGTATTATATGAACTTTAATTATTCAACCAAATAATTTTTTTGTTTTATTATTAATTGTGCATAATATTTTTATTGAAATATGTACGAGTACATATACTACCTATTTTGATTTATTACTAACACATCTTTTTGATATTATTTTTATTAGGATACTCAAATGCTCTCTGTAACTGCGAATCATCGATTTAGGTAATATGGTAAGCCCAATTCAATTAATTCTATTATTTTAATCTTATTTCAAATTAAAATCTGAAATATTTTATATATATTTGCAAATAACTCTACTTAAGTTGACTTAAGTGTTTGACGTATTTCAAGTTGAAATTGTTGCTAATAAAAGTCAATGAATGAAATTGTATTTTCCCCTCCAGGCGGCAGCTCCACCTTATTTCTGATTTAGATAATTAGGTATTATTTAAATGATGATTTTGTAAAATCGTTATTTTGTTGTTGTTGATGCATTCTGTTGTTTTATTATATTATTTTTGTTTTTTGTTTTTTTTACATAAGACAAATGAATGGCATATGGGAGTGCCTTTTAATACAAAATTTTAAATTTCAAAGATATTCGTCTTACAACTTTGACTAAAACTATAAACAAAAAATAGACGTAATGCAAGTTTTAAAACTAAAATCAGACACACATAACACGGACGGACAGACAGAGAGGCAGACAGACAGACATACATACAGATATTTATTCAGTTAGCCAAGTTATATAACGTGAATCACGTTACGTGATCGTGCCTAGTCAAAATTGTCAACTTGAAAAACAAAAACAAAAACGAAAACGAAAAGAAGAAATATCAACAGCAACACTGCTTAACACAAGATTTTTATGTCTGTTTATGTCTGTCTTTTTTAAAGATCATTCTAAGTAGATATGTGCAAATGTCGTGAATTTTTAGTGTCACGCGTGACTCACGCTGGAATCACGTGATTCATGATTACAAATTGATAAAATCACGCGTGCCTGCATAATCGTGATTCAAAAATATAATACCGTGTGTGATCGTGCGTGATTTTTTAATACAATTTTCACGCACTCAAAACAGTTCTCTATGTTAAAATCTCCGTTACAAATGCAGACATACATAATGAAAGTCCATTTTGTTTTCTGTATGTAAACAGATAATGAAAATATGTAATGTGAGGGCCTGTTCGCCGATATCGAAGAAGTTCTTTCTTTCGAGTAATTACATTTGAAACAAAAACAAAATGTTTGAATTAGTTTTTGTTTCAAATATAATTGCTCGAAAGAAAGAACTTCTTCGATATGGGCGAACAGGCAGGATATTTTATCTCATTGGTGTTATAAAATGAATGTATGTATGTACATATTAATAAACCACTATCTGGAACCATTGCACAAAAGTATGTATATTGTATATATAAAATGTAAATATGAAAAGTTATTCAAAATTATGTATGTAACAACACTAGTACTCCTTTTGAATTCCTTTACATATAAGTAATAAATTTAAATAACCTGCCTTGACAGACAGTGCTAGATCTTTTATATTAACTTTATCCTTTGTATTGCTAATTTTTCGAGCTTTTCCTTATTTTTTTTTTATTTAATTGTTGATATTGAAGTATATAAAGAAATTAATTACAAAATAAAATTTTTTTAGCAAAATTTGTATTTCACCGTGAGCATGCGTGCAAAATTATTCCCTTCGTGCGTGAAAGTACGTGATTAAACATATTGCGCTCGTGAGCGTGCGTGATAGTGAAAGTTTTAAATCATGCCGTGCGTGAGCGTGTGTGAAAAATATTTACGTTTTGTGATCGTGCGTGATCGTGAGCGTAATTTTACTCACGCGCACATCTCTAATTCTAAGTATTATGTTGTTGTTGTTGTCATCAACTTCTTAAGATTATCTTTTGTTTTTTTTTTTTTTTGTTAAGGTCGCTTACTTTTCCTACTCACTCACCACACACTATCCAAAGGTGAAAATTTGAATATGTATATTTTTTTCTCGTGACGAACCTCAATTACCATGTGGCAAATGAGGGGGTAATCAAGACACCACCGACCCGATACTGCCACAATCATCATCATAATCTTCTTTTATGATTGTTGAGGATCAAACAATCAAAAATGTTGTTGTACTCGTTTATATAACAAACAACTTTTGTGTAGAATACCATTAAAGTCACCAAGAAGAATATTTGTATTTATGAAGAAACCCAACCAATGTGCAAGACAATTTACATGTCGCCTTCAATTTTTCATTTTTATATGCAGCTTTTTTTTTAATCGGATTGTGGTCCTCAATAAATAATAAAAAAAAAAATAACTCCTTCGTGTCTTGTATTGTCGTCTAGTTATTTTTATTTGTTAAATTTTTTTTCAAGTTAGTTTTTGTTTTTATTTAGGGGATTACTTATTATGGAAATTTCATTAAAATATTCACTGATCGAAAAGAAAGAAGAAAAAACAAAACAATCAGTGTATCTGAAAATTAGCATATGTTATAAATGATGTAAGCTTTTTTTTGTAGTAATTTGTTGTCATATTATTATTACGAATAAACGTAATTATTATTTGAACTGTAATAATGTATAAATGAGAAATTATTATTATTAGGCTTAAGTTCAGTTTTTTTGAAGCCCATTAGCATGTGCAATCAAATTAGCAGAACGTATCAGTATAGTGATTTTAAGGCCCCTACACCTCTCATCAGCGTTCATTTGTCCATCTTTACATCTTTGACTTCCAAAACGTCAATTGCTTTGTGTTTGCATCACATTTCATAACGCTACAGTACAATAATTATACAATGTATACCATTTCAAAACGCCGCCGTCAAGTATTTTTAACGCAGTACGAAAGCAAACAAGACATCGATTTTATAGTTGTTGTATTGTTTCGGAACTGTATACAAAACTTGTATACGTACGTTTTGGAAGTCAGCCTACAACTGTGTATACAACATGTATTTGTAATGCTCCGCTAACTTAATTCACACTTTGTTTAAATTAGAAGAAGGGAGTGTAGAAGTGGAGAAAATGATCTGCTTGGCAATTCATTATAATTCAATTACAATTCTTTGACTTTGGCTTTGTTTATTTTTTTGATTTATAAAAATAAAATACCAAAAAAAAATTTACGGATCTTGATAATGCTGAACTTTTTTGTTGTTTGTACATGTTGTGTATGGTTGTTTTGTGGAGTGTTAATTCTATTGGACAATATTTTTCATTCCATTGAAAATGTATTTGTTTGAATAAAAATTAGTTTTCTTCAAAAATTCAAATTTCTAATTGAATTGCATTCGCTATTGTGGTTAGATAAAAGTGTATGATATCAAACAATAGATTAATCAGTTAGAACGTATGCATGCTATTTTCATTATAAGTGAAAGTATAAATTTTATTTCTTTTCTGTTTTCCTTGCTCACTGAAAAAAAGCAAGTTGCATGCAACAAAATTGCGTAGTGTAAGTAAAGTATAATTTTTTTTTTTAATTAGGACCAGCACTCAGGGGATGACCCCTACGTTTGCAATGCATTGTGCCGGAACTCAGGGAGAGGGATAGGGTAGAGGAGATAGATGTTGAAAATTTAGAAGGCTTAACTCTTTTACAACTCTGCTTTGCGCGTTATGTTGATTTTTTTTAGCAGTGTTGAGCCTCTGGTGTTAAGTAGACGCATTAACTTTGTTAAGCTGAGGTAGCAGGCATTTTTTTATTAATTGTTTTACTTTGCCGATGTTGTGTACATTAGTTTGAAACAGCAGTAATCGCTGTCGGAACAGTTTTTGTTAGTGACCAGTGCTATGCCTTCATCAGTCAAATAGTCCGACAACAATTAATACAATGCCACACCAATGTACATTAGAAAAATTAATGATGTTAATTGACTTGCTCTGGCCAGGCCCCAAGTCATTGTTTGCTTAGTAGTCAAGGCGCTAACCACCTCAGCCAACACCACCCTCAATTTCATCAATTAAGACAAATTGAATTTAGTTGAAAGCCATTTTAAATGAAGGATCTGTTTGACCAAATTCCGTTGCAAGGTTGTATGAGACGTTGTAGCTAAACACTTGAGACCTTAACCTTTTTTATCTGTCAAAGCCGTTACACTTACAAATTTATTGCATACAGTTTTTATTAACTTCAAAACCTTTAAATGCCTTAAATCCAGTTCCTGCTTTATTTTTCCATTTTTATTACTGGCATTTTTAATTAAAAACAATTTTATTATAAACATATTAAAATAAATACAAACATACATATATACATACATATATACATATGTATGTATATATTTATTTATAAGGAAGGCCTTACGTGGCCTCTTGCCCCATTCCATACTCATATACATTTTTTACACACGATGTCCTAGCCAGCCAAGGCCTTCTAAATTTCCTTCATACACAGGCCTGATAGTAACCCTTCTTCAGTCACAAATTTATTTTTAAATTGCCTTTAGAAATGAAAAAACGAAGTAAAAACCCATGAAAGTGCCAAAATATCAACTCTACAAAATAGTGATTATTGTATTGTGTTGAATTTCAAGGTTAACTATTTATTTATTTATTGATGTATACATACCCATATTAAACACTACATTTTTAGAAGGGAGTTGGTAGGCCTTCCATAATGCCTTCGTGAGAAGGCAAGCGAGCATGAGTACAAAAATCTAAAAGATGGTCTAGGAAGGCCTTACGGAGGGCCTTATATATGAAGGCCTCCAAAATTCCGCCGCTGGGATGTATTGCCATAAATATTTGCCTAAATTTTGCCAACCTAAAAAAAATTGATTCCTTTTCCTTTGTGTACACTCGTCGTAGTTATAAAACAGTAAAATTTATCTGTATAAAACAAGCCTTAAGGTCTTAAAGTCATTGCAATGCAATACAACAAATAAAGTATATAAACAGTACAATTTTATTAACAATCAAAATGTCTGTTCAAAATGCAAAACTTTTTTATCTGGATGTCTATCTGTGAAATGCCTGTAAAAATCTCTACAAAAAGTAAAATAAAATGTACATATATTTATGTAGTTTAATTTAAACAAAAAAAAAATAGTTTCAAAATCGTTAAACTGAGTTGACTGACTTGGCCTGGCCTGGAAAATATCAGCAAATTGTAAATAATGTTTAAGGGAAAAAATTAGTCAAATGTAGGAGTTAAAATTGCAACATACTTATGTATGTATGTGTCTCAATTAGGTTATTTCATTTCAATCGACTTTTGAATTATTGGATTAATCAAATAATCGATGTCCAATTTTTTAAATTACCTGAAGAATCGGGTAAATCTTGTTTCGTTCGAGTTACGAGTATTCGAATAATTAAGTTATGAATTTTTAGTCGAACTGAGTGATGTTTATTTACAAAAATTTTAATTCGCCAGGTTTAAGTTCGTTTTCTCTAAATTCAATTTTTATAAATTAAATTATTGGTAGCCGAAGGCTGCCACCTAGGGATAGAATGTGAAGCATTAAAATAAAGCTCAAATTGAACAACATAGACTTTGAAAAATAAGTAAAGTTCCATCCCCTTAAAATGATAAAGCGCTGCAGTGTAAAAACGTTCATGTCACACAGCAGATTCAATTAATGATAGAGCATCTTTAACTAGTTGATTGATAGGCTGTCTAGAAATGAGATGGTATTGAAACTATCAAAAACTTCGTTCTTATTTTGATCTCAGTACTTTTTACGGCCGAAATATTTTGGCCTTATTCTCGCATTTGTGTTTTTGTGCGGATCTCACTTCTTTTTTCTAAGTTGTTTTTGTATAAATATTTATATGTATCGCTTATCTGGGCCTACCTGTGTACGAAATTTCAGCTTTCTAGCTATACTGGAAGTGCCTTATACATTGAAGGGGCATAATAGTCGCCCCGGATGAAAAGTGCATGATTGTCCCCCCAGATGCAAAGTGCCCGTTTAAAAATCATTTTTGTTAATTTCTCATTAGGACCTACATGTGTATAAAATTTAAGCTTTCTAGCTCTACTGGAAGTGCCCCATACAAAGAAGGGGCACCCTAGTCCCATTTTCAGATTTTTCTGGTTAATTTATCACCAAGACCTACCTGTGTACCGAGTTTCAGCTCTCTACCTATACTGAAAGTGCCCAATTATATTGATGAGTCAGTGAGTGAGTCAATGAATGAATATTTACTAAAATATGGACTTTTCACACCTTAATATCTAGGGAAAATATTACGGTAGACCTTTCAAATTTAACCTGTGAGAGGTCACCTCTGTGGGGAGACCTTATGTTTCAAGTGTCATTATATTATCATCAAGAGGAGCAAACTTATGAGGGGGGTAAAAACATCTCGAATGGTTTTGTGTAAATATACACACTGTGTGACCGAACTTGGCCTGGCGCACTATCGTGCGCCTAGATCCTACGCTATCCAAATTTTCCATGCATAAAAAATTACATAAAAATGGCGTCGGACAATATGTACCAAATTTGACAGTGTGGGAAAATTACAAATCCGCCCGAATTCGCCACTGCATCCACCTGGTAATGAATTTGCCTTGATATTTACATTAAACTTTTGTAACATCTCTGTTTGTGCCAATCCTCACCTAACAAATTACTGGTGTAGTAACGCCCGGACATTTGAAACTTAACAGACAATACATGGTACCAGACATGGTAAAACTAACAGGTATGCGAAATTCGACAATAAGTACAACAAGCAAAAAACAACATGTATTTTGTTGGTATAAAGCACTCGCTTCATATCAAAATGCACAAAGAAATTTAAAACATTTTCTTACGTATTCATACCAAACTGTAACCATTGTTTATGTCTACTTTTAAAACTGTGTCAGTTTGTATGATAATTTGCTATGAACCGAGCTCAGTCAGCTGTGTTAGTAAGCTCACCTGTTGGATACGCCTTGATACCAGACGAACGCACATTACATAGACTACAGACCAAGGCGAATTCTTTACAAGGTGGATGCAGTGTAGCATCTCTGTTTGTGCCAATAATAAAAATTGTTTATTTGCTATTTTAGTTACCATGAACCTATAGTTTCTATTTTAGATTGTAATAATTTTAATGATAATGATGATGATACAAGAGTTGTCAAAATTTTTAACTATGATTAATAAAAGAATATTAAATGTATTTTAAATTTTCTAATAATTGATAAAATACAATTCATAAATATAAGTTTTCATTTCTGTCGGCACTCCCGGAGTGGTACCCGTAATTTCTTTTTTTTGGTAGGACCAGCAATCAATTGCTAACCCCTACTCATGCCATGAAGTGTGCTAGAAGAAATGTATAAGAAGTCTTAATTCTGTTCTAACTTTTGTTAACATTTTAGAGCAGTGTTGCAGCGCCTCTGGTGTTAAGTGGACATAGTTACTTTCTTAAACTGTATGAGCAGACATTTTATTAATCGTTTTACTTCGCCGACGGTTGTGCTAAACGAAGAAGGACGGTGATATTGTGTAAATTACCTGGGAACGACATCAATCTGTGCCGAAACAATTTGTAGTGACCAGTTCTATGTCTTCATTAATTAAGCAGTCCAAAACGAATTAGTACAATGCCACACTAATGTACACTAAATAATTTTTGAAGTTAATGACTTGCTCTGACCAGGAATCAATTCAGGTCCTAAGTTTTTTACTGAGTAGTCAAGTTATTAAGAGTTTTTTTTAGGAGAATATCCAATCAGACTAAGGTGCTGTTTCCACAATACCGAAAAATGACTTGTGTAGAAATTTTTTATGAGAATCACTCAAAAATTGAGTGGTTTCCATACAAGTTTTCTACGCACCTCTCAGGCTGCCTTGGACGTCATCCTTCACCTATTTCCCATTAAAGAATTTGTGTTGAGAACGGCGGCAAGGAGTTTGCTCAGGCTTACAGAAGCGGGTTTTGTAAGGTCAGGATTTACAGGTCATACATCACTCTTGAAAAAGATTAGTTTTAGCAGACGGGAGACCATATCCCCTGGTTTTACGGACTGAAAGGTTGTTGAGACTAATTTTATTAGAACGTCTTCACTAGTCATTCCGGATACGGATCTTTGGGTCAACTCTGATAGACTGTACGAGGGCTGTGCGGTCTTTACAGATGGATCGAAAATGGAAATAGGCATGGGTGATGGCGTCTATTTTTTAGGAACAGACATTCATAGGTCTTTTAGGCTTCCGAACGAATGTAGTGTATTTTAGGCTGATATCCTAGCGATCCTCAGGGCCACGTAACTAGTGACAGAACACGTAACTGAAGGCGTGGTAGTAACATTCTACGTTCACAGTCAGGCGGCGCTGAAAGCTTTGCCCCATAGTGTCAAATCGAAGCTGGTCAGCAAGTGTAGGCTATGTCGCAAATTGCTTATGGAAAAATTTAGCGGAACTCAGTAATTGGGTAATTAGCAGAACTAACCATTCCTGGAGGAATAGAGCAGATTGTAGAGGCTCGAGATCCATATGGACAGAACTAGACTCAGGTAAATCTGATCTACTGCTGGGTATGAATAGAAAGGTTTTGATAGTCTTAGTAGGCGCGTTGACTGACCATTGCTCGGTTAGAGCGTGGACCAGCATATTGGATAATTGCAGTCTGCATTTCTGTAGAATGTATAGGGATGAAGCGGAGCCAGCAACTATAGGGCATATCATCTGTCATTGCCCAAGTCTGCAACGCCATAGGCAAAGATGGATGAGCAGACGTTTCCATGAGTGATATCGCGAAGTACAAACTTGAGGATATCAGGGGCGTTATCATGGGAATTAAATGGCTGAATGATGGATGACAACGGCTCTTTGTTTCTCCTTGTGCAGTAAGGATACTAATTAGTCAATAAATGATAAATGAAGGGAATCACAATGGATCCAATTTGGTCTCCGAGTGGATGTGTATTTCACACTACACTTACTAACCTATCCCAATTGTTTGTATTATAGCAACCGCACATTAGACAAGGTATACCGATTTCTAGGCCGCTACACCTTTCATCAGCGTTAGTTTGTTCCTTTTTAAACTTATGAAGGTGGATACTAATTAGAACAAAATATCAAGTATTCTTTTCCAATTTTTCAACACAAATAGAATTCAACAAATTTTTGTAATTTCTTTTATTAAATTTTTAAATGGTTAGTCTGAAATTCTACCACTTCTGATTGGTCTTCACTAATATTCCAACAAGTATTCTACTTTCCAATTTAACGTACTGTTGTATCACTCTATACTAGGGTGGTTCGCTACAATTTTATTGACTATGACCCGGTTACAAGGAAATGTGTGCTGAATTAATATTTTATATTATTATTATTCACATTCGCAAGATTTAAAATTTATAAATAAATTATTTGTTCGAGTTATTTGATTAATCGCGACCTAGGTTACTTGAATAAATCTTTAAACGCTTGATATTTTCGATAAATCGAGCAAACACTATTATTCGATTGAATACGCCCAACTATACAAGATGTCTTAATTAAATTGTTAACGAGAATATTATTAGTCATGATTTTTTAAAATTTAATATCGCTTAC
The DNA here is from genome assembly GCA_947311025.1 of Lypha dubia. Taxonomy (NCBI): domain Eukaryota; kingdom Metazoa; phylum Arthropoda; class Insecta; order Diptera; family Tachinidae; genus Lypha; species Lypha dubia. The sequence continues at coordinate 87,754,401 of OX371264.1, read as the reverse complement.
TTACCTTATAATTAATAATTAATATTTGTTAACAATAAATCTGTTTTCAAAGTCAAACTGTATCTGTAATGAAAGAAATAAAAATCAATTAGTTTTTTTTTTGGATTTGACAAATTCATTAACTAAAATTTAAAAATACATTTTTCCTTAAAACAAACCAGTTGGGTTTGTTTATTTTCATTTATAATCAGTGATTTAATTATTTGAACATCTGTTTAAATAATTTATGGATTTTAAGAAAATTCAAGGAATTCCCTCCTTTTGAGTTTTTATACATTTCACAAAAAAAAAAAAAAAAAAAAAACAATTATTCAAGAGGAGTTTTATTGCTGCATAATAATTATTTCTTTATATATGAAACATAAAATTAAAACACACTCTTTTTTTTGAATGTGTGCTTTTTAGTTGAGAAATTAATTTCTTTTAAATATTTTCTTAAAATATTTGGGGAATATGAAATTTCGTAACTTATACACACAATGTTGCCTTACTAATAACAATTTAAAAATTTCAATATTTATACGTCTCTACTGAGCATTGAACTTGCGCTATTTTGATTGGTGTTATTAATTTTTATTGTCACTCGTTGCAAACTTGTCTACAACTATTTAATTGCGATCTTTTATATTGTTTTATAAGCACTCGAAAAATTCTACCTTTTCTTATCAGGGGTTGATTCGCTGATTGTTTTTAGATCTGCCGTCTTGCCAATAAGGGAAGGGATAAATGTCTTATTTGTTTACTGGTAAGTAATTGATATAATTATTGTAAGGTAAAGTATGTAGCTTGTGCTGAAATGTTTGTGGTTTGGTAATTATAGCACAATATCAAGTTTTACCATTTATCTATAGGTAAGATCATTTTTTGTGACAAACTTTACGGTCACATTATTCAACCGATTTTGACAAAACTCATACTAAACTAAAAATATTTTTACACAAAAATTAATAAGATATTGTGTGCTGAAATCGGATCAGTATTTTGCGAGCTATAAGCGCTAAAAAATTGTTACTAATACATGCACACGTATTACTCATGAATGCAAGCTAAAAAAACAAACAATTAACAATATGGCGATATTTTTTTATGAATTGGATGTAAGAGAATTGTCGGAATGTTTAAGGAACAAAAGAGAAGTTAGATATAGATATTAGCTCATTAGGAAGGTATTTTGTTTTTGTTAATGTACGATTAAAATATTGTATGAATTTTTTTATGTCGTTTGGATAATGTCTCTATCAATATTAAAAAATTATTATTCACATCTAGAATATGGTCGATAGTGTCGGTCGTTGGTTGTACTAGTATTTTATTATCCTGGCCATTTTCTAATTTGAGATCTTAAACAATATTAAAAAAAAAATGCCTCAAACTCGATATCAGGTCTATTATTTATTTAGTATATTTTTTTGAATAGTTTCTACCATTTTCAGCAACTTTTTGTATTTCTTTGTCTAAATATTGACACAATTAAGTACTGAATTATAATTGTTTAAACAATATGATATTGACACTTCAAAAAAAAGGTGGTAATATTGCCAACCTCTACTGAAAAGATCACATTTAGCTGATTAAAACAAAACGTGCTAAACAATATTTCTTCGATTACCTAAAAAGAGGTAATTGTAGTATTCAGCAATTGATTACAATAGCAAAGACACTTTATTGTTTTTAGCAAATAAATGTTTATTTAAAAAAGCAAATAATTTAAAATCTGAAAATATAACTTTAAATATAGTTGAACAACAAAAAAACTAGAAACAAATTGCTGAGAAGTGGAGAAAATTATTAGAATTACTATTAGAGAAGTTTGCTGACTGGCTCATGCCATGTAATTTTATTGGCAATTTTTTAACATGTCGGGTGTGTCAGTTAAGTTCATTCCAAAAATGAAAAATCGTAATTTTGGGGCAAAAACAAACAGCGTAATTATGCTTTCGCCACCGTATTCACCAGCATTGGCTGCCTGCAACTTTTTCCTGATCACAAGTTTGAAGAGACCCATACAACAACGGCGTTTTGCAACGATTGAAGAGATAATAACCGAAGCGCGGAGAGAGAGAGACCTTAAGGCCATATAACAAAGTGAAAGTGCATATCAGAACTGCTTCAGGGGATCTGTGATGGATAAAAAATATATTTTTTTTGACGAAAAATTAAAATTCACCTTAATTTTTAAACATATCTCGTAAAACATAATATGTGATACTTTTTTTATTTTTGCTGATTTTCATATCAGTTGAAGACCCTATTCACGAACCGATTTCACGAACAGATAGACAGACAATTGGTCATGGTTCACTTAACTTCCTTATATATAAGGATCCAGAGTACATATACTTTATGAGTCTCATATATATATTGAGAAAATTACATACGTAATTAATAACCCATAAGTACTCTTACATTACAATACTCTTATTTGTTGAAAGGTAAAAAAATTATCTTCAACAAAATTTCAATCAAACGTTTAATTGAATTGAGATTTATAATTATTGTTATATGTTTTTTGATGAAACAATTAATAATCAGCTTGTTTTTCGTAACCTGTTAAAGTTAATCATATTTAAGATTATAATAATAACTTTATATCTGCAAACATAGTATGCTTAAGAAAATATATTTTTTAAGCATACATAAATACATATATAAATTTTAATCTAATCTAAAGCATATTTAATATTTCGATTAAGTATTCGGTTTCGATTTCAAACTTGCGCATATGCTAGAATCTTTTTTGTCTCTAGTCGAATTTTATCAACACATACTCGTAAAAGATAAGTTTTAATTAAAGACATGTTTGCTTTGTCTCCAGAGAAAGATCAGTTTACAGAAAAAAGTTCATCATATCTCTTGTCCACTGCTTTAAATAAAACATTTATATTTTTTATTTAAATTTTTTTTTTTCTAAATAATGTCTCTCCTATTTATTTGTGAAAAATTTTGAGTAATTTGATCGTTGTTTGGCATACGTGAGACATGATTCATCGTTATCAAATGATACTTTTCATGTTAAGTTTTTGTTTTTATTTGTTTCTTTATTTAATGAAAATTAAAAAAAAAACTCGATTTGACTTTTGTATTTTTTTAATTTAAAATGTGCGATGAAGCCATGCATGAAAGATTGAGGTGAACGGATGGAAACTTGGTTTCTACAAAGGTTTTCGTACCATATAAAAAGTTTCTTTGAAACTGTGATAATTATAATAATTAGCTTTTATTTAATATCTGTCAATCAAATAGGTTAGTAGTAGTAGTAAGTATGAGTAAACACAGATGAACGAATGAAAGAATAATATAAGACAAGATTAAGATACTCAAAAATAGCACACAAGAAATAAATAACCTGGATGTTAACAAAATTTTATAAAAATAAGGATTAACTTCTGAACATACTCGTATGTACAGAGTTTCGTTTTATTTGATTTATAAATTTTAAAGCAATTATTTTAATTGATTTTAATTTCTTTAATAAAATATTATTAAATAAAATAGAATTAGGGAAGCATACAATTTTCAGAACTATTCAGAAAATTATTAGTAAAAATTTTGAATATATTAAAAATTATAAATATGTATTGTCATGATTGTGTGCTGCCCACAATTGTCAACCACAAATTGTGAAGCTAATTATTGTTAATATTTCTTTAAGCTCACAGAGAAAACTTTTTGAAAGTATTCAAGTGTTAAAAAGTGTCACTAAGACTTTTTGTGTCAAAACAATTAAACCATGAGACCTGAGACTTATTTAAAATAAACTGATAAACAAAAAAAAAAAAAAAAGAGAACGTACCACTATAGAAAATATAAAAGATTCTTTATTTTTTCCAACTGCTTATAATTTTGCTTTGTTTTGTGTAGACAAAGAAAGAAAATATTAAAAGCTTACATACACGACTGAGTGACTATTGAATCACAAGTAAATATTAAAAATATCGACATTAAAACAGATTACAAAGAACAAAAGTAGCAAACGTTTTCATTATCTATTTTAAAATTAGCTATATTTTATACAAAATTTTATGCCAAAGTCCTAAAGTAAACAATAAATAAAATTAGATATGAAAAAATTCAGTCACTTAAAGACGAAGTATATTTATTAACAAACATTATACACATAAATAATTAATTAAAATTATGCGTCTACAGCGCACCTGTAGAGCATCATATAACTTTTTTTTTTGTATTATGCTTTTGTTTAGCAAGCACGAGCTAACTCTTAAAAGGAAGCACTTACTTTGGTACAACACTCGCTTTTCTTTTTATAAGTATGTCATTACGTTTGTAATTTCCATAATATTCATATGAGACACATAAAGTATATATATTCTAGATCATTATATTTAGGAAAGTTGAATTATCCATGTCCGTCCGTCCATCCGTCTGTCTGTCCGCCCGTCTGTTTGTTCAATCCGTTTTCCGAAGTCACCAGAATAGTCGGAGACTTGTATCTTAAACAGATGTATAAGGATTTGTTTTAATACGTTTCTTATTGAAAATCAGCAAAAATAAAATATTGGTCCCTATAATTGATTAAACATACACATGCTCATATATATGTATAACCATTCTGGAAATAAAATTATTATTAATATGACGGTGCCACAGTATTCAACCTAAGATCATAGGATTTCGAGTACGCTGACACGTTCTGCTACGTTCCTAAAAAACTCTTAGTAGTTTGAATTTTCATTAAATTCAATTAAAAGTGAACTAATAAAATAAAATGTGGGGAATATATTTATTAATTTGTATCGCTAAAAAGTTGATGGCTTACAAAAGCTTTTATTTAAGATTTATATAAAAATATTAAATACTTCCTGTTTGGAATGTTTAAAAAAAACTTAGTTTAATCTCATTAATACATTTCCTCCTTCCAATATAAAGAAATATTTATGTATGTTTATATTAACGATCAGTCGAAAGTTAATTAAACAATAGAAGTATTGGCTTAAAGGCCCAGCTGTTTCATTTATATGAAATGCTGCATCAGAATGCATTTGTTATTATATAAAGTTTCAAGTCAACTATAAGCTTTGAAATGTCAAACTGTCTCAAGATTAACTAAATGCAATTGTCAATGGCTTTTACTTTAGATTTAATATTTTTATTTTAGTTGTTTTTTCCATAAGTCATTCTCTATTATTGTTAATATTTTTTATGTCTGGCTCTCAGGTTATTTTTCCTTCATTTATTGAATTTAAGTGTAAATAAATGTGAACAATTTCATAAAAATAAGATTTCTATGGTCATAGAAAGAAACAAAAAAACAAAAGATTTTAGGTTTTCTATCTATTCGCAGAAATATGATGTAAAAAAAAGCAGTATTTGTGTTTGGTAAGGCGTGTCTCTCGCTCTGTATGTATGAAGTGTCCGTCTTATTTAAGCTTGAAAAAGCATTAAAGACCATTTAAGCCGGTTTGTTTAGTAAAAAAAAAAAAAAATAAAAAACTAAGGAAAATATACCAAATTTACGTTTTAAACTTATATTTGGGGTGACCAAAACACACACACATTTGATTGTGCTGCATTCTTTAATCTAAGAGTTCATGTGATGATAAATAAAATATCAGAAATTTTAAAGTATCTGAGATGGAAAAAATTAAATAAAAAGTTGTGTAAATCGTTAAGATTAGTTTGATGTCAATATAAAATTAATGAGGGAGATTTTATCAGCTTTGGAGTTGTTGGGTTCGATACCCAACAATGATCGTGCGTAAACTACTTACTTCACTGTGTGTGATGATCATCCAGATGTATGGCCGCTTATTTAATGTAACCCTAATTTTTTCTTAAGAAATATTTTATTTGAGAAAATTGTTTTCTATTTTGAATGCAAAGTTTATTCTATTCCAAGTGTTTGAGTTTATTATAAAGAAAAATGCATTTCCACTTTATTTTTTTTTTATTTATTTATTTATTTCATATAGTAATACTAAGCCATCAAGGCCATAAAAATGTATTACAGAGTATTTAATATTCAATATGTACTGAGTAAATATAATATGATATGTATAACAAATAAAAATATATGCATATATAAATTAAAAATTAAATAACGTAACCATTTAGGGGCTGCCAAGCCATTATGAAGATTTAAATTCAATCAATCCGGAAGAATGGTCAGACCAAACACACAAAATAAGAAAAATAAAACTTTTAATAATAGTTCGTAAAATTATCTAAAGCATTAAATACGATCAGTCGGTTACGCATAAAACGACCTTAAAAGTTTAAGACGAAAGACATTATTGCTATTGGAAAAGACCCGCACCTCGTATGGAAGAATGTTCCAGTATCGAGCCACCCTTACAACATACGACCTTTCAAAGAAACTGCATGTTATTTTCGGTATAAGCACTTGCTTGTTCCTTGTAGATCGGAAAAAGGTAAACATATTCCGCAAAAGTTTGGGTACACCAATTTTAACGATATGATAGAAGAAGACAAGGTTACGAAAACGTACAAATTCATTAAAGTTGCATCCTAAAAATGAGACATGTTCACGCCGCCGTACATTAAAAACAAACCTAACAATGGAATTAATAGCGTATTTAAATATTCTTTGGTTATTCGCAATAGAGCCAGACACAGCTTCTAGGCCATACAGTATATGAGGCATCATTAAGGCATGCGCCAATCTTCTCTTAACCTCCACTGGCAAATATATTCCCATGGAATAAATTCTACGTATGGTACAAGTTACTCTTCGGTATACTAGAGTAAAATGTGCATCGAACTCAACCGACTATCAATTATAACACCTAAGCATCTATGTTGATCAACAAACTCAATACGAGAGTTACTGATAAAGACATCCAGGCTAGGAAAATTAGTTCTAGGTGGACCAAACAACATAGCCTTAGATTTAGAAGGGTTTACAGAAAGTGAATTTTCACGCAACCATCCCGAAACTCTATTTAGGCTATAATTAATATTAGACTCCAATACATCAGGAAAGTCACGGCGGGAGGCAAACAACAGAAACAAGAAACAAGAACGCTGAACATATATTATAACTAACGACATTAGGCAGGTCATTGATATAAAGCCGAAACAATAATGGTCCCAAAACTGAACCCTGAGGGACCCCAGACTTAAGCGACAACAATCCAGACCGTTTCACAACAGTCTCCACAAATTGCATTCTTTCCGAAAGATATGACCAGATAAGTCTACATGCAGATCTAGAAAAATTAAAAGTTTCCTTAAGCACAGTAACCATGGTAGAAAAACAAATAGAGTTGAATGCTTTAGTTAGGTCCAAGGATATTAAAACACATAACTCCTTATCATTCACATAGCTTCTTATCCTATCAGTTAAGCTCACCAACATCGAAGTTGTATTATAACCACGTCGAAAAGCATACTGGGAATCATCAATTTTGCTCCCAATTGCAAGAAGAATTTGATCCTTAATTATATGTTCAACTACCTTAGACAGTGAAGGCAATATCGAGATAGGTCTCAAATCAGCCGGACAAGTAAAATTTTTATTTTTAGGTATAGGTACCACCCGAGCCGTCTTCCAAGCAGAAGGGAAAACCGACGTCGTTAAAACAGTCTTTATAAGGTGCAAGATAACATGGGAAATATGGGGATAAACTAGCTTAAGAAATTGGATAGTAATATTATCGACACCTTAACCTTTTTAAGAGATTTCAAAATATCTAATTCATCCACACAGCGAAAGGAAAACGCACCCAATGAATCGTAAAATGAATCAAAACCAGAATCACCACAAGTATTACCCTCATCATGGGAAAAATATTTTCTCTTCTCCTTCCTGATTATCTATTCACTCACTTTAACTTCTCTATTTAAACTACTGTTTAAGCCTATTCAACTGTTTGTTTTTACTCCCAACATGAAAATTTAAAAAAAAATTCTCACATATATTTTTTTCCTTCTCACATGCGATTTTTCAGCTTTTTGTGTAAATTATGGTAAAAAAATGATATAAAAAAAAGTTTATTGTACAAATTATAACAAATTTTGTGGTTTAATTCAAACCAAACAAATTTATTTAAACTGTAAAATTGTTGCATGTCGTGTAAAATTAAAACAATTCACTCGAATGTACGCATTAATAGTGTGAATGCCTAAATGCCTTTATTAATTAATTGATTCAATTTGAAATAAATAAATTCATTATTTATGGTAAAATATTTTAATTTATAAGGAAATTAAATTTATGTAACAAAATATCAATAACAATAATAAGAAATGCAGTTTGAAGTTATTTTGAAATTAAAATTAAATAAACACAAGGTATTTCATGCATAATTTTTTTTTAAATATCAGTAAATGCCAAAAACATCATCATAAACATAAAACAGGCTTTATTTAACGCTGCTTTTTAGCCGATATAGCAGTAATTAATACATATTAATATAAGGCTTAATACTTTTTCTTCGAAAATTCCCAATGAATTTTTTAATTTTTTGTTACATACGTATTCTTTAGTCCTTAATAAACATATATGTATATACGGTCTTTCATTTAATTTCTTTATTTTAAACATATTCATGCAGTAGCGGGTTAAAACATATTAATATAATTTACGGCCGTTACAATCGATCGTATTCTGGATGTAACTAATTTTTTAATTTCATTTCGTGATCTCTTTTATTTCCTTTCCTTAAACATTCCTTAAATTCTCTTACATTCGAAAATAAGAAAAATGTCTTATTGTTATCACTTTCTTTGCAAAAACATGTGAAGAAAAAGAAATGCATGTTTTGTTTGTATTTTTTTCCTACTAAGAACCTCCCATGCTTTTAGCTTTCAAAATAATTCATCCACAATAACCCACAATATCCTGTTCACTTTTATGAAAAAATATTTTTAATTTGGTATAAAATTTATCAAAAAACGATTGAAAAATGTGGTCATACAATCACAAAAAATTGTCTTGCCTATTAATCATATAGATTTAAAGGCTCCTGCTGCATGTAATGCAACAAAAATAGACTATAAGTATCTAAAACAAAAATTTGTTTTATATGTAGTCGTATGGAGATATCTGTTCCAAGTAAGACAATTAACGGAAGCTAATAAATATGGCCCTGTTCGTAATTTAATCACTTCAATGCATATTATGAGTAAACTTATTTCAGAATGCTAATGTAACGTGGCTGGTGATATCTTTACAGCATTTTTAACTAGTTTGTGTTTCACCTGCTCCAGCAAAGTACATATTTTAGGACAATTTAAATTTTTATTTGCAACGCAAAGATTTATTTACGTATAGGCCTAATGTTTTTGATATTTTTTTTCTCTTTTAAAGAGCTTAATTCAACTTTGTGAAAAAGAAATGAAAGCTAGAATAATTAAATATATGGGTTACGATTAATCTTGGAAGTCTATACCTGGAACTTCCTGTTAAGCACATTCGTTAACTACAAAAGAAGCAGGGAAATCTTAAAAATTAAATTAAGTTTTTAAACAGGTTTATTTTTCGACACCGATATCTCTTAAACCACCTAAACAATTTTGATAAAATTTACAATATTTGAGTTTTCCAAGCTCAAAAATATAAAGGAATTTCGAAAATTGATTTGAGAAGAACTTTTGAAATTAGAACCGACTCGGTTTATTCATTATCTTACGACATATAAGCGAGACCAATGTCTTCGGCATTTCGCAAAATCGTAAAAATAATCAGAAAAGATTCCCAAGACCTCAAACCGTTCATTCAGAAATCTTGAGTAATTTATATTTAGTTTTAATTGTATGAATTCGGACATCGCACACTTTATTAATTATTATTGTTAAATGTGACTTTTTATAAAAACGTATGAATGCAAAACACATAAATAGAAAGTTTGAATATTTTAGGAAGTTATCAACTGTATCTATGTTGCAAATAAATATTAAAGAATTAACTGTTGCACTGTAAAGAATATTTATTGCAAATAAAGTTTATTTTCAGCAAACTTTTATTGGAAAATGTGTTAGTAATAAAATTTTTCTTGGTGCTGATACGCACAGAGGAGGGAGGAGCTGAAAAGCATTTTTTTTTTGTTTTGTGTTCAGAAAGGTGTGCAGAAGAAAAATTAGATTAAAAATAAAAAAAAAATCGTACAGACGAGTTGTGTATGAGGCAAGATTGTTTTAGAAAAAATTTATTATATCTATCATGCTACTAAAAATAGACACGTTTAAGACTAAACCCACACCGACGTAGGCTAAAAAGTTTTTTTGACTAATACGACAATCAGAACAGTAGTTCTTATGAGACAAATCACATCGAAAAAAACAAAGGCAAAACTGTCTGTTTGACTTAATGCGCCATAACATTGGCTGTAGAAAGAAAATACATGTTGTTTGATACAACATACCCACACGTAAGAGAAAACAGACTGAAACGAACAGCGATGTATCAACTTTATTTTGTATGCAAGTATGTATGAGTCCTCAGTCGCTATTTTAATGCCATTTTTTGCATTGCTCTTTCACTACTGCTTATCTTTGAAGACATTAACTCTAGGCTTACTTCCTAAATGCATGTTGCTTTGTAGTAATACATTTCATTTTAGTGTGTTCATAAATGCAACCCTGAAAAGTTTAGCAATGTATTTTGTTGCCATTTGCAACACTGTTGTAGTTAATACGCAAGAAAAAGCAAGAAAGTTATCCAAATAGATTTAAATGCAAAATAAATACAACACGCAGCACAATGGCGACACAGGAAGATAAGTGAGCGGTTTTCTTATCATATCATATATTTCTATATCACTTACATATTTCTATGAGATGGGCACATATGTACATAACTATAAAAACCTATTAATTAATGCAAAACTCGATATGGAAAAAGAATTTCGTAAAAAAAAAAGAAGCGCGTTGTGCTATGGGAGCGTGTTTTGCAAAATATAATGTCCATAGATGACACGTTCCCATTTTCACGGGACGACATATATAGCAAATTTTTAAAATTTATGGTCAGCGTATTAAGAAACGCAACATTTCATTGCATTTCATCAATTACTTGTACAAAGCCTTTTGTTTTTGGTATTCTTTTTGTTACCCGTGTTTCTTTTTGTAAGACAGCAAGTCGTTTATGTTTTCTTTTAATAATGTTTAAAGCAGTATGGGAGCTGGAGTTTCCTTGCCCGCACAAAATATACTCAAAAAAAAATTTTCAATAAAATATACTCTTCCGCCATTGTTCGCTTTATTATGAATGATACGTTGCAAATATATGTTCTTAAACAATTTCAGGGTTGCAAAGTATTAGTATGCAACGTATTAAAAAAGTAACTACACAATGTATCAACTTGGTATTAATACTGTATTGATACATTGTAAATATACATTTATGAAGTTAGCCTAACTTTTATTCGTTTTTGGTATGGGTTAGCATCAAACAAGTGTCTTTGACTTAAAATACAAAAACATTTTGTCTTTTGTTGTGAGATCACCCAAAGTCACTTAAAATATAAAATTAGATTGAGCTACAAATTAAATGTGGTGAAAGTACTTATTTTCCCTTTTCACAGCCATAGTGCATTGCATCTAAATTTGTTTATATGAAATCATACTTTTCTATTGTTTACCTGCTGCTAAATTTTTTTATATTTTTATTTTACCCATTAAATAGTTTTTTTAAATCTTGTTGAAAATTTTACTGGAAATAGAAATAAAAATATAAAATACATAAATACATAGTAAAAATTCTATTTAATCAGAGTTTCTGATTTTCTGTATACACAACATTAAAACAATGAATTCATACATTTTATTATTCTTTCTCTACTTGAAGTTTTTGATTTTTGTTTTTTCATTTTGTTATTTTGTGATTCAAAACATAACACTGTAGAACAGCGGAAAAGTTTTTAATGTTTTAAGGTATTATTTTTATTGAGAATAGGTTTGTGCGATCGTTTAACTCTCTAACTCTTTCTTAGAAAAAGGACACGCACTGTCCTTGCAACCACCAGAATTCATTACAAATTATTACACATTTTGTATTAAAATAGCCCATAAAATCGGTGGGTAGTTATTATCGGTAGTATTATCGGCTTCATCCATGATGTCGAGCGATATCGATCCTAGGATTTCAAGACGTAAAAACCCCAACTTGCGTTTAACTAATAACCGATTTTATTTCACTTTTTTTTTCTGGCAAAAAAACTGAACAATAAAATAAAATTAATAGTTAGAAGATCGCAAATCATTTTTCGTTTCCAATTTCCGTATTACCGATCGATATCATGGGGCGGGCCGTATATATTAAGTAATATTTAGTTATAAGTCATCATACAAAAGAAATATTAACTTCATAGGACAAATTCGTTGAGAAGAAGAGACACTCTTGATCTCAGCCGATCCTGAGAGGCGTAAGGCAACGAAAGATGCAACCCTTGAAACACGCTAGCTGGACTTATTCTTAATAATATTAGTGTTAAGATTTGAATAGTTATTGTTTTTGATTGAAGGTTCAATAAATAATTAATACATTATGTTAATTATCATGACATTTTGGAAAAGCTTTTAATTTGTTGTACGGTGTAATTTGCATAATCTAGAATAATAGTTTGTTTGTATTGAGTTTCATGTTAATAAAATGAAAAAAAAAAAAAAAAAAACTCTTTACATTATTCAAATGCACGATCATTTATTTGTGTTGTTTTTGTATATATTTTTATTTATTGCCACAATTTAAGTAGATTTTCATGTAAACTTTACATCATATCTAGATTTAAAAAATTATTCAAATGCCACTAAAAGGCATTGATTATTTTTTTTATAGAAAATATGCTGATATAGGCTGGCAAATTTCTAGCAAGCATTTAGAAAATAATCAAATAATACTGAACTTATTACGATCAGCACGCAATCAACACACAGAAAAAATTCTAACAATAGTTTGGTTGAAATAAACATTATTTTTTAATTTTCGCTTAACTGTTATTTAGGGCACAAGCTTTTTAATAACATTCAGACTTTCTATTTGGGGTAGTTTTTTTTTTTTAATATTTATGAGTAAATTTTTCTATAACGTCCCATCGAAATTGTTGCCATCAAATTACATTTTCCTGAATCAGACAATTTTTTTTTAATTAAATTTTACATCCAAGCAAATATTTGAAAAGTAATTAATTATTTCTACGGTTTTTTTGTAGAAAAATATCGATTTTATTTCAATGAAGATAATTTCATATTAAAATACTTCTGGTGCTACTTTTTGAAATTAAAATTTCGAAATGTTTTTTATCTCATGTGAAAATGTTTCAATAGTTTGATTTTTTTTTCAATTATAATCCAGCCGCGTGCCTAGCGATATTTTTAATAAATTTCAATTAATACATCTAATCAAACGTGAAAAAAAAGTTTCAATTAATGTTGTTGTTGCTTCAATTACTTATGTGATCAAAACTACGATTCTTTTTTCAACAATTTGTAAAAATCTTTTGTATTCAAAATTTTAATTTCAGTGATTGAATATACAATTTTTGCTGTAGGTTTAACTTCAACAATAAATTAATTGAATCTGCAGTTTTTGTAATCGAAGTTGTACTGTGTGTAATATCCAGTATAAAGGGTTTTTGCACTCTATAATATGAAGATATCCTTCAACCAAAAATCGAAGTAAAAAATAATCTTATTTTAAAAACTGTTTTATTTTGATGTTAAACATACTTTAAAAATATATTTAATGATGTTTAGCTCATGCCGGTTTTCTGTAAGCATTTCTTGTTTTATGTGTGTTTTTTTATTAATTTTTTCTCATAATTTTATTTTATTAATAAAATTTAGTTCACTTTCGGCATTTCGACAACTGGTTTCCTTTTTTATTAACTTTATAATTTATAAAACAAGTACAACTGCCTTAAAAACCCAAAATAAAAAGAAAACATGTGTTTGTGTGCGTTTAACAGCTGTTATTATTTTTTCTTAAATTTTGCAAGAAAAGCGGAAGACAAACAGACAGACACACGCACTACCTTCTGGTTTTAAAGGTTTTGCAATAATAGCTACAATAAAAAATGCATTCAAACTTGAAGAAACGAAAAACTTAAATGAACCGAAACCTGAAATTTAACTTAAGATTTTAAAATAAAACAAGAAAAAGAAAAAAAAATCTACAAAAATTATCAGACCAGTTAATAAGTATGAGGGCTAATATGAAATTTAAACGAGATGATTTTTTAAAAGAAAATGTATGATGGATGGCCAATAAACCTTGCGGTGAAATAGTATACAACTTTGTCATGAACTTTAGTAACAATTTTGCTTAAACATCATGGTAATCAGTGAGAAGAAAGAGAAGTTGTTTTAGAAAGAAGCATATTAATATTAAATATACCAGAGATCAAAAATCTACGGAATATATGCTTTGTAATGCTCAAAGGAATTTTGAAAATTTTGTACAAGATCATTTATCAATTCTATAACATTTGAGTCGAGCCATATATAATCTGGCAATATATATAAAATGGTTCGGCAGTTTTGTGTAATATGACGAATTCTTGTGGCTGTAAAATATCTTAATCCTTCAAACACTACGCTGTATGGGTCTTTGTTATTCCTTTCATGAAAAAAGGCCGCAAATCCTTTTAGAATATTTTTCATTAACTATTTTTTAAGAGATCAACCAATAAAATATACAGAAGCAAACGTAAAGAATTTGCTGGACTTCGGTTTGACCATCGATGGTGGGTGGATTCACTGGTTTTTTTTTTGTTGTTTTTACTGCAATCTGGCAGACATTAGTTGCCCGTTTTTATGATCAATAAACTTCTCTTACTGTTTATATGACATTTGTAGTCATAATATATTATCTAGCCCTTCAATTGACGTCATAACAAACAACTAACGAAAATAAAACCGAAAATGATAGTTTTTTTTTTTGTTTTGTTTTTGCTTATACAATTCGAAAGCTTTTCAATAACCGCAAAATTATTTTAATTTCCAGACGTACTGATTGCAAAAACCATTTCCATGTGAATTCGTTTTATTTAAAGGCGTACGAGTATAATTCTTGTTTTTATTTATGTAAAAAAAATCTATATATATTTAATATACTGCACATATGTACATTATCATGTACATACTATTTATGTGTTCATTGTTTTTTAATTGAATGCATTAGTACTCGTCGTATCTATTTATCTTTAACTATTTTAATGTCATGCTTAAAATATTTTATCACATATTGTGGCGCAATACAGCACGTAAATCGTTTGTTTTCTTTTTAAGAATTATTTTAATTTAATTTATTTGACGGAGATGGCGAAACAATATTAGATATCGAAAAAGTATTTTCGGGGAAATAAGAATAGAAAGCCTATGAATTACTTTGTTGGTTAGTGTAAAAGGAAATTTTGAATTTGAAATTTTCACATCAAAACAATACTTTAGATTTTAATAAACAAAATGGGTCATTAGCTGTTTGTTTTTTGTCTTGCGACGCAAAATCGCATTCAGGTAGTTTTACCTTCGCAGAGAATTAAAAATTTTAACACAAAAAACACATTTGTATTCATATAAAAAAAACTCAGAGGAATTTACCAAAAAATAAATAAAGAGAATTACAAATATTTAGTTTCGTAATAGAGAGAATAAAGATTAAAATATGATATAAAAACTCTCAAGGATTCTTCTTTTGGGTTTTTAAGTGTACTTTTGGATAGATTATAACAGTTTAAGGTTAAGTTCCTGTTTAACAGGAAGTACACTCATTTCACACTAAATACGAAAAACAAGAAGATAAGAAAATGGAAACTAGAAATATTTTTGTTTAAAGAGCAGGTAGTGTTCTATATTTTTTTTCTCTGTCAATATTAGAGTTTACTCACAAATAAATAAAAAATAAGGAAACCCAAAAACACATGTTTTAGAAATTTTCAAACTTGTAAAGCAAATTTATGTAAAACTCACACTTATCTCTTGTTGCACTATCAGGGGAATCTACGAAATTTACTAAAATATTGTGTCATAAACAATTTGTTGTTGCTTATTTATGATTGGCTCATGGTTCAGTAATAATGAACTCGTTCGTTCATATTAAATTACGTTTTGTATTTCAGGTTTATGTGATTATATTTTCAATCATGTCTTTTCTTTTTCTTTTGTTTTTTATTTTAAATTTTCTGTTAAAGTACTTTAAACTAAATTGGCCCCGTAGCATTAAAATATCGAAAAAAGAATAAAATAAAAAAAGGTTATCTCTTTTTTATAAATATATGGTTTATTTAAAGTTTATTGGCTTTCTTTAAACAAAAATATCTGTTTATATGTTTGATATCAAGAGTATTAAGTTTTATTTATTAATTTTTTTTTTTTATTTTAGATTATTTTCCATTCTTTTCATTTCAACGTAGCAAATGAGTAGTTTAAATGCTGAATGTGAAATGGTGTTGAAAATGGTTGAAATTTAATAGTTTTACTACAAAATCTATATTAAGTGCTGGTGATATTTGTTTCTATTTAGAGTTGGAATGTTTGAATTTTATTAAACTCATACGATATATCATCATAATAATATATTGAATGTGTGTGTGTGTGTGTTTAATGTAATGCGCTCTCTTATTTTTTAAGCGACTTAAAAAAGAAGAAGGAGGAGCAGGTTATCAATTGGGGTTTTACTATTTAAATCTCTCTAAATCAATATCATTTATAAACTGATCTTCAAACGTATTTTTTGTTTGAAATGCTTTGCTTGCATTTGGATCCCACAAAATTTTAGAAAATCGGTGGTAAGTTGTTCCCCGAAAATAACTCCCCTTCCTTAAAATTTTTTCTTTGTCGGAACAATTTTTTTTTTTAAGGAACTATGAAAATTGGTTGGGTGGTAGGAAAATAGGGGGAGTAGTGTTTGTGGATATTCGATTTTAACTTTACCATACTGAAGGCGACTGAAAAGATCTCTGCGGGCACTATATTCCACATATGAACGGTTCGGCTAAAGTTCCTAATGAAGAACGTCGTGTACGTAAAAACTCCACCGGGAAGAACGTTTTACATCTTGGTGATATCCCCACTATGATGCTGTACCTTCTGGCCAATTATCCATAGAACTTATATGTTCCTGTCCAATCTCTGAAACAACACAGCAGTGGATGTAACGGAGAAAAGGAAGTAGGTAATCTATGCTAGTCTGGTAAAAGATGAGACCGCACCTGCTCAAGGCCCAAGTCGATAGAAAGTTAATCCGTAGGATTTCTCTTTCGAGACTTGACCAGTATACTGGTTAACGGCAGCCGGTAAGCCCATCAGGAGACTGTCTTCCGGGGTTAGAGTGGTGTTTTTCCTACATAAGAGTGGTGCTTATGTATGGTGGCTGGTCCATGCATACGAAGTTGCTATCTGTTGTAACCCTTAAGGTCACACTTGTGCGCCATCGGGGTGAATTGCGGGTGCCTGTGAACACATATATTCACACAGTAATAATACCACTTTGGGAGTTAAGTCGTAAGGGAGGTTACCACATTAATCTGCAACACACCTGTACCTAAAAAATGTCGGGTTTTGGGGACAAGTTCAGTGATTTCATAAGAACACATACCATTGTAGTTATGATGGAACAGTGAAATACACCCCACATTGCGACATAAGCTAAGCCTTTTCAACTTCTCCCGTGCGCATTCTAGTAACTTCAAAATATGCAGTGAAACACTGGCCCTTACATTAGACTTATATTCTTGCAGTTTAGTAACATCCATTGTAATCTCTCGTCCCCAAATATTGTTTATCGCATAACTTCGCTATTTATTGACCGATTTTTTGGGTTTATTTGAACAAGTTTGCTTGCAGTTTGCTCCCATAAATAAATTTTGATAAAACAATGTACTAAATATATTTATTGGCAAGTGATATCGAGACTTTGCACTAATGATATGACTTAAGACATTTAGTATTAAAAATTATCTTACATACACATGACACACTGCTATTAATTAATTGTATGAGTATATCGATATCACACAAGTGGGTGTCTTATTGCATATAGTATGTCTGGTTAAACAACTCCAATGTTTTGAATTTTGAAAAGAAAAATTGATGATTGTGCAATTTTAGTTGCTTTTAAAGATATTTTTGTGGTAAATTGTTTTTGCCAATTACATAAAAAAGAGAGTCAAGGAACCCATTAAAGAATTTACAAAAAATTATCTTGATTTAACTGTTAGCAACCTTAAGTTCAATTTAGATGCATTGTAAAAATTTTTCAATTCAAATTAAATTTATTAAGAAATTTAGAATATAATTTTTATTTGTATTTCTGTGATATTACAATAACTTTGTTCGCAGTGATCTACATCAGTATTTAATATTCTTTGTTATTGCTACTTTTCTACTGCACTGTTGTTGTTTATGTGTGGGTTTCTCCGGAAATTATTTGCAAGTATTTTTCCGCAATTAATTGCTAATCAAAGTTTTAATATTCAATTTAAAAATTAAATTTTGCAATTGGTTGTTTTCATTAAAGTGCTGCCAATTTAATAAAATGTGAAATTATTCTCAGTTTGTTGGAAATTAATTAAATATTTATATATTATTTTAATGGATTTTTGTTGTTGTATTTTCATATAATGAAAAACATTTGTTCAATTCACAAGCTCGTATTAACGTCATATGTGTTGTCTAATCGTATAATTATACAATATTGTATTTTTGTTGTTGGTAATTTTCATACAAAAGTGTGTTATAATTATACGATTGAACTTTATATGTTTTTCAATTGTTATATTGAGGCCGGGTCTGGGAATATTCTATTTGTTAAATTAATTTGTAAATATATTTTATATATGTGATAAGTAACACCAGAAAATACATTCTTCTTAATGATAAATATATATGTACATGATTCATTTCAACTTAATTTTCAAACTAATTTTTTTGATATTAAACTGACATTTAAAATACGACAAAATAACGATACAACAAATTTGTCTGTTCACAAGCACATAAACAAATATCGTCTTTTATTAAACCAGAAGACAGACGACTGAGCTTGTGAATTGAACAAATTGTTCATACATACTTATGTACGTACTCTTATTTAGTTGTAAAATATGTATATGATATTGTCGTTTTTATTTTACCATTTCCAATTAATAAAATAAATTATACAAAAAAGTCAAGCTTCATTGAGATATTTCAGGGTGAAGGTGATTGAACAAAATACATGAACATCGATTTTGCAAGATTTAACAAATGTTAATTATTGCCAAGCAAAAAATATGTTTGTTTAAATAGAAGTTTATTTCTGCTTCCATCTTTTTTGTAGGCTGTTGAAAATATAGTAAAATATATTATTTTTTCAGGTATTTCCGAGTAAAAGATCAACTTTTTCTTATAAAAAAAAAAAAAAAAACAAAAATTGCCAACTATATTCTTTGATATTCCTCCATAACCTCCAGGACTATTTACTATCGGTGATTCACTCATATGTCAAAAACGTAGCATTAAACAAGTTTTGAAGTTTCTCAATCAATTAGTTTCAAAAGAATTTTAATATTATTTTTCATTTTAAGTGGAAGATAATTTTAATATTTTGTATAATAATCCTCTAAATAAACGTAGTAACTCCTTTAAAATCTCTGATAATTTATTCCATTAGTTCCTAAGATTTTTTTTGGAATTATAATGTGGGATGTGCCACGCCCATTTGTCCGCTACTAACAAATTTTTCCAATATTAAAAGAGATAAGCACATAAAATATTGTAAAATATCAAGTACCTCTATATGGGTAGTGCCACGCCCACTTTTATTTTAAAATATTTTGTACTTTTTAATTTTCTCTATCAACTTAGTATTACCTACAAAATTTCAGGAAAATTACATCGTTGGTTCCCAAGATATTTCTAAATTATTATGTGGGATGTGCCACGCACACTTGTAAAATTTTTAATATATTTTGCTTAAAACCAATATAAAATCACAAGTAGAAAATTTTCAGCTGCTTGGCTCCATAAATATCATCATATGTGACGCGCAAAATGGAAAGGGACCTAAGGGTAAAAACCGGTTTTGTTCAGGAGAGCCATTTTAAAGATTTAAATACGTGTATCTTTGGTGTACCATCACTTTCATAAAACGCGCATATCTCTGAGAGGGAACACTTTTGGGGCATGGGATCGGTCTCATTCGATGCTCAGATGTTGTCCACATCAAAAAAAAAAAAAAGTGAAAATTGATTTTTATGCGCTGTCATATACAAAGTTCCACGCCTACTTAAGGTATTAAGAAAATAACTGTCCAATTTATTTGTTCCTACTGTGAAAGCTCCAAGAAGATTGATTTACTGCCTTACAAATTCATAGATTTCAAACATACAAACAGATAAACATTAATTTTTTTTATATATAAAACGTGTTCAAGCCCTTAATAATTTTTGTGGCTTAAAAGAAAATTAATATATACAAGCATACATGCATACATACAAATGTACATTCATATACTCGTATTATTATTGGTATTGAACTTTTTGTGTTATAATTTTATATTCAGCTACTTTTAATAATTCATATCTTGCTTTACGATTTTTCTCTATTGAATATTATTTTGCATTTGCTATTTGTTTAGCAAATTAATTTTCGATTTATGCAAAACATTCTTTTTATTTATTTAAGTATTTTTCAACTAAATTTAACTGCTTACGCATGTGCTTTATACTACTTTTATTTCGTAGAGCTGAAATTTAAGTAAATTGCAAACAAAAAAAAAAAAAAAAAACTTTTGTATGCAAAACGATAATATTTCATATCGTATGACAACAAGTAAAACAATGAAGGAGAATGAATAATGCCAAATACTGGGTGAAACTGCTGTAGAGTTTTATGACTGTTTTACTGGAAATTTTCAAGAAATAAAAAATTTGTTTGAAGCATTCAAAAATTTAACAAATGATTTGAAATCTGTTAAGAGAAAGGTTTATTTTTTTATGCAATGATGAAATGTTTGTTTTGTTTTGTGTTGAAATGTTTGATTTTGTTGGTTTTTATTTTTCAGTTTAAATAGAAAATTAGTAGATAACCTGCCTTAACCACAGTTTTTATTAACTCACTTTATAAAGATAAATGTAGTTTCACAAAAGAATGTGTAAGCAAACATTTACTAATTCAAATTTTAAACAAATTATTTCTTTTGTCATCCTCTTTTTTATTTCTCTTATATTTTAAATAGATTTTTAATTAAAAAAATTTTTATAATAAACAATAACAAAGTAATTTTATGTTAAAGTTCAGTCGAAAAAGTTTAAGGAAAAAACTTGTGAGAAAAATACAATGCATTTGGGCCAACCAACTAAAATATAATGATATACATGACCAAAATGTTTTGCTGTTCGGAATTAATTTACGCTCATTTTTCTCTTTCACTATTTTTTAGGCTCTGTAACAATTTGATGAGGCCACTTCAAAACATCTTACATCTTAAAATATGTGCCTTCTTGAAATGTAACGATCTACCGAAAATTTATTTTGACTTCTGAGGGATATCGAAAATATACAAGCAGTGAAAGTTGGCGATTGTAATCACCATGGCTGTCGAGATCACCTGGTATTCACCCCCAGTGACTCCAACAATACTAATGACATCTTCATACTACACTTCAAAAGAAGCCAAAAAACTTCTTTATAAAATCGAGTTCTCTTCCTAAAATATTGATTACCGACTAACTCCTCCGTTTACGGACCGATTTTGAAATTGTCATGCTTGCAGTTTAGACCCATAGAAATTTTATGAAAATCGTGGGGCAAGTTGTCTCTCCTCAAAATTATGAGTATCGCATAAAAACTCAATATATTGACTAAATCTTAAACTATTTTTTTTGTGTGATCGCATTTGGACATTTTTTTTTTTGGAAAAACGGGGGCAAGTTGATGAGTATGATTTTTCGAATCAAGTTTCAGAAATCATTGAAATCTTTTTCCATTATTAACAAAATTAAAAAAAAAAAGAAAACTTTTTATTTTGTAAATTCGGTAGGCAAGTTCTGCCCCAAAAATATTGATTATTAAATAACTCCTCCATTAATAGGCCGATTTACGATCATTTTTGCTTGAACAGGTTGCTTCCAATTTGGTCAAATAATAATTTGACGAAATCCGAGGGAAAATTGTTCTACACTAGCCAAAATCTATATTATCACAATATTCTAAAATATTGACTGTTTTTCAAAATTCTTATTTTGTGTGATCGCGTTTGCTTGCAGTTTTATCTTATCCAAAGCGTGGACAAGGTGCCCTCCCTGTACTTAACTATTGATTATCATATTACTTCTGCATTCTTAGAGCATTTTTAAAAATTTTTTTTGTTTGAATCGGTTTGCTTACAGATTTCTCCTTTAATTTTTTTTTTAAATTAGCTCTCCCCATTTCGTATATTTATTATCGCATTTATGCGCTATTTTTGGACCGATTTTTAATTTTTTAATTGAAGAAGGTACATTAATCTCTCTTCAGTGAAATATAAACTAGAATTCTAATCTGCTCAATTGATTTTTTTATATTGAAGTCTGTTTTTTCCAGAATTATTTAGCGATCGTTATGTTTCATGGGAAACACAATGCGACGTAACGCACCTTTTTGCCCCCTTTTTTGTATAAAGTAAAAAAAAATTCTTAAATGTAACACCGTACCGTTTAACTCTATAATTATTTTCACAAGTGTAAATGTTAATTCTCTGCCAATTTTTTCAATTCCTATGAAATAAAAGCATATCGATGTTATTTATTTTCATGACATCATACTCCATCGATTATAGAAACAATAATGAATATCGTTTATTATATCTGTTCATATGTTTTCGTATAGTATATCGATAAAATATTTAATAACATTCACACGCTCTTTCGTCTGTTAATATATTCAACAAGTTTTTATAACTTATAAATTAAATTTAGTAACTTTTAACAACTACAGCAGAATGTAAATTATACGAGTAGAAAACTATTATAACTATTTTAAAAACGTAATTTTAATTTTATATTCACACTGTTTACTTTAGAGATCAGCAGTTTTATTGATGATAAATTCAAATACAAATGTTTGTTTTTATTTATTTTATTATATATTTATTTTTTGGGATTTTGATTTGATTGTCATATATATTTTTTTTAAATAATTGGTACTATTTATTCATCAAGCGTAGATACATATACATATATGTATTTGGTTAAAATTTTAACACTTTTGGCCATATATGTATGGCTACGATACTGATGAAGACGGTGTGGCAAATTGTCACAACAATTAAATAAAATAATAATATTTATTAATAACAATAATGTATGAACAAATTTAATTAATGTAGTTATTAATGTGCAAATTAAGGTGCAAATTTTCCAAAGGAGAAGGCAAATTGTAGCCTAAATGGTTTTTCAAACTCTGTTTTATATAAAAGAGATAAATACATATTATTTCTTCTTAAGGCCTACCTAAATACTTACGTGTATTAATATATTCTATATCTACACTCTAATAAAAACATCGTTGGGAGGATTATAGTCTAAGAGCTCCTTATTATAATAGACTTTGAATTTTCTCATGTTATCATTAAAATTAGAGCAACTCACGAATAACACATCTTTTCTGTTTGTAACTATAATGCTATAGTAATATATAAACATAATATAGTCAGGTATGTTATAAAATTTAATTATTTATTAAGGAATAATATAATATAATGGCAATAGAAACATGCCACTGAGTTTATGATTAAAATATGAATGCAAAAAAAACTATTTTGAAACAAAAATAAATTGATTGGGAATGTTCATTAGAAAATTCTAATATCTTTAAATGATTTTTAAAGTATGTAATTTCTAAAACATTAAGAAAAAATGTTTTCTTTGATGCAAAAATACATTGTTAGCCACAACCATAACATGATGGTAATGCTCACTGAAAAATCTAATATCTTTATATAATTTTTTCAAGATATGTATGTTTAAAATATGAATGAGAAATAATTTGTTTGATACAAAAATACATTGTTGGCTTTAACCATGATTGGTAATGTTGATTTGAAAATTTTAATTTCTTTAAATAATTATTTAATATATGTTTAAAATATAAATAAAAAACTTTTTCTATGCATATTAATTGTAATTTTATTAAATTACTACGATTTTTTTATTAATACAGTTGAACTTATATAACTTGAACTTCTATATCTTGAAGTTTCTATAAATTGAAGCAAATCGCATGACAAGAGCGGCACTATAAATGTGCACAGTTTTGAAAACTTATTCCATAACTTGAAGTCTCCCTAAATTTAAGTTTCTTTTCTGGATAATGCTGATTCAAATTATGGAAGTTCAACTGTATTTCTTAATATTTATACAGGCCAAAGTTCGTAAATGTTTGTAATCAGAGAAATATTATGTAGACAATGTTAACATATTTTGAGCAACAGAGGAAACATTTATACATCCCTTTTGTAGATTTTTCAACAGCACTGGCTGAATAGAACAAACGTCAGCCTCATGAGTATTCATGTGCAAATGCTTTCACTACTTGTTAGGTAGCTTCGTTCAACGTCATTACATATTCTATTTATACACAATTACAAATACAAATAGAATACGCGACTTATTTCTACTAATGGATGCTAGCTGGGGAATTTTTGTTTTGTTTTTTATTTATTATTGCTCGAAATATGTTAACAATGTCTACCTGATATTTCTCTGATTATATACATTTACGAACTTTAGCCTGTATTAATATTGAAAAATTTTTTGTTTGAAACAAAAATACATTGTTGGCCACAACCATTACATGATTTGATATTCCAATTTATTTATATTTATCATATTTTAAAGTTCTTTCTAAAATATTAATGAAAAATATTTTGTTTGATACAAAAATACATGGTTACCTACAGCCATAATGGGATAGCTAATGTTCATTAGAAAATTCTAACTTCTTTGTATAATTTGTCAGAACTTTTACACACACATACCAACTTTAAGACCTCATGATGCCATTTCTGAGAGACCTAAGGACTTTGCGCTCAATTTTATTAAACACTTTTGCTCCTTTACTATTCGTTTTTTCCAAATTATGATAATTAAACTCCACTGTAACGTGTAAATTACACGTCATCATGACATTTTTTTTGGTAGTCGAGCGGGGTAGAGAAGAAAGAGGGTTAGAAAAACACCCAATTTACACGGTGATTTTTAGTCATGACTAAATATCATGACATTTTTTTGGTAGGCGAGCGGGGTAGAGAAGAAAGAGGG
This sequence comes from Lypha dubia, assembly GCA_947311025.1. NCBI lineage: Eukaryota > Metazoa > Arthropoda > Insecta > Diptera > Tachinidae > Lypha > Lypha dubia. The sequence continues at coordinate 87,729,202 of OX371264.1, read as the reverse complement.
TTAGAAAAACACCCAATTTACACGGTGATTTTTAGTCATGACTAAATATCATGACATTTTTTGGTAGGCGAGCGGGGTAGAGAATAAAGAGGGGTAGAAAAATAATCACATTTTCTGTTTTCCATGCATTTTTTTGTATAAGTGTGTGACAATGACCACCGATGCAAAAAAAAAGTAGCTATAACAACATAATTGCATGAATAATGTGAGAGGTACATTGAAAATACATATGTATGTGTGTATTTCTTGAAAAAACAACACACAAATATTTGCTTGCCCCTCGTTATATTTGTTTTTGAAATTTAAAATTATAAATAACTTTACACGTTTCAATGTAGTAGTTTTAAAAATGTTTGTTTTTTAGAATATACACATACAAATGCACATGTATATCTTTATTTTTTGATTAAATTACAAAATATTGGTTAATTCTTTTAGTAACCTAAAAAGCAAAAAAATGCTTTTATTCAAGCTTACATGTTTGTGAGTAAAATATAGGTTTTCTTCAATAACACTGAAGGTTAAATTTAAAGTTCTTAATGGACAATTCAGTAAATTAATAGTTGCTATTTTTTTTTTTTTTTGGCTAAGACTGTTTTGTAATTAGAAATTGGCTTGCCAAAACTAATACGCAGTCAAAAGTGGTAAAACTAAATACCTATATTCTCTCCAGCAGTTTCAATCAATCAATTATTCAAAGCCTTTTTTTATTAATTTGCTACCACTGTTCAAAAAGAATTAAAAACTAATCAAGTTAATTGCGTATAACAAATTAACTTTAATAAATGGGGTATTCACACTGTAGTCATAAGTCATATGTCATAAAATAATAGCACATCAAAATATGACAAGTGTGAACAGCCCGTCATATATATGTACGTAAGTGTGCTAATAACTCATAATTGTGCCAGCTGATAAACATTTAACAACACTCCATTTCTAGTCGGATTATTGCGCATACGTTTGCATTTTGGCTTAAATGTAAATGTTTTTTAATTGTTAATAAAGAAAACAATAAAATGGCAACGGAAAATATGTAACAAATTTGACAGTGTAGGTAATGTATAAATTCGCGTGAATTCGCCACTACATCCACCTTATAATTAATTCGCCTTGAATGAAAAGATGTGGTTGTGTAACTGATCTGCCTGGCAGCTTGTGAACGTTTTTCCACTTGCCGCCGTCCAAAAAAATTGTTCAGCTCATGTTACCGGCAACATCTGCTTTTGATTATATTTATTTCAGCAAGTTCGTATAGATAAAAAAATTTTTAAAATTTTAATTGATAGACATTTTAAAAAATTTACAGGAAATTTATTGTTTTCTTTATTAACAATTAAAAAACATTTACATTTAACAATGGAAATAATTCGCCTTGGTCGTGCATATACCTGGTAATGAATTTGCCTTGTTTTCATTCTTGTGTAATTTAAAAGTAGCGGCGGCTTGTAAATATTATCGCCGGCTCGAATAAGGAGTTGCAGCTGCTCGACTAAAATTTCTACTGTTATTTTGTGACAAACCATAAACATAAATCATAATGTCTTATTATTATATGACTTTTTTGCTTGAAGCACAACAACAATTTTTTTAAACTATTGTAAAATAATAAGACAATATGACTGATATGACAACAGTGTGAACACCCCAAAAGTTAAAACTCGTTTTTCTAATCCACTGCCTCTCTCTCGCTATCTCACTCTCTCTGGCTGTTTAATGCAAGAATGCACTATTATTATGTTCTATTAGTGTCATAATTCATGTTTTTGTATGTGTGGGTTTCTTTTTTAATTTAAACTCTACAAAATTTGTTCGATAAAAACTGTGGTGAATATTTATTTAAAATGCCAAAAAAAAAAAGAAAAACATTAATTGCATTTTTGTTCATTGTGTGCGTAAGTGTCCGAACATGTGTTAAAAACTGAACTGGAATTGTACCGATCGCAAATCATACTAACCGTTTTCAGCTGCACAAGTTTGTTTAGAGAAGAAGAGAGAAATCGATAAGGTGTGCACATGGTTGTATTCGTAGTAGTTCTCATAAACACTACAAGGTGACTTTAGTCATGTTGTTGCTATTTTATTTATATTTTTGCTTTAATTTTTATCTCTTCTTGTATGTATTTTAGTGTTGAACTTAAAAATGCATTAAGGTACCGGTTTTAATAATTTGTGTATCACATTGTACCTATGTTACAGTGGGCCGATTAAAAAATTATTTTCGTTTTGTTTTGCATATAAATAAGATATCTAAATTATATTAATGACATTTTACAATTTATTACGTAATTATTACATATCTTAAACATTTATTGCTCCACTGTACTTATTGTCATTATTGCTTTAAAGGTGAAAATCTATTTTAATTAAAATGTTTAATATATGTATGTTTAGCCAATGCTAAACAAAATTTTTAGTTTCAACGGTTGATTTTTTTTGTTTTACAACTCTCGTGTACGGTTTTGAGAAAGATATCTCTCCTCCTCAGCCGGATGTGACCTCTATACTCTCAAATATTGGGCGCAAGTGGATTTGGGTGCAACTCAACTATTTTTATATATTTTTTCGCGTCTTTTGAAAATACTGTCTTCACCAACGAAACATCAAGATCTTTATGAATTCGAAGATTTCTGACATACCAGGTGGCTGCTGTGGTTGTACATAGAATTTGTCTCCTTTGAATCTTTTCTACGTTCGATGCTGAGGCAGTGCCCCATAACTGGATTCCATAGGACCATATTGGTTTCAGGATCGCGTTGTATATTAGAAGTTTACAGTCTAGGCTTAGTATAGAATTTCTTCCAAGAAGCCAGTTCATTGGGGCTGCTTTTAATTTCATTTGTGTCAACTTTGCGTCTATATGCGATTTCCATGTTAAACGAGGATCAAGATATTTTACTGCACTGTGTTGCGGTATAGTCTCGGTGTTAATTTGTATAGGCGGGCATATTTCCCTGCGCAACGTTAACATGACGTGTACACATTTCTGCTCATTAACTTTTATCCGCCATTGTTTTAGCCATGTTTCCAGTTTTGATATATACTGTTGCAAACTCCTGGAAGCTTCTACAGGATTTCCATGAACGCTTAGAAAACCTGTATCATCAGCAAATGTTGATGTGTGAATATTTCTTCTTAACGGTAAGTCAGAGGCATACTTTAAATAAAGTAAAGGACCGAAGATACTGTCTTGAGGGGCTCCGGTTTACATCGACTGCGAAGGGCTAAAAAAATTGCCTTCCCTAACTACAAATTTTCATTCCTTTAGAGAGCTTTTTAAAAGCCTGACAATGTTTGCGGGTATATTTTGCATTAATTTGTATATAAGACCTTCTATTTTAATTGAATTTTTACAATATTATTGGTAATTATTATCTTAAACATTTATTGATTCACTGTGCTTTGTGATTATTGTTTTAAATGTGAAAAATATCTATCCATATACAACAGAAAAGTAAATGTTTGCCTATTTGAAAACTATTGATTCCTAAACCAGTGATAGACAGGATGGAACAAGAGGCTAGTAGGTTTTTAATATCATAAGAGGGCGTGGCACTTTCCAAATAAAGAAACATTTAATAGAATAGTTATGGAACTAAAGCAGCTAAATTGTGCAGATTGACCGTTGTATAGTGGTTTTAAAGAACAAGTATTGAAAACTAGAGAAATGAGTGTGGCTCCTCCTACATAATATATTTTATATATCTTGGAAAATTACGAAGTAAATGACGTGAGATTTGGTAGAAGTTACTAGGTTGACTCAGAGAATTATTCTAGAAATTTTTTTTAGAAAAAGTTAGTAGGTGTGGCATTTCCTACATTAAAGAACTCTTTATATGATGCTATTTAGGGAACTAATGCAGCTAAATTATTGAAATTCCATACGCAATGCCCATTCTATATTTGCTTTAACGAAAAGTATTTAATTTGGGTGTGGCACCTCCCAAATAATAATTTTTGTACATCTTAAAACCATTTGAAGAAAATTACCTGAGATTTGTTTTATAAGTTTTTATTGTAGCGAAGCATGCCGGGTCGTAGAAAGTAACAGATATAAAAACGAAATCATCATCAGCATCTGCTAAAACAATACAAAAACCACATCCCAAAACTTCTTGTGGTTGCTTGAAATTTTACACGCGATTTTTAATTTTATATCTGTACGTCTCTGTACGACAATGACATGAAGGGTCCTTTTAATGTATGTAATTGGAGCTAGAAAAATTATAGCAGGAGCATATATTGCCTTCTAAAGAAAGAACACAAGTAGCGGATACATTTGAATTAGTATAAATCTTTTTTTCTGATGATCAAAATACAAGTAGCACATCGAACATATTATGATTGAATTATGTATATGATTTAAATCAAGTTTCTTCTACAATTCATACTATTGTCCAACTTAACAATGGAAATAATTCGCAATATAATCACATTATTATATCAAACTATTATAAAAATTATCTTCATGATAAAGTGTTCTAAAAAAATGTATGGTCTAATATAATCTTATATAATCAATCTTAGTGGTTTTTGGGACAACAAAGAAATTTGTAAATTTTATGCCACAAGGAAACCTCAGAAAATCGAATTCTATGTCGCAAAAGCCTTGCAAGTTTACCGTCGTATTTAATGAGTATTTCAAAAATTTTCTATAGTGTAAGTGTAGACACCACACAAAAACCATAAATACTTATTGCCTAGAATATTCATCGTTATCTTATCTTTTGTGTGTGCATGTGTAAATATTGGTTTATTTAATTTACAAAAAGAACCAAATGAAATTTATTTTTTCTTTTCATATCAAATATAGTTTTCCTTCTTATTTTTTTGTATGTATTTATTTATTTTTTTAACAAACGAAAAAAACTTTTTCTACCATCTTTTTTAAGCAACATTGTTGTGGGCTTTATTAAAGTAAACAAAATATTTGTGTCTCTTTGAATTTTGTTTGAATGGTCTGGTCATGTGAGTGTAAATGCTTTTTATTTATGTATTCGTATGCGGATTAGGTATGTAACTATTTTGAACCTTTCTTCATATAGTGCATATAATACATGATTTCAAAGGATATGAAGAGTCCTTTTATTTATTTTTTGCCAATTAAAGCTAAAAAGTACGGGATCTGCAGTCCAAGTGAGTAGTACTCTCTTCTATCTCTGTTACCTCCCTAATGCATATTTATGTGCATACATACATAAGTATTCATATGTATGTATGTACATATGTATGTGTTTGTATATGGATATATTCTTGACGTTCTTTTTAAACCAAAAATGCAATGTTTGTTATTTTTGCACTTCATTTTACTTGAACTGCGTCTTTATAGGAGTATAACAAAAATTTCAATTGGTATCTTTTAAAGACGGCAAATTCTTGGTGAAGTATATTTTTGTTAAAAGAATTTAAAATTATTCTGCAAAATGGTGAAACAAAAAAAAAAATATGAAAAAAGCTGTTTTGTATTTTTTTTATGTGTATGACAAGTAACTCATGCTTGCTTGAGTTTAAGTACACTTAACTTAAGTTTAAGGTGGTTTTTTCGTATTCAATTTAGTTTTGGTCATACCCTACAAAAGATCGTATATAATCGTTTTTAATTTTTATCAGTTACTGCTCATTTTGTTCTGGCAGGAGTTTTTTTTTTTCACTTCTCTGATTGTAATTATGCCAACCTTTAATCATTGTCTTTCAAATGTCTTCAACTTGGTGTAGTTATATAAAAGCTCTCACAGCACAAATGAGAATTGTATAAACATAGGCTGACACTAACAAATTGCAGTCAAAAAATTTCGTAATACATTTGATGGTGATCACTATTTTATTCGATATATATCTTTTATATCGGTCATTAACTTTTTCGATGAGTTTGTGATCACTTGTGTAAGAACGCGGCACCCTTTTGGAAAGCATGATTTTAACGTGTTCAAATTTTGTTCCAGCCTAATATACATATTGGCTAACCATGACTGCAATTGATGGTTTTAGAGGTGGGAGCCGATTCTGTGGCATCCTAGACAAAGATGGAGATAATTCTCCTTCAAGATCAGTAGCAAACGCTAGACTTCCAGAAACTTTGAAAATGCGGGATATACATCCTTATTCTATTTAGCAGCGTCAATGCAACACAACATCGTTTTTTATCCCTTGTTTTTTGAATGTCAACATTGAAAGTAATCGATTACTGTCAATATATTTTTTTGTATTCTATAAAAAAATGTGACTGCTAATGTAGCAATGGCATTATAGTGACTCTGATTTTGTCGTCGGTGATTTTGTTTAGTGTTGAAAAAATTGGTGTTCTGTCATTTCTTACTTTTTTTAATGTTAAAATAAAATGGAAAAGGATAAATTACATAAAATTTTTATATGGGATCCGTCCACGCACCCAATTACACCTCAGAAATCCGTTTTTTTTATAAAACTTAATTTGGTTTCGGTTTTTTTAGCATCCGTCATTTGAAACTTGATCCATTGTGGGCAAACTTTCCTTTCCAAAACATCTAGAGTTTCGGACAAAATTTTCGATATAACAGGCTGTGATAATCCCAAATTAAAACCGTTACCCACACTCAGCTGGTACGATTCTTGCGGTAAAAATCGTAAAGTTGCTGCTAGTTTGATGGTGTTTGGAATAAAAGTTGATCTGTTCCCATTTTTCAAATGTGGACCAATAGGTGCTGTTTAACATTACAGACAAATGACTTGTGTAGAAATTTTGAATTTGAATCATTTAAAGAACTGAGTGGTTTTTTATACAAATTTTCTACCAATTGTTTATATTATAGAAACCGCACAAAACTCTCCAGGATAAAATTTAATGCTTCTTTGTTCAACCGAAAATAAACTTACGAAATTTTAAAGAAATCACAAAATGTGCAACTTGCAATTATTAGACTTTGAATTTACCACTTACTTATCATCTGGCAATTTAAAAATGTTCGATTTCTACCTGAGTAGTCTTCTTTGCATTATATTTTTGTTCTTCATGATTACAATTAAAATTTGGCAAGAATTTGGTGAGAATGATGTTGACTCAAAATTGATGACGACATTAACGCCGCCAAGTAGAATAAGGGTGATAGTCTTGATTTGAATATTTAAATATCTTTTATCGCATGCAATATTTTTGTATAACAAATTTTTTTTCCTAAAACTTGATTTTATTTAAAATAAATCAAATTTCACTTCTAATTCGGAAATGACATAATTATTTTTTTTATAGCATGTGCTATTTTTTTAAAAACTCATCAATTTTACTGCTGAAAGTTATAAATATCTTTAGAAATCTTACAATCAAAAGTTTTATAAAATTTGTTGTATGCAACTTTTTTTTGAAAATTTAAGAAAAATTTTAACAAATATTAATTAATTAATTTCTTTGCTGTTTTGTAAAAGAAATTTAATGCAACAAACAGATTATTATGTGCACGATGGACGTCCAGATTTTGTCTATTTTGTTGGTAAAGATGTAGTTCAGGTTACAAGATCATCATGAAAGTTTTAATTAAGTCTTAACTACTGGCTATTAATTTGATTCAATTAAAACCGCTTTCTGATTAAGTGACAATCTCGAATGCATTATATTCGCCTGTTGCAACCGCAATGAAAATATTTTTAATCATTTAAATATTAAATGAGTCGACGATTTTGTAGTCTCAGTTGTGTGGTGTGGTGGTGTAGTGTATTATGTGATCGCTATTAACCGGCAGTCATCTTAATATACTATTTTTGAAGTCTTGTAGCGTCTGTAGGTTTGTGTTTTTGTCCATCTTGAGTTTACTCTGTTTAAAAATAATTCTGTGGTCGGTGACTGGTTGCATATACGTTTCGTTAAAAATTATTCCGTGGGTAGTCTATTTTCATGGCTGCATTTCTTTTTCTTAACTCGTTTGTACCTTTAGGATTTAGCTTTAACTTTGATGTTGCAGTTAGTTTTGTTGCTTGTTTATGTGTCTGTTTATTATTTACTGTCGTTTTGTTATTGTTATTGTCTTTGTGGTATTTCAGATAAAAAACCGTTAACCTTTATTTTATTTATACCTTAATACACTTCTGTAGTAATGTTACCTATTTTTTTTTTTTTTTGTTTCATACTCACTGCTCCATAATAAAAAATATCGGATATCTATCGCCGTTGTATCGTTTCATTGCTTTCTACTCTGTGGAAATATTTCTTTATGTCTGTGTATAAGTGCGCGCGCGCCTGTGTGTGTTCGCGACTGTATGAATGAGGGATAAACAGTGGGCGTTCTTTGATATTTATATATGTTTTTTGTGCTCTTTGTTTTGTTTGAAAAATACTTGTATGTAAAGCAAAACGTATTGATAAATTACGATTGTTGATAAACAAAATCAATCTGTCATAAACATTGAAAGAAGAGAAATTTTTTGTGGAATTGAGTGAAATTGAATTGAAGATATTAAATTTAAGTATTTTTTTAGGCATAATTACTACCTATATTAATTAAAATTTAGGACATGTTTACAATAAAATATGAAAAATAGTGTAATAAACATGTTTTCTGGGATTTTAATTAAATATTCGGGCAAGTCACTCATTCTGATTGGAATGATTTTAATTCCGATTGATTTACAGTCTTCAAATTCCGTTTACCACCATAGGCGTTTGCTTATAATGTTTTAACTAACAAAACTCATATTAAGCTTATTTTACTGATGCTCTTAGAAGTATGCACACTCGTAGTTTTTATTATTTTACTTCAATTGAATATAGTAGAAAAATTCAGTGTTTTAATTTTAAAAATGGTTTGAATACAAACTAAATTTTCGTTTTTAGTTTTCTAAAGACTTAACTTTCGGAATTAAACAAGAAAAGCTTTCAAACGTTTACGCTTTGAAGCTGCTTCTGATCAAGCTCTCAAGTGCTTTAAGCATGATTTAAAGATTTTTAGGAAAAGCTTTTCAGCTAGTTTAGAAAAGCTTTGAAGTCTTTAAAAAAAAAATTCTCGTGTTTTCAGAGTAGATTTTAGGCTTTTTAGCAAAATCATTTTAGTCTTATAGGAAACGATTTTAAACATGTTTTTGAGCTATTGTATAGCTTCTATCGCGGGCTTTGAGGCGACCGAATCAAGAAATTTTTAAACGTTTGTTCCTTAAGTCTTTTGTTTTTTAAACGAAAAAACCTGGAAAAAATCTGTCATTTGTTTTTGAAACGAAAAAACCTGGCACCAAGTTTGTTTCTTAAGTCTTTTGTGTTGTTAAGTATTTAAATCGCCCAATGTATGTTAACCCCTAAAGTATGCTATTGATTAACATTATCATATTGACATCATTAACATACAGTAGGTATGGCCATGATAACAAAGGAGTTATTAAACAAAACGTAATAATATAATTGCATAAGTTGATAAAAAATGCTGTGCAATAGCTTTACCGTAGTCCCCGAGTGCCACATGTCTTTTTTTTCAGAAAAGCTTTAAATGTAACGCATAATGAGCAAAGGAAATCCTTTTTTGCGCTTTGGAAAATATCTGAAAACTTTTTCAATTAAAATTCTTAAGATTTCAAGAAAAGCTTCTAAAGCTTTTAAGAATCTTATAATAATTCATAAATATTTTGATATCTCAGCATTTTTCATTCTTTACATCTGACATTTTCTTTTCAATCTAAATTTATATGAGAAACAACACGAGTACCTATACATTTTTTTTTTTTTTTTTTTTGTTAAAACTTGACGGGTGCTAACCGCAAAAACTAATAAAATCACTCAAGTTCAACTTAAAATTATATTCATCGTAGTTAAATATATAAAATTAATATTTGTGGTAATTTTTTTGGTTTTCTGATTTGAAAACTCAGATCTTTTATGCGCTTCTCACAAACAAATCAAGGTGTTTAAACTGTTTAAGATCGGTCATGCTGGAGTTGTTTTTGAAATATATTCTTATTTGTAAAAAAGAAACTTGAACCCTATTTTTAACATTAGCTAATTTTTTTAATCCACATGCATTTTTCCTTAAAGTCATAACTGAAAATTTAATTATGCAACAAATTTAATGGTCGTAGTCAGTCGCTATCAACTATATTATTGCTGTGTTACACTTAAAGAATGATAGTGATCAAGGTAATTTAAAATTTTTTTCTATTATAAAAAATGTGGTGGAAAAACACACCAGAACTTGCTAATGAAAAGTTGTTTTATCTTTACTTTTTATGAATGTCATTTAAAAATAAATAATTATTTGATTTAATTGCAAATCTTATAAAAATTTTTTATAACAAATTCTGTTCATTCGACATGTGCAGCATTAAAATCATATCAAGGAGAAATCTTAAAAATTACGAAATATGTAGATAAAATATAAATGAGAAATTATTATAGATAATAGCAACCTTAAGCAGCTTAAAGATCTTTGTTTTTTCTTTTTATTATTATATAAATAAATAGGATTATGATAAATATTTTAGTAGTATTCAATGACAAGTAAGTCGTTGTCGGGGGTGTGGGGTATGGCGTATAATTACTCATTAGTACTGACTTCATTAACAGTAAGCCTGCATAGAGGCCAAACTAGGAAGTAGTTATAAAAGTAAAGCAAAATGTCTATCTTATTTGTTTAATGAGTCGTAAGCCTTTTAATGGAATCATTTTGACAAAAAAAAAAAAAAACTGAATTAAATACTAAAATCCAATCGGCGGAAGTATGCAAATGCTTTAAACCTGATATAATTTATTTCTAGTTTGTATTTTACCCCTACGAATGGTTTAAGTACATTCTTTAATAAAAAAAAAAAATCGGTTTATAAATAGTGGGTTTTTATTAATCAATATTTCAGGCGATAATTTGCCTCCACGATAAAAAAAATTTTAGGATCAAACTGTAAAAATCTCACTCAAACAAACTATAATATTTTAAATCGTTCAATAATTTCAGGAGTTTTTTTTCCCACGATTTTATGGGACCAACCCGCACTGAAACCCGTTCAAACATAAAAAAAATTATTATGAAAATCAGTCTATAAATGGATGAGTTATTTCGCAATAAATATTTTAGGGGAACAAATTGCCCCCAAATTTTCCAAAAAAAAAAAAAAAAAAAAATATTTCATAAATGAGAGAGTTTGGACTTCAAACATTACAAAAATACCCTTTGTATTGATAACGTCCTTCGTCTATTTGAAGTCGCTTAAAATGCAATAAGTTTATCCTTCTTGTATGGTTATAGCAACGTCCCAAGGAGGGCCGTTACACTAATTACGTGTTAGAATATGTGCTAATAGATCAACCGTCGACCAGCTGTGGGGGAAACTCCTAGGTCTTACTTTTTTTATCGTCTTTGGAGTGGCTAGAACATTATATTTCCACCTGTAGATGCGTTATTTCACAGATTGGTTCGTAAAATATCGCTTTTAGGGTTAATCGGAAAAAGGTCAAGATATGAGTAAAATTAAATTTCCCTCTTCCTCCAGAAAACTCAACAAAACTTCAGACAGTTGTCGATAATATATAAACTAAGAGGCCGCTACTTTTGGTGTGAGATGAAGCCGAAATAAAAATCTGTCTCTCTCAGTCTCTGACAGATTTCTATTTCAATAGATCAACACTTGCTTTCTCTCTCCAATGAATGTTTGAACCAAAGACACCACTTCAGCGAATAACCAGTGCAGCAACCATACACGTTTTGCTAGTAAGACTGCATTAAATTAGCAACTTCCTTGGAAGTAACTGTATTGAACCGCAGCAGTACTGGCAGATCATCCCTGTGGTTACTGGTTTTTGTAGCATCAGTGTCTTAAGTCAGTGTTCAATTACCGAACGTTTGTTCTTCTTCCAGCTTTAGGCGCCAGCCAGCCCAGCATGCAATAATGTCAAGGTATGGGAGTCACAAATATAACATACTCCCAGTGGTTTATAACAGTAATAACAAGGTCGTTCCAGAAAATATTCGCGAATGAAAAAAGCTGTATATAAACTTAACTCGATCGTTCGCCAGTTTGAGCAAGAAAATCTATCCAAGGACGACAGTATTTATGCCTCTAGAAATTCTGAGTGGTACTCAACAAAAAAATCTAAGATGAAATAAATGGCTTCTTTAAGAATTAACCGATGGAATCAATGAATCATAACCTGATATCAAAGAGAAATTGCGTTAGTAACGCTTTCCAAAGGCGAAGCGAGTGTCTAGGAACGTGATGAAGATGTTTTAGTACTGTTTTAGACGTTTTAAATATTTTATTCAAAATTAATATCAAGTCGTATACTCAAAAGACTCTTCTGGAAGTCATAAGAATACACAAAAAAAAAAAAAAACGATTGTTACAGCACACAGGAAATGGAAGAGAGATAAGAAGCGAAGTAAGCGAGTTGTGTTTGAGTGAAATATCGACAAAGTATCACGAAATAAGGTCACAATTCAACCGATCGAAGGAATATTTTTAAGGATGACCCCTACTTATGCAATGCATTGTGCAAGAACTTAGAGAGGGAGTGGGTAGAAAAGATAGGCTTAAATCTTTTACAACTCTGCTATTGCGTGCTTATTTATTTTTAAAGCAGTGTTTCAGCGTCTCTAGTGTTAAGTGGACGTATTAAATTTTTAAAGATGTATAAGCAGGCTTTTTATTAATGGTTTTTACTTCGCCGATGTTTCTGCTAACCGTTGAAGAAAGGCGATGTTGTGTACATTAGCCTGGAACAGCATTAATTGCTACCGGAACAGTTTTTTAGTGACCAGTGCTATGCTTCCATCAATAGTTCGACAACAATTAATACAATGCCTCACGAATGCACACTAGAAAAATTAGTGATGTTGTTTGACTTGCACTGACCATGGTTTGAATATAGGCCCTAAGTCATCGTTTGCCTAGTAGTCAACGCGCTAACCACTTCAGCCAACACCACCCTCATACCACATAACTGATAAACTAACAAAAAATGTAGTGCTCCCCCGTAATTGCATACGTATTTAATATATTTTATTGTATTCAATCATATGACTATTTTAAAATTTCATCTTTAACAAATTGTTGACCCTGATTAAACAAAAATTACAATTAGTTTAAAGTATTAAGTCTCTCTATACGTTATCTCTCCTTCCTGTCCTTTCAAGTGGCGCCACTTGAACAACAAAATTATTGAAAACATATTCTAATAGTTGTTTCTATTTTAATAAAAACAAAAACTTGACAGATAACTGTGACCAAATTTAACAGCTGTCGTATTAATTAATGGATATTTTTTTTAAATACAGACATACATATATTTCATAGTAGGTATATCAAATAGAACAACAACACAACAATAAGAAAAAACCAATACCAATCTACTAAAGCTTTATGATCGAGCTTAATGAAAAGTGCTCGTAAATAAAGAATGTTAAGAAATTTATCAAGTAACAATAACAACAATCAATAAAGAGAACACAGAGCCAGAGAACTAACCAAAAAGTAGCAAATAAAATTAAGAGAAAGAGAGCTTGAAATGCATAAACTATGAACAATTTCGTTTTAAATACCAGTGAAAATGAAAATAAGAGCGACTTTAATGCTTCTTTCATTCTATTTCCAATAAAATGCAAAAATATATGTATAATAAAATATAAATTAAAACTGATTAACTTGGTCTATATAGTACAATTTATAAAACAATACACAAAACAACACAAAAAACTTACAACAAATTGTGCATTTGAGAAGAAAATTTGTTTTTGTATGCGTTTGTGTAATGATATTGGTGCTGTTTAACATACGTTGTATAAATGAGTTGGTATGTTGCTTGCAGTGATAACAACTCTTGCAACATCAAAAGCACTGTGAGCCCATGGAAATAGGGTAAAAATAAAAAAAATTCGGGTACAAAAGCACTAACCTAATATTGTTTTGGGTCTGGTGGATCAAAAGACATATCTATTGCTTTGTCATGGCTTTTTGTGTGACTTTGTCGGAGTAAATCGCTTTATCGAACTTTTATTTCACAATTACAACAAATAAAATATGCTTTTAGTTCATCTTTTGCTGTTCTAAGCCACGTTTTAAAAGCTAGATCATTTCCCCAACTTTTTCTATATAAGTATTTCTTTTTCGATCTAAAGGAAAGCCATTGTTAGATGATGAACTTTAGCACATATCAACTTTAACATCAATGGAGAACTTACTTTTAATAACTGTGTAGCTTGATAATAACCAAGACACTTTTTGCTTAAATTTGCATAAAAAACAAATCAAAGGATATGTACTAATATTGAAAGTAAGATCACTGCTAAACAAATAAATCATAAAAATTTCTGAACGAATTTAAAAAAAAGATGCTTGAGAAATTCTAGAATTCAAACTCTTAACAGTTTGAGAGTACTAATCAAAATATAGATGCAAATTATACGCAGTCGGATAAAAGAGTATTAGGTGTGTTTAAAGAATAGTAGGAAAATGGTTCAGTGTTAAAAATGTTGATTATTTAAAACGCACCTAAAAGAACTGTGAGAAATTCTTAAAAGCACTATAAATACCCGCTTTTCAAAAACGGATATTTAACAAAATTTCGGGTATTGATTAAGTTAAAATGCACCAAAAAATACTCGAAAAGCACCAAAATGGCAACGCTGGTTGCTTGGCAAGCTGGCTGGTTGGCATGAGAGAATGTGGGTAAAACAAAAAATATGTTGAATATCACGTACAAATAACTGGCTAAAATGTATGTAATTTGATGACAGCAGCAAGTTTTTGAGAAGCTCGCTAAGAAAAAAGAGCAGAAAAAATTCAATAGCAAATTTTTTTCTTGTTGCATTTTTGCTAACAGAGGTGGCCAATTAATGAGTATTGCGCTTCCAAGCACGAGGTTCAAGAATACCATTCACCTGCTAGGAAGCAGAGTAATTGAATATATTTTATGCTCAGAAAAGCTGCATATGAGGTACTTCGAATAAGCTGATTTAGTTGAATCTGAAGCTTTAGACATCGGCTATACCCATATAAAAAGAAAAAAACTGTTCTCTATTCACAAATGAAACTTTCAGGTGCCTTAGTTTTGCGGATCAAACTGACGCTGCTCTAATTACCAAGTGAAGCAAATTACGAACTGTCTGGTAATAGGGAGCAAGGTGTAGTAGTGTGTTGGTTAGAGTTCCTCTCTACTAAAATGAAATACCTTCGATCGAAACTCAATACACTTTATGATATTAAAAGGCTTTCGAAACCCCCACTAAAAACACAATACATCCTACTTGTAAAGAAGCAGCCCTGGTCATTCCAGCACTCTCCTGACATCAAAAGCTTCGTTTTACCACTGGACGGTTCAGGAGGGAAACACGCAAATAAGAAGCGCTTAGCAAGATCAAAAATCACATAGTAAGGAAATGAACCACACAAAATTATATGAAAACATTCTTTCTAGCCACATGATACAATTTTTACTAATTTTCAGATAAACACTGAACTTGTTTGTAAATATTTTTTTACAGTTATGAAAAAATTCCTGCAGAAGGCGAAATTTATATTTCTGTAAAAGATGGCATTGGCGCCATCAGACAACCATTTTGAGCTCAAATTAAGTAAAATTTCACTAATATTAGCTAAGTTTTTTTTAGTGTTTAGATAAACCAGTTTGTATGTAGTTTTGCAAGTAAAGGGCCGGGCTATCAAAATATTATAAATTAGACAGTCGAATCATCAAGGAGATTCATATAGAAATAACAAAATAAAAATCTATTTCTTAATTTGCAAATTTAAATATTTAAAACATCTAAAAATAATATAACAACTATTCTATATATAGAACTTATTTTTTTATATTTGTGTACCGCGTGCCATGGGTGAGCCATAGTGGTAAACGAGACGAAGCACAAAAGCCAGTATATATTAAACAAACTAGCTTGTGTAGTTATTTGTTGCTCATTTTTATTTCGATTTTTTTGTTTCATATTTTTAATTTAATACCACTGAATACTTAAAAAATTATACCTGAAAAATTTTTTAAGGCAATAACATATTTGCATTTGTTAAAGTGAAACAACTATAGCGTCACTAGCAATTAACTCGTTTTATTGAGATTGAAAAAATTGTACTCGCACGTAAAAAAATAGCAGGCTTGTATAATATACGTTGGTTGACTATTTCACTCAGACTTAAGGTGAGTTAATTGAAGTACAGCGACAGATGGACTGACTGTCATTTATAGACACACACATAGGCACACACATACAAACGTTTCTGATTCCATAAGTCATGATAAAAAAATTATTAAATTGAAAAAAAAATCACTGTCTAAATTTTTTATATAAATATTTATTTTTGCCATTAAACTTACCCAGGGGCTCTTATTATAAAACGTATTAACTTGTTTTTATAGAAAGAGCTGGTTTAAATTAATCCTTACCAGGTCTTTAGAAAAGTTGGAGAATGATTTTGTTAGATAGGTATAAATTTTTGATATTTTTAAAATTGTAAATACTACGACTGCGTTTTTAAGGGTTTAAATTATTTACATTTATTCCACATAATATTTTTTTGTATAACTTCTTTAAATCGAGTGTATTAGTTAGTTAATCGGGATTAAATTTTGACTTCACTTACTTTTTACACCGTTTTTCGTTTTAAATTTTTTTTGAGAGATATTTAACTTTAT
Organism: Lypha dubia; assembly: GCA_947311025.1. Lineage (NCBI taxonomy): Eukaryota > Metazoa > Arthropoda > Insecta > Diptera > Tachinidae > Lypha > Lypha dubia. The sequence goes on along the minus strand of OX371264.1, from coordinate 87,712,620 downwards.
TTGTAAGATCGTTTCTTATAATTTAAATATCTTGTATTGTTTTGTCTAAAGCGCTTTAAATCGTACGTTTTTAACACCTGTTGATGTTAAACTCAACTGAAGTCGTTGGATAATTGTTTCGTCTAATAACCGTTTTGGTAAATGAGCTGCATTAACTGAACTCTCCTTAGGCCTCTTTTGTTTTAGTTTGTCAGTTACGCTTAAATGTGGTGAATTTGTTGTAGTTCTCCCATATTTGCTTAACACATACATATACATATGTATGTACATACATTCGAGAAGTCATGTACTATTTATATGTTTATATAGAGAGAAGTCGGAGATGGATAAATTAGTAACACGGTCACGTGTTTATGAATTTAAAATTATTGACTTCAGATATTTTCTTTTTCTTTTAAAGTTTGTCAAATCGATCAGTCTCGGGAAGCAAACTATACAAGTTCAAAGGTCATTCTTAGGTAATGTATGGTTCCGATCTTTCTCGTATCTTGGGTGATCTATTTATATACAGGTTGGGACGATGACACGAAATGTGATCGATATTCTAAATAAAGATGTTTTTGATGTCGGTAAAGCGCCGGAACGCCCGGGGGCTGCTTTTATACAACAGGTAGATGTAGAGTCCAAATGATGGGAAGGTGTTAAAAACTTTTTAATAAAACTCTAAGTTTATTGAGGATCGAACCGGGGTATTATCACCACACTACTACACCTTGTTACATCTCACCGACCGACCAGTTCATACAAAAACTAACATTTTGTAATTTCTTGAATCAACAATGAAAAATTCTTGAAACTAGAACTAAAAATAATTTATAATAGTTTTTTTCCATAAATGATCGAAAAATGTTCCAATAGTTTTAATGTAATTTTTCTGATTCTTTTAGTATAATTTTTAATATTAAATCTAGAACCCACTTTATGTCCGTAGTTGTGGTGCTGTTAGAGATCGATTAGCAGAAAGTGAAGAGAAGCGAAGTTACGATAAACTTTGTAAAATCACAGTTTTCCATCTTTGAAAGAAGTATAAAATTATGCATTTAACGCATACTTTATTATTTATTTATTCTTTATTCTTTAGTTCTTTTCATTTAGATCTCTGTGACAATTATAAAACGAGTACGTAATTGTTCCCTGTGGTTTTCAAAGAAATATAGAGAGGTATGTGGCATCATCATGATGTTTCTATTGTTTGCTTTGTTAACTATTTAGGTGGTTTTTTTTGTAGACAAAAACGCCCACGAATTCATTGGAATTCAGGTACGTTTTGAAAAAAATTGTGGTCTGTAATGCGACCACTGTGGTGAGGTTATTTGACAGGGTTTGAATCATTGCTTTCTTTTAGATCTCTAGCATGGCTCTAAACCACACGAAGCTAATACCCTAAAATTATGCAGTAGATATTATTTGGAAAAATAAAAGAGAAATTAAATTTGTTAAATAAGTACAACCGTTTTGATGTTGCTTACAATTCAAATAGTTTGTGAATTAAATTAAAAAATAATTGTCAAGGAGGCTTATGTTATTTTTGTGGCTGCTTCCAACGATTTTATTCGAATAAGATCTTTTATCGCAGTGTAATTTTGAGAAATTACCATTAAATAAAAAATTCTTGGATAGACATTTTAGAGGCTTTTAATAAAAAACCAATTAATTGAAAATTAAAGTAATATTAAACGGTAATCTATCAGTTAATGTAATTTTGACAAGAAAGTGCCATTTAAGTTTCATGAGTGGCATACAGTTCTACTTAATACTACTTTACGTGGCAAATCGCAAGAATTACGAAGATGGCTTAAGCGGCATGGCAGTGCTGTTCTTCATGAAAATGCTCTATAAATTATGTGTGGGCTACTAGTGCCCCGAGTGTGTTTCTTTACGACCAATGTCAAGATCACTATCAATCAAATATCTCTGATATTATTTATAATTTAAAAGTAATTTCTCATATACTTCGTAAACTACAACAAGAATATAAAATATTAAAACCGATCTTCACTGTACGAAAAAACTAAAATCGCATTGTTAATAAAACTTCACACAAAAACGCGTACAGGTCTCTTTCGTTAACGAAAAAAAGATGCAGTCGTGGTTTTAATGGAACAGCGGCGGCGATTAATTTATTTTTATTTGTCTGCAGTTTAAAATTTCACAAAAATTAACACTTAAACTTTCATTACTATTTGTGGCGTGCAACATACATACATACCATGTTGCAACATGTTGATTGTTTTTTTTAGTTGACAATTTTTTTTTATTGTAAATAAATTTTGTTGTTGTAACTAATACTAACTAAGACAGCAAGTAATGTTATTATGCAGCAAATGCGGCATAGAATGCTATTTTGGTTTTCGATTCATAATCATTGACACCGCTACCATGCAAACGATGCATTGACCTTGTGTCAAGTTGACATAAAAAAACAGAATTAAACCGTTAAAGAGTACAGAAAACAATAAAGAAAACACTAATAAAAAGTCTTCAAACAAAACACAACAGAGAATATTTTTTACAAAAAGTAAAAAAGAATATTGTTCCTTAATTTTTTTTTGCCATACTTTCCACACCAGTTGCTGCAACGTGAGGTGGAGAAAAAAGAAGCACAAAAATCTCAAATTAAAATTGACAAGAAATAGACTTCAGTTCACGCCATTTCATACCGTTTAAACACGTAAATAAACAGAAGAACGTTAAGAGGATGCAAGTACTCTCATCTTATTTAAAATACAGCCAAGAGTCTCGTTCACAATATGCCGCCCGTAGTTTTGAAAAATTTTCATGGGGTTTGTGTGTGTGTGTTTGTATATGCATATAAGCGACGTTAACAGTCACCTATGCAATACTTAGAATAACTATTGGGTTGACATAAGAGTTATTTCCCAATTAAGGTATTTAGTTAGTATCAAATCTAATTCTATTCAGACTTCGGACTAAAAAAACAGAAAAATATCACTGCTTTAATCAGCTTTCGGTTCCAGTGATTTTGATTTTAATCAAAGGCATTATGTATTATTTCAAAGCAGACATCGCCAATGGTACCAGCGATAGGTCACATCGACCTGTTGTCGTAGGTTCGTAGGGTTTTATTCCGTAATTATTTGTCAAGACAATTTCAGCACAATACCTATTAATAATAGCCCACTTACTCCTTCTGGACAACAACGAACTTCAGCTAAGAGTCTCTAACTGTTCTATATCACATGGAAAATACTAAGAGGATGTTAAAAGTTGATCAATTGTTGTCTAAACGGTTATAAAAGTGACTAATTTTTAATATTGTATTTCTATTGTCTTGACCCGAGCATAAGCAAGTCTAATTGAATACGGATAATCAGAAATAGATTAGATCGAATTTTTGACGTTTTTCGTTCTTTGTCGATTTTTTTTTTACGATTTTTGAGTTTTGGCGATTTGCTTTATATCAGCAGTTTTACTGTTGAATTTTTTTTTTGTTTTTGATTTTCTCTCAAATTGACTCCTACAAATGCTGTGAATTGTGCCGGAACTAAGAAACTGAATTATAGTAGCGAAAGAAGGTGACGATCGATTAGAGTTTGTACACATACATGCGAAAAACGTTCAGCACCCTGTCAGGATTTGAGGTAACTAAAATGTAACTAGTCGTTAGTCACATACAAGTGACAACTGACTCAAAAGCTAACTCAATGTCTGTGTTAACCGATATTAAGTTTTTCAACGTAATGCCGTTACAATGAGTCAGTACTCACTCATACTGCATAAGTTTGCAATAACCACAAGCTATCTCATTTTGAGTTAGCTTTCGGCTGATTAAATTGAAGCACACTCAAGCTAGTTGAACAGCTGAAAAGTTGAAAAGAAGTTAATTGTACATCTTTGCATCAGATTTGAATTAATTAAAAGCTAGTTCAACACTTATCGCGAACAAGCCAGTTGTACGCAAAACTTCTGACTCACGTATGTATCATTTACAAGTTAGTTCAGAAGACAGATGTAAATGAGTTATCCAAGAGTCAACAATATTTAAAGCTAGCTAACAAAAGTCCGACAGGGCATCGTACACAGAAAACTGAATAAAAATCCCAAACGCACTTAAATTAGTAAAAAAAAGCATACACGGCTTGATGCAAGGCCAAAATTAAGGTCTTTATATTGGATGCATCAGTACATGTCCAAACATCATCACTAATCCAGATTGAAAGCCGTACACACTTCTTTTGCTTAAAATCAATCCAGTCGCATACTTCAATCCATCCCTAATCGGGATCATATATGTATGTTCGTTTATATCCTCGAACAGTATTGAACTCTATGTTTGATGTTTGCAGCACATCGCCTGAGAAGACTCAGTCAAATTATAAAACTAAAAGCCAAGATAAAATTGTTTATTATATTATTTTTGTTCTTATCTGGTATTGAACAGAGGAACTATTAAAACTATTTAATCCAATTTGGGATTGATTCAATTACATTTCCGATTAAAATTTTTAATCGCAACTCGTACTCAAAGTAATCCTAAATTACTTTAATTTAGTACTTCTTTTTTTTCGTGTGTACTTTAATTAAAAATTATAACTTTTACCACCTAAAATCTGTGCGAAGGCTGGATTGTCCCCAACCCAACATTAATTTGAATGCTGCTGCGGGATGTATAATGCCAAAACAAGTTTCCCTTTTCTCCAGCTTAATGTTGTTATATTGTTATTGTTGTGTAGCATATAAAAGCAATTGTATATATTTTGCCTCATTGCCATGATTATGTTTATTCGTTTGTTTGCTAGACCACCTGCATATAATTTTGCTAAGCTGTTGCATTTTGCTCCTACTTCAAGCGATGGGTTCGTGTGTTTGATTGTCTGTCGCTGTCGCCTTTTGTTTTTCTTACTTTAACTTTGTGTGGCAACTTTCGCAGTGCCTGCCTGCCTGGTTGGCATTATTATCCTTTTGCTGCACTTTTGTTTTTTTTTTTTTTTTGTTCGTTCGTTCGTTCGTTTGTGTTCCAATTGTTGTGTCTATTGAAAACATGCAACAATATTGACAGTTATGCCTCTTTATTATTGTCATTGTTGTTGATGTTGTTGTTGTTATAGCTGCCGCAGCGTCTGCTGCAGCTGCTATTATAATTGTTACTGTTGCTAAAAACTGTTTGCAAATTGTTGCCAACAATTTTCATCAAAATTGTTTATGGCATCAAAGTGATCATTTGCACACATGCGTTCAATATCAATACGTTCGAGATAAATTTCAATCCAGCTGAAGCAATTTATTGGGGTTTTTTTTTTGTTGTTGTTGCTTCTGTAAGGTCTTGGCTGTTGTTGACTTTTGTAAAATTATTCGTTTGTAATGTTGTTGTTGTTCTTGTTATACTCATTGCTTTATACCTGAACATAAAACATTTACAAAATTTTTTTCCTCTTTCATTTCATTACAGGTTGATTGTCAGTGCAACGTCAGTGCAAGTAATATGTATGTAAAGAGGTTTCTTACACAAACGGGTCGGTATCGGCGGTCTAGGGGTGCACCACAATTTACATGATAGAATAGTATCTTAAAAAAATGTGTTCCTTAAGGCAAACGACTGATCATGTAAACCTTTAGCTATCGGTCAAACGTTAATGAAATGATAAATTGGCTAAGTACGTCTCGTCGTGGTCGTCGTCGGTGTGCGCATAGTTTTTATTGGAAAACTCTTTACTTTACTACAATGACATTAGGTTTAAACTTAATTGTTGATTGATAATAATTTATTTCATTCTGTTGCTGGCAATATCAATTGTATTTAAATCTTAATGGCTTAAATGGCTTTTAACCGGATGGCGTTGTAAAGGTAAGTTGTGGTTTCAAATTAACTTTTTTTTATTGTAGTTTTGTGTAAGAATATATTTATGGGAAGTTACTTAATGTATCATAGAAAGAGGCGGGAAATAGAAGAGGCGTATAATATTACAGAAATATAGTGTTGTTAAATTTTTGTGACTAGGGACTGTTCTAATATTCACAAAAAATCATCTCTTAAGCATCTTTAGTATTTTTCTTGTAACGAAGTATGTGGTTGCTGCATATATTTTAAGATTGATGATCCTTTTCCCAGTTTAAGTTTTTATTAACATTTGATTATTGAGAAAAAGCACATTTAACACAATATTCCAAATACGTTTGGTATGTTCAAACAAAATGTGATCCATAAGAATTAAATTCTAAAAAATATTATCATACAGCTTACAACTTAATGATTTCTTTTACGTCAAAGCTTCACTCACAAAAAAGACATGTTTCACAATAAATTTCTAAATATCATAAAATTTTTAAATTCAAATAACACTGTGTTACAAAAAAGAACGAAGTCGAAATACCTGGGATGTGATATTATTTTTATTGTAGGCGCTGTCGGGTAGATCAAGAATCTGTATTTGAAATTTCCGGGACACCCCCAAAATCTGGAGTTACGGGTAAAAAAAACCGGTTTTTCGTACCTCTATGCACTTATAGGTCTGTAACTTAGTTGAATATCAACCGATTTAAAATTCTAGAACGGATTTAGAAAGAAGAGAATGAGGCCTTTAAAATAATGTATATGATGTTCATGTTTCTTTCAAAAACATGTTAGTAACTTAACCGCAAAGGCATTTTCCGTTGAATTTTTTCGCTATTTTTCATATTCGGACATGTTTTTTTGCAGTATTTTGTAAGAGATTCATTCCAATTTTGTATACACATAATATGAAAGTATATTTTGTAAGGAAAAAAATGCTAGTTAGGTTTTTAAAATCCGTTAAAAACTATTTGATTTATTAAACTTTTTATAAAAACAAAAGATTTGCAAAAATCCCTACATTCAATTTTTTGTGTTATTATAATACGATATTTGTTTTGTTTTTTTTTTTTATTTTAAACAAAAACAATATATGTAATTATCATAAACCAATAATATAATCATTGGTACATCAGTGTTCGCCAAACTTTTTATATTCCTCAACCCCATTTGTTATTTATACAAAACTTTATATTCCTTTAAATTAAATTAGTATTAAAATGGATTTTGCTAAAGATATCATAGTTAATAGTTAACATTGTAACAGAAAAGAGCGGGAATTTCTATATAGTTAATACTAACTATAATCAATTCAATTGTTACAGCCTGAGGCTGCAAGTTGCAAATCACTGTAAAGTACTCAAGTTAGAATTACATCAAAAAATGTCAACAAGAGCTTAGCTCATGTATATATTTTGTTTTTCTTTTTAATATTACTTTTTTCGATCATTACTTTGAAACTGTAAAAATAAAAACAAGATTGTGAATTTTTGAACGGTGATAATAATAAAGTTTAATTATAATAAAAATTTTGCTACATTTGTGGTTTATTTACTGATATTTCTTATAGGCGTGATTTTAAGAACAATTGCTGAATTCACAAAACCTCTTGTATCATTGTATCGAGTGTATTATAGTATCATATACAACTTTTATTTCATATGTTTTGCAAAAATCGTATTTCATTCAATACTCAGAGAGTATATGTATATACTCTCAGGGAGTATTTGTATGGTGCTTGTTCTTCTTTCGTCCATCAATACAAGATTCAAGCCGATATAATATACACTAGGTGTTCACAAACATATAAACAAAAGTGTATTTCATACAAGATAGACGATACAAATTGTTATGAATTCAGCAAATATTGGAGTGGTGGAAATATACAACAATATGTTCAATCGTTCATATAAATTCAGTCAATGGTATGAGCCTGAATTTGTTTGTGATTATTGCTGTTCAACATTAAAAAATGCAAAAATCAACCGTCAGTTTCTTTGCCCTTTTCTACGCCTATGACTTGGCATCGTCAGTTATTTCAGAAACCAAATGATTGCTATTTTTGCCAAACTAATGTTTCAGGCTACTCAAATGTTTTAACTGTAACAAACCCAATATTTGGTGATGATGAATTTCCATCGACGAGCATTTCTGCTGTTAAAAAAAAAGATTTGGAAGAAGAAGAGTACTTTCCATCAAAATGTACCAAATCAGATCGACATTTTGTTTCAAACGCAGATTTCGATGATCTCGTTTGCGATTTGAATTTGTCAAAACGACAATCTGAAGTCTTGGGGTCACGGAATGGAATTTGGTGGAAAAAGATTTCCGTATAACTTCCTGCAGACGAAGCGACCGAACTTCGTTATTTGAAGAATGTTTTAAAACTGATGAAAATGACAGTAATATTGTATATTGTAATGATGTTCCCAAACTATTTTCCGCTTTTAATCACAATTATAAATCTGACGAATGGCGACTTTATATTGATGGTTCATGTAAAAGTAAGTATTCTTCAAAAAAGTAGATCTTTAATAGACTTTTATATTTAATACAAAGTTTTTAATGGTAAATCTAGGTCTAAAAGCTGTTTTATTGCATAACGAAAATATGGCTGACTTCCAAAACGTCAATTGCTATGTGTTTGAACAAAGCATCACTTTTCAAAACGCTGCAGTACAATAAATATACAATGTATACCATTTTAAAACGCCGCCACCAAGTATTTTTAACGCAGTAAGAAAGCAAACAAGGCATCGGTTTTATAGTTGTTGCATTGTTTGGGAACTTTGCATATGTATGTGATTTAAATAAAGTAGCAATACTGTATACAAACTTGGTATAAGAACGTTTTAGAAGTCAGCCTATGTTACCATCAGTTCCAATTGCATATGCGACTGGCACAAAAGAAACTTATCAAATTATGAAAAAAATACTCTGGTTAGTTAACTATGATACGCATAAATGGAAAGTGATAGCAGATTTAAAGGTTTTGACAATTTTATGTGGTATGCAAGGTGGTTACACAAAACATCCATGCTATTTTTGTGAATGGGATAGTCGATCACCAAATCGCTATGACCGTAAAGTATGGCCACCTCGTAAACCAAATCAAATAGGCACTAAAAACATATTAAACGTCCCATTAGTTAATGTTGAGGATGTTATTCTGGCACCACTGCATCTGAAGTTAGGATATATGAAGCAATTTGTCAAAAAACTTGATTTAAACGGCGTGGCTTTTTGCTACTTGAAGTCAGTGTTTCCGAAATTAAGTAAAGCCAAAATAAAAGGAGGTATTAATGCATTTATTTTATTTATATGTAGTAATTTTTTATCCTTTATTTATGTTTTGATGAACTTAAGGTATCTTCATCGGACCTCAAATTCGTAAAATTAAGTACGGTTGAAGAACGCGCCTGGAATGGTTCTGTTGCACTATGTGATAACTTTCTTGGAAATCACAGAAGCGACGACTATGTCTCTGTGGGTGATTAATTTCTGAGTGCATATGCTGAAATGGGATGCAACATGTCCATTAAAATACATTTTCTGCATTCGCATTTGGACTTTTTTCCAGACAGCCTGGGTCAGTTCAACGATGAACAAGGCGAACATTTTCACCACGAGATGGTTTCAATGGAAAAACGTTTTGAAGGGAAAAATAAAATTAAAATGATTTCAGAGTACTGCTGGACACTCACTCCAACGGGATACTGACAATGATGAATTAAAAAAAAAAAGATCAAGCAAACATTTTTAAGTGGAATGACCGGAATTGTATTTTGCTTTTATGCAAATTTTAATATTTAATTTCAAGGAATATAAAAAGTTTGGGAAACACTGATGTACCAATGATTATATATATGGTTTATGATAATCACATTGTTTTTGTTTAAAATAAAAAACACAAAAACAAAACAAATATCGTATTAAAAGAACACAAAAAATTGAATGTAGGGATTTTTCCAAATCTTTTGTTTTTATAAAAAGTTTAATAAATCAAATAGTTTTTAACGGATTTTAAAAACCAAGGTAGAATTTTTTTCCTTAAAAAATATACTTTCATATTATGTGTATAAAAAATTGGAATCTCTTACAAAATACTGCAAAAAAACATGTCCGAATATGAAAAATAGCGAAAAAATTCAATGGAAAATGCCTTTGCGGTTAAGTTACTAATATGTTTTTGAAAGAAACATGAACATCATATACATTATTTTAAAGGCCTCAGTCTCTTCTTTCTAAATACGTTCGAGAATTTTAAATCGGTTGATATTCAACTAAGTTACAGACCTATAAGTGCATAGAGGTACGAAAAACCGGTTTTTTACCCGTAACTCCTGATTTTGGGGGTGTCCCGGAAATTTCAAATACAGATTCTTGATCTACCCGACAGCGCCTACAATTAAAATAATATCACTTCCCAGGTATTTTTTTTGTCGCACTGTGTAATATTTTCTTTAAAATAAGAAAATATCAAATAGTTCAAGTTTGCGAAAATAGTTCATAATTATGATTATAATCTGACTCAAAAAAAAAAAAAAAAAAAAAAAAATCGTAATTTCAAGGAATTGTTTATTTAATTCGAGAGCTCATTTTCTAAAAATAAAATTTTTCTTATTAAGTTTAAGAACATTTTGTCATACGAATGAAATTATTTTATTTTATCTCTAAGAAATAATATTTGGGAAATGACTTACTCCTGAATAGTTCATAACTCTTCTTAAATTGAAGAAAGTTTTCATAAATTATTTTTGAGTTCATGACTTACAAGTTCCAACAATTTGTTTTTGTTAATGGAAGAAACTACGAAACTTGTTCTTATATGAAGTGCTAAGCTGGTGAGAATTGGCAAGGTCTATTGGTGTGGTAGTTAGAGTGCCCATCTACTAAACCGGAATACCTTAGATCGAAGTGCAATGCACCCTTATGACAGTCATTACATCTAAGTTGAAAACAGGGAATTGCTTAGCAAGATAAAATACCTCTCAGCAAAGATATGAACTAAACTATACCATTATATGAAAACATTGTTCCTAGCCATATCAGATGGCGCACCATGGCGAATTTTTCACAAAATTTTTGGATAAAGACTTAAGTAAATATTATTAATTAATTAGTAATTATTATTATAAGTACAAACAATTTCCTGACACAATTTCTGTATAAAACGCCATATGACAAGCATTTTAAAATTTCACAAGTGCTTTTTGCAATTCATCGATCTTTCAGTGGAATTATCTTTAACAAACAAATTGAACTTGTGCAAAGTGTTGTTATAAAAAACATAATTATATTGCTCTCTTTGCAATACTTTCAGTCAGTCACTTTGATGTTATTATCGTTTTCAATTCGTTATCTACTCCAAACATATTGCATTTCATATCTTATGCTCGAACATGATTCAATTATATAAATTAACTCATTAAAATGGTGTGCATGCATAAAATAATTTTCAAAACAATTAATTTCAATAAAGTTAAACAAAAAAATTTCATCGTTCAGTTCAAAATTGGGTGTGATTTTTATGTTTACGGCCAGCATTCTTATCCACCGCTGATAAAACACTCATCCAGCCTGCTTTTATTTTTTGTTATTTTGTTTTTTTCATTACTTTTATAAAATTCAATTTTCAATTCATACAACTTTATTATATAAGATATAGCTCATTAAGTGAACTACCTACACTTGGTGTATTAAATTCTTTAAGAATTTTGATGCAAAAAGTGAAATTTTTTAAAAGAAAATATTTTTTTGTACTGTCGGCGAGTGAGCTATTAGTTCTTCGCTCATAATATTACTTCATGACCAGGAAAACCGGCAGTATGTCTTTAAAACTTGATGCTTTACGCGTATTAAATATGCACAATAAATTTAAAAATATGCTGCAGACATAATATTAATTTTTGACACTACTTTTATATATACTATTTTATGATATACTATTATATCCGATTTTTTGTGTGGGGCAGAACTTAGGAGACTATTTCATGCTTTCAGCCAAAACTAGATAAAAGAAGTCTTAATTCTTTTACAACTCTCCCAGCGCCTCACGTTTTAATTGTTTTACTTCGCCGATGGTTCTGGTTACCGACGAAGGAGGGCGATGTGGTGTACATAAGCTTGGACCAAGTTTTTAGTGACCAGTGCTTAGCCTTCATCACTTCAGCAGTGCAACAACAATTAATACAATGTCACAATAACGTAGTGCTGTGTAAAACACCTTCAACCATCGGTTTAGACACAAACCAATGATCAAACCCATTTGAAATACACGGGTTTGATCATTCGTTTGTGTCAAAAACGAGCATTTGAAGTAGAGCTGTGTAAAACACCTGTTTAAAGGTGTTTTACATAGCTTTACTGAGTAAAGCACATTAGAGCCAACTCCAATCTCATACAACTCCAACTATCCAACTCCAACTTCAAACCGATTTCCGAAACATTTTATTTTAGATAGAATTTCTGTAATTTCTGGGACTAAAAATTTATTATATTTAATTTTTAACTTAAAAATAAAAATTTTCTAATAGAGGTTATCAAAAACTACATCAAACATACTATAATATTCTAGTCGTTCCGTCACACTTCGTTTTTCGCCTACAGTTCCACCCACCTCATGAGAATTTTTCCATTTTTTTTCCTAAACCTTTGCTTAACAATCACAAACGAACCCACGAAGAAAATACCCAGTTTGGTCCAGTCGTTTTCAAGTTTTAAGGATTCGAATGGACCTAATATCCAAAATTGTGTACTGGCTATCACATGTCGTATTGTGTTTAAACCAATTCGAAAAATCTTATGATCGCAGTTACAGCGCGAGTTAAGTGCACCATAAATATTTTTCTTCCGTTGCTTTTGTATATTTTCTCCGCTTTTTCTTTTGTTGTTTCTCGACAAAAGCAACACCCTCTACAAAAATATATTATATTGTTGTTGTAGTTTTTGTTCATACATACTTTGTTTCTATATTGAAATGCAATTGGCGCTTGTACGTCTGTGCTTCAGCACGTTTGTCTTAATTCAATTTGTGATCAGATTAAATATTATTCTTCTTGTTATAGTTGTTGTAACAATTACACCAACAAACAAACTCTAGAGTTTTTATGCAAGTCTGTTTATATGAAATATCATAAGCAACATGTTGGACTTATCGTCGAGGAAAGATCAGTATGTTGTTATAATAAATGTTTCTGGTGCTCTTACATTCTTAACAAATTATTATGAAATTTATTTTTACAACAATATATGTATCTATAATGCATGTAAATATGTATTTGTGTATTTCGTTGCTATCCCCTGGATATACTCTGTATGTATGTATGTACGACATGTATGTGCATCAAATGCATGTTTGCTTGTTGCTTGCTTTTTATGATAAACGAGAATCTTTGCTGGTTGTGGGATAAAAATGATATTCATTGTTAGTTTTTTTTTTTGGTCTTAATCTTTTTCATTAAGCTTATTTTTTTCATTGTGTTACTCTCTTAATTTGTAGCATTTAATAGTCTTTGTTTTATAATTGCTTTCACTCTCCATAAACAACGAGTGTCTTTCGACTATTCCCACCAATTTTGTGGTATTCATTCAGTACGTACGGCTTTGTTTTTCAAATGAAACCTAAAATGCATTTTATTATTCTAGTGACCTTTGATACCCTTTTGGCTATAATATAACATTTAGTTTAAATAACTTGTGTTGTTGCGGTTTGAGATAAATGTAAGTGGTAGTGCATATCTTTGTAAGTATTAATTACAATTTTTCATTTATTTGTAACAAGTGGTTTTGTAAAACTTCTGGACTTATTTTTTAAGAGTGTGTAAACCATACTTTTTTTTAAATTAAAATTATAATTTAAAAAAAAAATTGTTGAAATTCATTCAGGACACGTGGTGTCCTCAAATAAATTATTTTCACTTGAAACATAAACCACAGCCCAAAAAATATATATCTCAGTTCACCGATTTAAATCATTGTGAGAAATATGCAGTATGAATGTAGTCCTGCACACTAGGAATCAATGAAGTTTTCTTGTTCATTGACGAAATATTCAAACAGAAGTCAAGGGTTCTTAGTGCAAAAAATATGACGATATAAAAATTAAAAAATATTTGTAAGAAATATGTACATATACACGTATATGCCAAAAGTATAGATGATTGATAAATATTTTTAAGAAATATTTGAATAAAAAATACAATATATATATTTGTCCCATTTCTATTCAATTCTGTACATCTCATAAAATTTAATAGAAATATGGCAATATTTGTGAAAAATATGGCGAAATTCAAATTAAAATATTTGTGAAAAATACGTTCATATATATGCAAAAAATATTGTGGTTTGAGAAATGTTTATAGGAAATATTTACTTGAAATATGCATACATATGATATGTAAAATATTTTCTTGTGTCATTATGATAGCATAGAATTTTTTTTTTTTTGATAACTTTCTTATTTATTGAATCACAAAATTTTTAATATCAACGGTTGATTTTTATTGATTTAAATCTGTCGTGTTCGGCTGAGAGTAAGAGTATCCCTACTTCTCATCCTGGTGTGGCCTCTAAAATTTAGAATATTGCGCGCAAGTGGATTTGGGTGCAACTCAAGTTTTTTATGTATTTTTTCGCGTGTTTTGATAATACTGTCTTCACCAACGGAACATCAAGGTCTTTGTGAATTCACTGATTTCGGATATACCACGGGCTGCAGTAATTGTACGTAGAATTTTGTTTTGTTGCCTTTGAATTTTTTCTACATTCGATGCTAAAGCAGTGCCCCATAAGTGGATTCCATTGGACCATATTGGTTTCAGGATCGCGTTGTATAATAGAAGTTTACAGTCTAGGCTTAGTATAGAATTACTTCCAATACGCTTATTCATTTGGGCTGCTATTAATTTCATTTGTGTCAACTTTGTGTCTATATGCGGTTTCCACGTCAAACGACGATCAAGATGAACGCCTAGATATTTTACTACAGTGTGTTGGGGTATAGTCTCAGTGTTGATTTGTATATGCGGGCATGTTTGTGACGTGTACACATTTCTGCTCATTAACTGTTATCCGCCATTGTTTTAGCCATGTTTACAATTTTGAGATGTACCCTTGTAGATTCCGGGAAGCTTCTTCGGGATTTTCATGAACGCTTACAAAAGCTGTATCATCAGCAAATGTTGACGTGTGAATGTTACTGCTTAACGGTAAGTCAGAGGTATATATTAAATAAAGTAAAGGACCGAAGATACTGCCTTGAGGGATTCCGGCATCAATCGATTGCGGAGGGCTTATTAGTTGCCTTCCCTAATTACAAATTTCCGTTCTATTAAATAGCTGGATTCTACCATTGTATGATCCTTGCCGGGCTTTGGTATCATAGTAATTTGCGAAACCTTGCATTCTTCTGGGTAGTATTGCAGTCGTAAAATACTATTAAAAATGAATAGTATTATTCTTTTTGCAGTGTAAGGCAATTCTTGAAGTATTTTGTTGCTTGTTTTGTCGACACCAGGGGCTTTTTTGTTGTTAAGACTAGTAATTGCCTTTTCAATCTCCACAATTTTAAATCTTAGCGGTATTTCTCGTAAAGAGACGACTGGTGGCAGTTCAACAATATCAGCAGAAATATTCGGAGTGAATGCTTTTTCTAAATGTTTAACAAAAAGAGCATCTATTTCAGCATCAGTTCTTGCCCAGTCACTACTTAAAGCTCGTAATGGAGGTTTGCAAATCACCGGCCTTTTAAGTCCTCTGGCTGCACGCCACAGCGAATAATCTGTTTGTGGAGTTGCATCTAGTTCTTGAAGAAATTTTTGAAGGGAAGCTGTTTTTTGTGATTGCAAAACTTTTCTAAGCTGCTTGGTACACTCCTTAAGCCTTAATTTTAGCTGAGGCGATCTGTAGCGTTGCCATTCTCGTCGAGCTCTCCGTTTTTCAGTCAATAGCCTTTCTATATCCATAAAAAAAATATTGTTTAATCTCTTTTGTTGATATTGTGGATTTGAAGAAGCATTAAGCGCAGCTTGTTCAACATGTGCTTCAAACAACCTAATCGAATTTTCTATGTCAGAAGGTGTTCTCAGCGGCGTATTGTCCGAGCAATGAGCACTTAGGTATTTTTTGTATTTCAACCAGTTAATATGTGCATATTGTCATTGGTACGTCACATGTTGGTGTTGCAGTTGTGTGTGAGTATATAGTGACAATTGTAGCGAGTGATCTGAAGATAAATCCAAAGATGCTTTAACTTCAATCATTTCGCTGGGCACACCTTTCATAATTCCAAAGTCGATAACATCAGGAATTTTGTGACGATCCGTTGGCCAATATGTTGGCTGACCACTTCACACTACGTTTAAACCCATTTTAGAAACTGTATTAAATAAAACTCGACCCTTTGAAGTGATTAAACGTGAACCCCAAAATGAGTGTTTAGCATTATAGTCGCCAGTTGCTAGAAATCGGGACCCCAGTGTTGTATAAAATGCGGAAAATATTAAAATATTTGAGAAAAATATGATGATGTAAAATTTTAAATATATGTATGAAAAAATATGTAGACATTAGTGATGTTACGAATATCAATTTTTAGTATTCGCGAATATGAATACGAATATTTGAAACAGAATTCCTCGAATACGAGTACGAACATTACAATGAGTGGAACAAAAACCAAATTTTACGAACTAAAAATTAAAATATTTGAAAAAAAATATGTTCACATATACATATGTAAAAACAAAATATTGGGGTTTGAGAAATGTGTACCGGAAATGCATACGTATATGTAAAATATAGTCTTATATCATAATAGGTTGTATGATTTATTAATGTTGTTTTTCTTGTAAATATTTCTCAACCTCCAATATTTCATGCAAACTTATTTTTTTCAAATATTTGAAGTTTTAGTTCGGCATATTTCTATAAAGTGGCTTTAACAAAGATAATAATCCTGGTGCTTATAACAAAGTGATATTATAAAGGACGTGTGATCATGAAAGCCCAGAAACGAACAGGCAAACAGTTTTGAAGTTTTTTTCCAATGGTATGGTGTAGAAAATTAATTGGTCTTAAAAATTCGCTATTACATTAGTTTTCGGATGGTCCTTATCAAGTTTATTTACACATTTCTTCAATACGAAGAATTAATGATATCTTCATATTTCTTACGTAATTTTCATTTACAAAATATATGAATAAAATACGTTTGTTGCCACAAATACAAATGAAAAAAAATTTAAAATAAAAAGATTCATTGAAAGACAACAGAAAAAAAAATCAATTTAAACATTAAATGAAAGTAATTTCCCAAAATTGGTAATTGGCTAATGTTAAAGTTATTATGTATACAATATGCCACATATTGTTAAGAAAACAACAGAAATGAGAAGAAGATAAAATAAAAAAAAAAAAAAAACAATAATAAAAGCAAAATGAACATTCAACCATTCCAGCAAAAAGCATTAATTGTGTGCAACAAGCAGGCTAAAGCCACCAGGCAACTTGGTAAATAACAAATCAGCCACTCAGTCAGTCATCCAGCCAAACAGTCAACCAACCAACCAACTAACCAACCAACCAGCCTTGCAGTCAACCAGCATATCTGTCAAGGTTACTTTTAATAGCGGTGTTGCACAACGTTATTCAACTGTTAAATTCAACTGACAACATTTAGTTGCAAGTACTATTTGTATTAGTTTGCTTTGTTGTTATTTTTTTATTATATTATCAGTTTTTTTTCTTGTTATTGAATGAATGAGTGTCTCACAAATGTTCAAAATGCAAAAGCTTTTTCTTTCTTAAAAAAAAAAATATTTCCCAAATAAAAACAGATACAAAAATAAAATCACAGAAAATCGAAGACATTGAAACCACCACGGCATTTTTGTCATTTCAATGACCAAATTTAGTCAAATGACTTTAAACGATTGCAATGCCTTTGAAGATTTATTTAAACAGACTGTGTGTTTTCTTTGTTGTTGTTGCCCATTGCAGCCAAATGTCGTCACAAAAATAGTTGTGATCAGCAACACCAGCTCCCAACAGAAGCATAAATCTGTTGTATATATTTTCTATTATCAATGCAACAAACGTATTTACGTCAAACGAATGATAAAGTCAAATGGTATTTGTAAAAGTATTAATCACAATCATCTGAAAAATAAAGGAATAATAATGAATTTGTTATTATAATTGACTATGAAATATATGTACGTACATATATATGAAGGAACAACAATAGCAACAATACTGGTATATGTATGCATTCATGGACGTGTTAAAAGTGTTGAGAAAATCAATGAAAAATATTTTCATGGGATATTTACTAATATTTTTTAATCAAATTCACGTACATATATATTTTTTTAATTTTGTTAGAGAATAAAAAGATCTTTTAATACGAAAAGAACCAGCGGTAGAAGTGTAATTTGTGTCCTGTTATTTAAGTCATATGATACAAGGGCTATTCACTAGAATAATGTTTACATGATTAGGGAAAAATTGAAGTCACATAATGTTTGATTCGCCAAAAATGGCCAATTTCGAGAAAAGATTAAATGGCGAAATTTAGTCAGATTAAACAAATCGAACTCGGGCAAAAAAGTTCATATAAATTCTAAAACTGGCGAAATTCTTAGATTGTTAGGAATTTACAAAACAATTCAAACTTAAAAATTAATGCCCGATGTAGCCATCAAAGATTTAAACCAAAATGGCGTGACAAATGGCCCTTTTCAATGTGAATGAGTATAAATTTTAAAAAATTTTCTCTCAAATAGTATAGCTTTCAATAAGTTCCTTTTTCAAAAAGTTTCATTTTCAAAATATAAATTTCTTTAAAAAGTTCTTGTTTTCCAAAAGTACTATTTTTACCAAAACTAATGCTTCTTCTAAAAGTACATTTTTCAAAAAGCTTCGTTGTGAAGAGTATATTTTTTCAAAAACTATTTGGTATTTCAAAAAATCTCCTTCAACATATACCTCCTTTCAAAAAGTAAATTGTTTAAAAAAAGTCGCTTTTGCTAAAACTTCCTTTTTAATTTTTTTTGTAGTTTTATTACTTATTGAATCTTCAATTGTAAATAGAAACATCAATAAGTTATTAAAATCTTAATCTAAAAATATGAAATATAAGTTTAGCCAATGCTAAACAAAATTTTTTATTTCAACGGTTGATTTTTGTTGTTTTACATCTCTCGTGTACGTGAAAATACTGTCTTCACCAACGGATCATAAAGATCTTTGTGAATTCGCTGATTTCGGATATACCAGGGGGCTGCTGTTATTGTACGTAGAATTTTATTTTGTCGCTTTTGAATTTTTTCTACATTCGATGCAGTGCCCCATAAGTGGATTCCATTGGACCATATTGGATTCAGGATCGTGTTGTATAATAGAAGTTTACAGTCTAGGCTTAGTATTGAGTTTCATCCAATAAGCCAATTCATTTGGGCTGCTTTTAGTTTCATGTGGATCAACTTTGCGTCTATATGCGATTTCCATGTTAAACGAGTATCAAGATATTTTACTGCAGTGTGTTGCGGTATAGTCTCGGTGTTGATTTGTATAGGCGGGCATGTTTCCCTGCGCAACGTAAATGTGACGTGTACACATTTCTGTTCATTAACTGTTATCCGCAATTGTTTTAGCCATGTTTACAATTTTCCCTTGTAGATTCCGAGAAGCTTCTACAGGATTTTTATGAACGCTTAGAAAAGCAGTATCATCAGCAAATGTCGACGTGTGAATGTTACTGCTTAACGGTAAGTGAGAGGAATATATTAAATAAAGTAGAGGACCGATGATACTGCCTTCAGTGACTCCGGAATCAATCGACTGCGGAGGGCTTATTAGTTGCCTTCCCTAATTACAAATTTTCGTTCTATTAAGTAGCTTTTTTAAAAGCTTGACGGTAGATTTTGTGTTAATTTGTAGATAAGACATTTTATCGAAAGCTTGAGAAACATCTAACAGTGCAGAGCAATATTTCTTTTTTTCAAAAGTTTCTCTAACTGCATTCACAGGTCTGTGAATTTGTTTAATAGTGTTATGCTGACTGCGAAAACTGAATTGATGATCTGGAATACATGCACTGCTAGTAACTATAGGAGTCAGCTTGCTCATATACAGTTTTTCAAAAAGTTTCGACATATTGGGCATTAAACTGATAGGCCGATAGGATTCAACCTTTGTGTGCTCCTTACCGGGCTTTGGTATCATAGTAATCATCGAAACCTTCCATTCTGTTGTAAAGTATTGCAGTTGTAAAATATTAAATGAATGGTATTATTGTTTTTGCAACACAAGGCAATTCTTGAAGCATTTGCTTATTTTGTCGACACCAGGGGCTTTTTTGGTGTTAAGACTAGTAATTGCCTTTTCAATCTCCACAATATTAAATCTTAGCGGAATTTCTGCTTAAGAGACGACTGGTGGCAGTTCAACAATATCAGCAGAAATATTCGGTGTAAATACTTTTTCTAAGTGTTTAACAGAAAGAGCACCTTTTTCAGCATCATTCTTGCCCAGTCACCATTTGAAGCTCGTAATGGAGGTTTACATATCACCGGCCTTTTAATTCCTCTGGCTGCACGCCACAGCTAATAATCTGTTTGTGGTGTTGCATCTAGCTCTTGAAGAAATTTTTGAAGGGAAGCTGTTTTTTGTGTTTGTAAAACTTTTCTAAGCTTCTTGGTACACTCCTTAAGCCTTAATTTTAGCTGAGGCGATCTCTAACGTTGCCATTCTCGTCGAGCTTTCCTTTTTTTAGATAAAAGCCTTTCTATATCAACAGAAAAAATATTGTTGAATCTCACTTGTTGGCTTGGTTGATTTGAAGAAGCATTAAGAGCAGATTGTTTAACGTGTGCTTGAAACAACCTATTAGAGTCATCTATGTCAGAAGGTGTTCTCAACGGCATATTGTCCGAGCAATACTCAGGTATTTTTTGTATTTCAGCCAATTAATACGTGCAGATGTGGTTGTTAAGTCACATGTAGGTGATAAAGTTGTATGCGAGTATATAGTGACAATTGTAGGCGAGTGGTCTGAAGATAAATCCAAAGATGATTCAACTGCAATAATTTCGCTGGGCACACCTTTCACAATTCCAAAGTCGATAACATCAGGAATATGTTGGCTAACCACTTGAAACTACATTCAAACCCATTTTAGATATTGTGTCGAACAAAAAACGACCCTTAAGAGTGATTAAACGTGCGTTAAGCATTGTAGCCGCCAGTTGCTAGAAAACGGGGGCCCAGTGATTTATAAAATGCGATATATTGACTCTCTGAAATTGAAAACCTGGGAGGAGATTAAACGGATGATATCACTAGCTTTTGATAATAATTTTCAATGCTGATGTTCGTTGCTTGAAGATAATCTTCACAAAAATCATTTAACAGGTAGTGTTTTATTCGCGTTTTTATTAGAATTCCCGAGCCACCACAAGCTATAACTCGAGGATCCTTGATGTCGTAGAAATTGTATCCACTAATTCTAAAATATCTTCGAGACGTCAAATGAGTTTCTTAGATAAGCATTACATCGATTTGATTATCCAGAAGAAAATATTCTATTTCATTTTTATGTTGGCAGATGCCGTTTGCGTGTCAAAAACATATTCTTAAGTTCATGGTTTGTTCAATACAGCCTGCAACAAGGTAGAGTGCATTTTCAACATTTCCTGCATCATACAGGACATGTTGAGAGTAAAAGTATTTACTGTTTGTATTAGGCTCTGTATCGAGGCTTCTATACGACCAAAATTAGGCACTGATTCTTCATTTGCTGGTACGGTTTTTGCGCCGTATTCTGGTTACTTTTTAAAATATGAGCGTATAAAAATTTATTATTAGATTGTTGTTGTGCAATATTCGTGTTAGACTTGAACACGTTTGAATATTGATTCTGGTTGGTAGATGGTTGGGGTAACAGTGGGTAGTATAAAGGAGTGTTAGGCTGAGTATAATTACTTTTTCTGTTCGACGAACTCTTAAAAAAAGAATAAAGAGAGCAGCCCCTATAGTTAGCAGTATGGTTTCCGCCGCAATTGCCACATTTTTTTGCCTTGGTATCATTTTTTATTATTATTTGTCACAGTTTTATTACGACGGTTAGACCTTTAGCACTATTTAATTGGTACGTAAAGAAGTTTTTATTTTTAGAATCTAAATCTGAAACAATTTTTCGGTAATTATTTTCATGAGCTACCTGAGTTTTTGTTTCGTTGATTTTTCCGCGCTTAATTGGAGTTACATAGAACTCATTTTCTCCAATTAAAGTAGAAAAGGATTTTTACCAAAAAACTGGAATTCTGTTCTCTTAAATATATATATGGGTGGAGGTTTACTCGACCTTGTTGTATTGGTGTCGTCAACGCCTTGTTCATTTAGAATCGCGAAACGATTTTCGGAATTCTTTATATTGTTTTTTTCAATCTCTGGGAACTTTCGATGTTGAAGCTATTTGAGCTGATTTTGGACTTCTTCCCGTTTTTAACACGGTTGTTTATCTATCTATACCTGTTTGAATTTTATTATCACTTATTGTACTCACCGCGTTTGTAATTTTGTGCACGTTGGTCACCTTGTTACTTATTGTGGGTTTGCTTGTTTGTACAGCTAAGCTGACAAGTTTGCTAATGTGGGCAATTGTTGTTGCTTCTTGATCAATATTTAACATGTACGTAGAGCATGATCGCGCACGAGTAATTGTGTTTTGTGTAGAATTCAGGTTTCAGTTTAATTAATTTTTTTGTATTGTCGTCATAAGAAACCAAAGTTAAATACACATTCCTACTGCTTGTAGGTTTATTGTTGTTGCCAGAAGATGAACTCATTTACAGTTCTCTTTTTTTCAGTTCACTTAAATGATTTGTGTATGCAAATAGTTATGTACTTACACACAAGCAAAAAAAATTAAAACCAGTAAAATAACTGTTTATTAATGTTTTGTTTTTGTGTTTTTTTGTGAGTTTAATATTTTTTTATTTTTAAATATGGGCATTTCCAGAAAAAGGTCAACCGCGACAGAAATATTAAAAACCGGAAAAAAAAATTTTTCTTTATCAAATTTAATTAGAGAACTGTCTAAATTTTTATAATTTATTAACTTAAATAATAATTCTTTTATTTTTGTTATCATTGGAATATATCCTGTTTTATTTATTTTTTATACTTATAAATAAAAAATTTTAAACCTAAAAAATGCCTTTGGAATTATTGTCCCGTTCGCGATGTCCCGTTCGTGATTCTAAAAAAAATATTTAAAAAAAAATAATAATAAGGATAATTAAAAAAAAAACAAAATGCTAAATAAAAGCTTTATATCTCTGCTTTAGTTAAAAAATAATCTCCATTTAATAAACTGACAAAATTCGCAGAGTTTTAAACAAAACCACACACCGAAAAAAATGACTTACATTTTTTGTCCCGTTCGCGATCGCAAGTTTATCCAAAATATTTGGAGAACGTTCATATTTTATAATTTTCTTTTTGTTCTCAAAAATTGTTCTAATAAAATGCTATTAAATATTTATAAAAAGTTAAAAAAAAAATTTTAGTTTTCATATTTTTTTTTCAAGTTGAGTGCGTACGAATGTCCCGTTCGCGATCCTGGAAATGCCCATATTCAGTTTCGACGATTATAAAACGCGTCTGTACACTGCAAGAATTGAAACTTTTAATATTATCTACATATTTCAAAAAGAAATCTTTTTCAAAAAGTTTCTTAAACCTCTTGCAAAAAGTACATTTTTTTCAAAAAGTACATTTTGAATAATTTTCTTTACCAATAGTACGTTTTAGAAACATAATTCGTTTTCTGAAAGTTAGTATATGTATTTTTCCAAGCTCTTTTGAAAATTACCAATTAAACAATTGCTTACCAATTATTAACATTTTTTTTTAATAAAACGAAAAAACAACCTTTTTAAAATTTCGCAATATACTATGTGTTTTTGCAGCATTTGTAAAATTATATTATTTTCCAAAAACTATTACAATCCACATGGAATAACTGGGTTGTTCAATTTCTACATGAGTAATTTTTGTTTACAGAAGACGTGCTTACCTTATGTCCAAACCCAAACTCAAACGCCAAAAATCGAAAATTATGAAAATGACATCACGTATCGAAAATTATTAAAACAAATGTTGCGGCTCACGTTAATGTGAATGATAGGAAATCAACACAGAATACGAGTACAACAAATGAGGCATAACTAACGATGTAATACAGAAGAAGAAGAAAAACAAAAAGTTTAAATATAAATTCCTTGAATTAAAAAAAAGAAACTACATAAATATAATTAAAAGCTTCTTATAAAAATTCAAATGTAAACACACCTTTTTTTAAAGAAAAAATAGTCATTGGGAAGTCAAGTTAATTTCCAAAAATGGGTTAATGAAGTTTAATATTTTATGTTGCAATCAGCACCATACAACGAATGCAGTTCTTTTCTGTTTATTTATTTATTTATTTTTTTTTTTTGATTAATAGAAAGTAAAGTTTATTTTTATAACTACAAAATTCCAAAAATAGTAACAGCAATTTAACGTTAAAAAAATAAATAATTATTTTGCGGCAATTTACATTTTCTTACTTTTTTTCGTATGTAGGTTGTGTGTAGTTCGTTTTTTCTGCCTTTAAATGGCATACAAATCATGTATGATTTATTGATTTTGTAAAGTTTTGAAAATTAATGACATTTTCTATTATTAAAGAATTAGTTGAGTTAAGCTTAAACGTTGTTTGATCTCTCGTTAAATTGTTAAGTTCCGGTTCAATTGTGCTTATTTTGAAATCAGTTTGTAACTTTTAAGTAAAAGTTTATGCTGCAGTTTAAATCAACAATTAATTAGAAAGGAACACGCATACGGAAAAGCAAATATACTAGAAAAAATCATAGAAAATTATAGAAGTTGCCGCCATGTGCACAGTTAGAATTTTTAGTTAAAACTTTTACAATCAATTTACGAGGGGATCGTTGTCAATTTAGGTCAATTCATTTATTTTTAAACTTAACCCTTAAATACATAGCGTACCATATATGGTACTGACCTTTTATCATGCCGTATGCTGAGAAATTAAACTTAAATGTAGAATTGTGTGATTTACACTAAAGCAGACAGTATAACGTTTCTGCGAGTTCACTATATATATTATATATATATATATACATAATAATTAATATGTATAAGTATAATAATATACATAAGTATGAACTTACATATGTATGGTATGTACTTATGAAATGTAAACTTAGCTAATTTTTTATTTACTTACTACTGTGAGTTCCTTTATTTTATATAAATAAACCTTATTATTTATATTTATATTTTATTGAAATAATTGGTTAACGGGTTATTTTTAAAATTTTTAGCCGAAAACCGGTTTTTTTAAAATGCAACTATTCGAACTATTTGAAAACCCGGTTTTCGGAAAAAGTCGAATAATCGATCCCATTAGTGGGTAGATACTGACTTTTATATTTAGAAAAGGTTTCAGCTGCACTTATGACGTTAATTTTGAATTAAAACTCCCGCAGTATACATAGACGTAAACTAGTCCTGACGTACTACCTTACTTTTTATAATGTGAGTTATGTCCCATTTTATTTATTAGTATAAATTTTTTTAAATTATTGACGACACGAAGAAGATAATTTTCTACATAATGCATTTTACACTCAATCTACTAATGTAAAAAAAAAAAAAATATTTAAAATATTATATGAACTTTCCTGTTGATTATTTTAAAATCCCTTTTTTGTGATAACATTTTGTTCTGAATACCACTATTCCATCTCTTCTGGTTTAACAATCTGTTATTTATTTTTTTTTTTCAAAAACAAACACAACCCCGCAAAGCGATTAGCTTGCCTGCAGAATCGAACCGACAACCTCCGGATTACTAGATTCGCATTGCTACCTATCGGCCACGGCGACACCAAAATCAATTTTATATGACGAACGAAATGGTTCCATTTAAAATATATTTCAAACCAATAAAATGTTGTTTGATCGGTTAACCGGATTTTTCGATACTACAATTAACTGGTGTGATCCTTATGTGAAAATAGTAAATTTTGAATGAAATTGTGGCTAGCAATTAATCGGTTAACCGATTGCATACTCCAGATAATACAGACTCAATTCCCTACACGATATATTTTTTGTTACCAGCAATCAGTGTTTTTTAAATGGGTTTCGTCGCAATTTTAAATAAAATGCGGTTACTACAAACTCATAATTTTTAATTGTAATTTTTTTGTAATTCCTAATAGACCCGCAAAACACAAATTAAGCTTTATTTGCATTGTTTGTACAAAAGTAATAAATTTGCTTGCTAATGTTTTTTCACTTTTTTTCATATTTTAAATAAAACAAACAAATAAATTTATTTGTTTGACTTAATTAAATGTAATAAAAATTTTACAAAGTTGTAATCGCCTTAAAATAAAATGAAACATAAAAATTATGTTGTTAACAAAAAAACAAAAATAATATATAAAATTTTGTTTAGCACTTTTACTTTACTGTGGGGCGATTGTTTATAAACTGATGATAAAATTTACTGTAATCAAAGTTGTGATGTTTGATCATCGAATATACATCTTTTCGGCGATTTTCGTTGAAGTAATATATTTTTGTCAACTTTAACTGCACGCATTTTTGATTTTCTACACTACTGTGCAATGGAATATAAACAACTCTACTTCATGTCTTTGTGTGTATGAGTTCAATTTGTATCATTTTAGTATCAGTTATATTCAACTTCCTGCTGTGCAATTTCGACACAAGGCGCATATTTTTTTTTTTTTTTTTTGCTCATTTAAGATTTTTTTCTTTTAAGCATAAAATTGTTTTTCTACATACTTTCAGTTTTAATTTCAATGAGTTTTTGGTGATATTTTTTTTTTCTTTAATTGTTGTTTTTCTTTACAATCATTTTGTCTGTGAGTAGAAATTGCAATTAAACTCAGACTTATTGGAGTCCATAAAAAAAAGAAAATTAAGTCATGATACGAGTTATTCGTACTTAATGTCGTAATCTGAAGCGGTTAATTACTTTGAGCCGAAAGCAAAATGATAACGACGCAGTAATTTTTGATAGAGACAGACAAATTAAAATAACAGTATGTTTAATATTGTAACGACTATAGGGGGAATTTTGAATTAATATGGATTCTGTTTGTATTTATCACAATTTTAACTGTGATGCATAGGGGGTGGGTTCGGTTCACAAAAAAATTTATCACTCATGTTTGCAATATTCTCTTTTTAATTTGCTGCGTTCATAGAAGAATTTTTTTTTGAAATTCTCATTCTTATCGATAATTAAATAAAAATCCTAATCAAAATTCTTTTATAAGAAATAAAGCCTAACTTTGATATGCACTTAAAAATCTTAAATAAACTAAATATCTACATATGTGCATGTGTACGTATGTATGTATTTATCTATATTTTTGTTGAACCTAAAATTGTTTCCATAATCAAGCATTTTCTTTAATTAACACCACAAAAAAGCGTTAAATTTACAAAACTTGCAAAAATCCTAAAATGGAAAAAAAAGAAATATTTAAAAAAGTCATTGAACAGCCATAAAATAAACAAAGAACAAAGAAAAAAAAATTGGATAAAAAACCAATACAAATAATATAATCAGCAATATTTTTCATTTTGCTTTTTTTTTCATTTAAAATAAATAAATAATATAAATTTATAAAAAATTTCCAATGTGAAGGTAAATTGCAATTATCAACTGATATGCTTAGTGCATAAATTTGAATCATTTTATTTAATTATTTATTTACTAGACATACCCGGTGCGCTTCGCTAACCCCATTCTTATAAAATAAAACTAAGATTTTCATGTAAAAATTACGGATTCTTACAAACTGCTTTTGATACTTCAGTATTTACGAGAATTGCAACTCAAGATCTTGCTGGATGTTGTATTGTGTTTTACAAGTGATCTGCAGCGAATTTCTTGACATTTATTGAATATCAATAATTTCTGGTTACCCTTCCCCCCTCAAATATTTGAAGTTCAGGGTCATTAATAATACAGTCCCAAAATTTCTAGACGATCGGTCTTATCGAGTGGAACATACAAACAAACAAATATAAAAACTAAGATTCATTTATATATAAAAAGATAAAATAATATCACATCATTTTAAGCGAAAATACTAACGAAGCCCTTCACACGTTGTAGTTTTTCAATGATTGTTTGTGATCGTACCAAGTTATTTAGTCAATGCACCCATATACATGCTCATACTTAAAATACCCATACTTCTTTCTATTGATACTCAACTCTATTTGAGTTCCAAACACTAATAGTGATTTCTTTTCTTAAACAAGAAATACATTAAGTTATTTTCCTTGAAATTTCCTTGAAGATTACAAATATAGAATCAACTACCTTAAAAATATGTCCAGTATTTTTTTATCTAGTTTTTCCAAAATTTACAAAATCCTTTAGAGAAACAGAACTTAGGTATTTTGAATATAAACAAAAATGATTTAAAAATAGATCAATTTATTTTCCTTGAAATTTTCTTTTTGAAATGTTGGACTAAATGCCTTCAAAATGTGGTATGTCCCATCCCCCCAACCCGCTAAAATACAAGTTTAATGGTTTGCTTTTCTAAGTTGAATGCTGGTCATGGATGAATCAGAAGAAAACATGTGCTACTATCAAAGCAGCCTCTAAGCATAATAGAATACTATCATCTTCTTATTGGGACGATGTTTAAAGTTACAATCCTTTAGTTAGAATGTTTCCCCCCTAAGCCACAAGGTCTTGGCCGGTTCTATTTACTATAAAAAGAACTTAGACTCAAAGTCAATATCGCCAGAATATGTCTTTTTTTCGCTGCTAGAGTCTCAAATTAGATTCACGTCTATATAACGTACGACCGACACAATCGACCGTATTCCGGAATTATTTGTAGTCCAATCGATTTTCTAAAAGAATTTTTATATCCAATTAAAAAAAAAAAAACAATGAAATTATAAAGTCGGTTAAAAAGTAGAAAAAAATTAGGTGTTTGTGAAAAGGTCTCAATATATTTATGTCATTAGCATTAATGTAGGGTAATGTTTCATACTATTAATTAAAATTTTATATTTTCGCTGTCGTCACAAGTCGTATTCCTTAAATAAATATTTGCAAAAATTCCTCATTTTTTCAAGTGAGTGTTGCTCAGGGGATGGCCCCAACTTGTGCCATCAGGCATTGTGCCAAAACTAGAAGGTATTTGGCAGAGAAGTTAAATAGTGAAAATATAAAAAAAGACTTAATTCTCTTGCAACTCTGCTATTGCGCTCTTGGTTCTTTTTTACAGCTGTGTTGCAGCGCCTCTAGTGTGAAGATGGCACATTTAATTTCTCAAGTTCTTTGAGCAGTAATTTTTATTAATTGTTGTTGTTATTGATATTTTTAACGAATCTTAAGCCATCTGATAATAAAGTATTTTTTTCCCAGAATATGTAAATTCCTATCGCAGTATTGGATCTACCATGTAGAAGTTAACATGCGATAAAGCGAAAAAACTTCTTCTGTGTAATTATTTAATTTATAAAAACTAGCTGAACACCCCGGCTTTTATTATTATTATTATTAGTTCCTGTTGTTCCTAAGTTGTTCCCGGCTTTGCACGGTAGATATTTACTTTTATAAATTTCGATTTAAACTTAAAATGTTTACTCACTGACAGCTGTCAATGTGTATGCGTGTATGCGCTACAACGTGTATTTACCATGTGTATGAAGTCAGCACACAGTATACATACCGCACACGTTCACAGGCGCCTACGTATTTGCTGTTGTTTTTTTTTATATGGACAAAATCGCATGTTGGGGGCTGTGCTCATATTACGTAACGCTGTTTTCAGAGATTTTATACCCCTCCCCCTCCCGTTCCGCTTTTTAATAATTTTTCAGTGGAAAATTTCCAATCCGTAACAAATCTTTAACTCCCCCCCGCTAGGAGCGTTACGTAATATGTGCACAGCCCCTTGTCATGAAAAGTCATAAGTCACAAACTCGTCAAACGATTTCGTGTAAACTTTAGATAAACCATGTACACGACCATACGAACCAGTGATGTTAAGTAATTTTTCCCAATTTCCGTAAAGATTTAAAAAATTACCGGTTTTTGGGTAAAATCAACCGTACGGGTAAGCGTTGTATAGAAATAGTAATATTTTACTATTAAAATATGTTATATTTTTTAATCTACATTAAATCACCTTTGTCTTAAATGCTATATACACACATATGTATGTGCAAGTTAATATTTTTACATCTAGAAAACCACCGATTGATATCGTACGACATCGCCAGCCCATTTGTTTCTAGTTTGTCACCCAAGCAAAAAATAACATATTAGCTAATGCGAGTACCATTATAAATATTCCGTAGGAGAAATTTTTAGCATTTAGCCACAATTGACATTGTTACAATATTTTAGGAAAACCGTGCGTTTTATGATTTGAATAAAAATTAAAGCTTATAAAATTACCGTACAAATATTAAAATTACCTGCGTACCTTTTGGAGATCTAAATTACCGTACAATACGGTAATTACCGTACAGTTAACATCACTGATACGAACAAACCCTAAAAATTTAATCGAATTCGGTTTGACCGTTCGTGAGTTATAAAGTGGCAACACACTTGCAACAATTTTTTATATATATATATATACATATAAGTATATATATATTTTTTTTACTAAAGACGTTATAAATTTTTAAATAAATAAAAAAAGATTAGCAGGTAATTTTATTTTGCGAATTCCAGCATCACGATGCTAATTTTTTTTTTTTGGTTTTATGTTACCTTGTACTCTTTTACTTCAGTTTGGTTTTTTTTATGGTAAAAAATTATATGTATTCGGTTTTTTGGGAATTTTTTTATATCGAATTGATTTTAAGTCAAAAGCACAAAAAATAATTGAAATTGCGTCAGCTATTAGAAAACAGGAGTGAAGTAATCAATTAAGGCAAATGATTTTTTTTTTGCGTTACTTCTGAAGAATTTATTGAATTTGTCATTTTTAAAAAGATTGCTTTGCTCTTCTTAATTGCTGATCTGTAGGGTACATTAGCTCTGGCGAAACTAGAAATAGATGATTTCTTCTGTACACCTGATCTTTCTGATCTACGTCTATTATTATTTTAAATCTCATTAATTTAAAATTTATTACTTTACATTTCCGTTAATTTTAATTGATTCACAGACTATTTGCACTTGATTGATGCAAGTGTTCCTATATGGAATTGGGTGAACATTATTATACTCAACTAAAATGTTTGCTCCCTGGAAGTATATTTAGAAAGATTAAAAAATAATTTTTTTTTTTTTTGCAATTGTCACATCATTTCATTTAGCCACCACCCAACCGGCTACACATTGCAAGAAAGCGAACGAGATGTTTGTACAAAAATCTTAAAATTAAATATGGGCTCTATAACACTTTTCTACTCGTGTTTCCTCTCTATTGATGTCTTAAGTAATCTACAAGTGTTTTATTTTTTTTCGTTGTTCATTTGTTACAATTTTAACCACAAGTGTTTGAAATATATTTATTATTTATATTATTTATTTTCTAATGTAAAAGTATTTACATAGACATTATCTGTTTGTCTGTGGTGTCAAGTGTTAAAGGACTTATGTCGTTTATGTCGTTTATGCTAGCACATAAGAACGATCAATTAAATTTTTTTAGCTAAATTTTTCTGTATGAATATGTGCGCTTAAATAACATAAATATTTATTAAAAGCACATTTTTTTCATTTTGACGCTTTTTTTCTCTTTTTGACGTTTGTTTGTTGTTTCCGCTTTTTTAATTTTTTTTTCGCGATTTTATTTGGTCTTTTCGTTTTGACGTTTTTTTTTTGCAAGTTATAGTATTTTTTGGTGAATGTATCTGTTTTCTAGTTTTTTCATTATTAGCGATCTTTTTTAATATTAGCGATTTTCTAAATATTAACAATTTTCTGTTTGTCTTACCTCTTGTTTAGGGGAAAATTTTTCGGTTTGGAAATCTTTTTTATTTAGTATTTTTAAATTTTTGGAAAATTATTTTCGTTTTTGCGTTTTTGTTTTATTTTTATCAAAATATTTTAAGTTTTGTGATGTTTTCATTTTTGCGTTTTTTCGTTTTGTAGACCTTAATTTTTTCTTGTATTAAGTGAAGGAATACACTTTTCTTTAGTCATCAATTTTGATTTATGTAGTAGTTTCTTTAATGATTGCATTTTGTAAGATACTGATTATTTGGAAAATTACATTAAGTAGTAGAACTCCCTGTACTTTTTATGGAATGTGTGCTTTAGTAGTCTGTAGTAGTGTATGTATCAAGCTTTATACGAATAAAAAGACTTGTTTTCGCTTTAACACAGGCTGATCTCAAAATTTATGGAAACAAACTTCTCATGCTATTTTCTTTGTATATGAAATTCGTAGTTAGGTCTTTTTTCAATTAACACTCTCTCATAAGTATAGGTATTCTAAAAAGTGCAAATTGTACATACAGTTTCATTTGTGGCTCCATTTATTAGTAAATATTTACTCTTTATATTGAAATTGATATCAAGTGTATCTGTCAAACAATAACAACAATACGAAAAGTATTTATAAATTTTTATCTATAATAATGCCACACAAAAACACTTTCTAGATAATTGCATAATGACATAAAAAAACACTTCTGCTATAAAAACAGTAAAAACAGTAAAAGTTTTAAATGATTTTAAATTGATTCTTGCTTTTTACAAAGATTCTAAAGGAATTTGATAATTTATCTGAGTTTATAGAGCATTTGTGGTTGAAAAAAAAAAAATTATGATTTATTAGAAATTAAAACAATGTTTGTGTGCAACTAAGCTTTGTTGCCAAACGGTGGCGTATAGGGCAAAATAATATTTTCATTGAGATGGATCATTCTGAACTCATAATATTTTATAAACCATCGAAATAATTAAAAGGAAGTTTGTGCGCAATTAAAGTCGTTGCCCAACATTGCCACATTGGTCAAAATAATGCTTATCATACATAGAAACTGGGGACTGGGAACAAAATTAATGTTTGATATCTCAGAAACCATATAAACAATTAAAACAATGATTTGGTGCAATTAAAATTGTTGCCCAAAAGTGGCGTATAGGGCAAAACAATATTTATTAAACCTAGAAACTGTAGAGATGGAGCAAAAGGAATACATATTTGATATCTCCGAAATCATCCAAACAAAACAATTGGGGTGTTCACACTGTTGCCATATCAGTCATATTGTCATAATGTCTTATTATTTTACAATAGTTTAAAAAAATTATTGTTGTGCTTCAAACAAAAGATTCATATAATATTAAGACATTTTGAGGTATGTTTCCAGTTTGTCATAAAATAACAGAAGAAATCTTAGTCGAGCAGCTGCAACTCCCTATTCGAGCCGGCGATAATATTTATAAGCCGCCGCTACTTTTAAATAACACAAGAATAAAAACAAGGCAAATTCATTACCAGGTATATGCACGACCAAGGCGAATTAATTATATATAAGCTGGATGCAGTGGCGAATTCACGCGAATTTATACATTACCTACACTGTCAACTTTGTTACATATTTTCCCGCGCCATTTTAATGTAATTTTCGTGCAAAAAGGAAAGTCATTGCGACTACAATTATTCAACAACAAAGCAAACAACAGGCATTTTGTTCGTGTAAACGGCGAATTCATTACCTACGCTGTAAAAATTCTCCACGCATAAAAAATTACATTAAAATGGCGCGGGAAATATGTAAGAAATTTGACAGTGTAGGTAATGTATAAATTCGCCACTGCATACACCTTATAAATAATTCGCCTTGAAATAAAATATGTGTTTGTGTAACTGATCTGCCTGGCAGCTTGTTTTTCCACTTGCCGCCGTCCAAAAAAATAGTTCAGCTCATGTTACCGGCAACAGCTGCTTTTGATTATATTTCTTTCAGCAAGTTCGTGTAGAAAAAATTGAAAATTTTAAGTAATAATGGACATATTAGAAAATTTACAGGAAATTTATTGTTTTCTTTATTAACAATTAAAAAACATTTACATTTAAGCCAAAATGCAAACGTATGCGCAATAATCTGACTAAAAATGGAGTGTTGTTAAATGTTTATCAGCTGGCACAATTATGACATAGCACACTTATTTAGGAAGGGGTATTCACACTTGTAATATTTTGGTGTGCTATTATTTTATGACATATGAGTTATGACTACAGGTTGAATACCCCAAATGCTTGTGTGCAATTAAAGGTTTGCCAAACATTGACGTATACGGCAAAATAAAATTTATTAAACCCAAAAATGATTCATATGGAGCAAAACCATAAAAAAATTCCTCGAAAAAATATATTTATAAACTCATTTTCAACTCATTCACATAAACCCATTCGCTGCGTCAAGCCACTAATAATCTCACGATATATTATTAATGATTTTTACAATACATTTCAATTTCTTATTACGACAATTTTTATGTTCTTAAAATTCGTGTTTTATGATAAAATCAAGTTGTCGTCTTTATTAATCAAAATAATTAATAAAATAAATAAAATAGGTAATGAAAAAGGCGGATAAAACTCAAAGTAGTAATAAATTAAATATAGTGATAACGATTTGGTAAATATTTGATTTTGGATATATGATTTTTATAACTCTGTTTTTGCTTCTTGCTGTTGTAAAAAAATGAAATCATTAAGTTATAATAATAACTTGACATTTAAATACTGTTTAGTATCAACTAACAGTCAGTCATGTTTTATTTTTTATATTTAAAAGAATATTTCCATTTCTTTTTCAAGGTGATAATATAAAAAAAAAAATTGGAAATACATATGAAATTATATTCACAAATAAAATAAATTGTCTGATGTAAGATAATAATGTCTTTTTTGTATCATAAGCCACTATCTCTAATTTGTCACATTTATGGGAATCTTTTATGAAATAGGCAACACGATTTCTTGTCCGACACTTTTAAGTACAGTGCGAGCTCGATTTGCGCAACCACCGATTATCGCAACACCCCGATTACCGCAACAGGCGTTTTTTTTACACTACAAGGTTTATAAGTGCAACTTTTTTCAAAAAAACAGTCTCGATAAGTGCAACTTTTTCTGTTTTATTAAATTTTAAGCAATTTTTTCTCTGAATTTATTTGTTCAGAAACGTAATTTTAACAATTACTTAAGGTTTCAGCAAAGAACCCGTCTTAAAAATGTCTTCCACATGTCAGTAGTCGTACTTTTTTTTATTTCATGCTCTTTACATTTTTGTTCTCACGTGGGAGCGGTGCTTAAACAGTTTTCATAATCTCAATACTTTTTAAGGAAAAATACTTTAACGACAATCTAATAAAGAAAAGAGTTGTGTTTTAATCTATAGTTTTTTTTTTGTTTTGTTTTTGATTCCTTACAATGCGTTGCACGTTGTGTTGAAAGTTTTACATGAGTTAAGTGAAGATCATTTTTATTTAAGTATGTACATATATATGTATGTATGTATGTATAAAACATTAATTTTATTTAATTTATGTTAAAATAAAAAGAAATATGAATTTAAGTTAAATGGTAGTGTGTTTTCATGTACATATATTAAATTTTTAGTGCTCGGTTATTGCAACTTTTCGGTAAAAGCAACAACTCCGATTTCCTTTCGGTTGCGCACATCGAGCTCGTACTGTATGTTATTTCTATCAATATTGATGAAAAATATACGGCTTAAAATGTATTTTGCTCTAGATGTGCACAATATATATTTTTGGATAAGAAACTCGGTTACAAATCCGGTTATAAAATCGGTTACAAATAAACCAGGTTACGGTTCACATTTCGGCTACTGAGCAGAATTCTAGTAATAATAAACTTCTGCTTATTATCAGAATGTAGAAAAAGGATCAAACTTATATTCTGTCATTCCCTTCAAAAATTTCTTCAAACACTAGATGCAACTCCACAAACAGATTATTCGTATATCATCTGTCTGCTCTTAGTACTTCTTCCAATCAACCAAATCAACAAGTGAGATTAAACAATATTTTTTGTGCGGATATAGAAAGGCTTTTGACAGAAAAACGTAGAGCTCGACGAGAATGGCAACGTTACAGATCGCCCCAGCTAAAATTAGGGCTTAAGGAGTGTACCAAGCAACTTAGAAAAGTTTTACAAACACAAAAAACAGCTTCCCTCCAAAAATTTCTCCAAGAACTAGATGCAACACCTCAAACAGATTATTCGCTATGGCGTGCAGGTAGAGGACTTAAAAGGCCGGTGATATGCAAACCTCCCTTACGAGCTTCGAATGGTGACTGGGCAAGAACTGATGCTGAAAAAGGTGCTCTTTTTGTTAAACACTTAGAAAAAGTATTTACTCCAAATATTTCTGTTAACAGTAATGAACTGCCATCAGTCGTCTCTTTAGCAGAAATTCCGCTAAGATTAATTATTGTGGGGATTGAAAAGGCTATTACTGCATTATTTAAATAGTTTTATATATTTTGTTTCATTACAATTCGCTGAATACTGATTAGTGATTTTACAAATTACATGTGTGATAATATTCGTTTTTCGAGAATAAAATTTATATATTAATATTTTTGATATTCGTAACATAGCTAAAATTAATTTTTTCACAAATCAAATAGCATTTTCATTTACAAGTAAAAGTTTACTGGTTACTGCAATTTTTTCAGTAACCAGTAAATTTTTACTGGATACTGCAATTTTTTCCAGTAACCCGTAAAAGTTTACTTGTAAATTTTTTTTTTAAAAACCACTAAACTTTTACTGTTCACTGAAAAATATTACAGTAATCAGTAAAATTTTACTGGTTAATGAAATTTTTTCAGTAAAACTTTTTCTGGTTACTGCTATACATAATGCATTAAAAATATACTGCAGTATGCCCAAGTATGGGTTTCGATGATTATTATGATACCAAAGCCCGGCAAGGATCATAAGAAGGTTGAATCCTATCGGCCTATCAGTTTATTGCCCAATATGTCGAAATTTTTTGAAAAACTGTATATGAGCAAGCTGACTCCTATAGTTACTAGCGGTGGATGTATTCCAGATCATCAATTCGGTTTTCGCAGACAACATAGTACTATTGAACAAATTCACAGACTTGTAAATGCAGTTAGAGAAAGTTTTGAAAAAAAGAAATATTGCTCTGCACTCTTAGATGTTTCTCAAGCTTTCGATAAAGTATGGCACGAACTTAACTCAAATTAACACAAAATCTACCGTCAAGCTTTTAAAAAAGATATTTAAAGTTGGATTCACTCATTGTTTCCGAACAAAATTTTTGTCCGGACAATATTTTTTGTTCTGAAACATTTTTGCAACACAATTCACTCATTTCGAGCAATTTGTCCGGAAAATCAAAGCTACCGTATGAAATACATGTGTTTTATTAATTTTACAAGGTGGCAGTACAGTGACAGATGAAGTAAATTTGGTGTTTTATTTGTCAAACGCAATTATTTTTTGATTGTTTAATAAAAAAATTACATGTTAAAAAAAATTTATAAAACTCAGTACGCTTTTTTACTAGATATAAGTTACTATGTGCTTTTATTAAACATACTGATAACATTATGTGGCAGCTTATTTCAACTTTGGCTGAAAAAATAAAATAGCTGGCAGCTCATTTCAACTTTGTCCGGACAAAATTTAAAATTAATCCAATTCAACCAAAAAATGTTCCGAACAAATTTTGTTCTCTTCTTCTCTCTCTCTCTCTCTCTTAAAAAGAGAAACGTCAAACTTCATATAAAAAAAATTTTGTCCGGACCAAAAATTTGTTCCGAAACAATGGGTGAATGCAGCTTAATAGAACGAAAATTTGTAATTAGGGAAGGCAATTTTATAAGCCCTCCGCAGTCGATTGAAGCCGGAGTCCCTTAAGGCAGTATCTTCGGTCCTTTACTTTATTTAATATATGCCTCTGACTTACCGTTAAGCAGTAACATTTTACACGTAAACATTTGCTGATGATACAGCTTTTCTAAGCGTTCATGAAAATCCTGTAGAAGCTTCCCGGAATCTAGAAGGGTACATTTTAAAATTGGAAACATGGCTAAAACAATGGCGTATTAAAGTTAACGAGCAGAAATGTACACGTCACCCGCCCGCCTATACAAGTCAACACCGAGGCTATACCGCAACACACTGTCGT
This sequence comes from Lypha dubia, assembly GCA_947311025.1. Classification (NCBI taxonomy): domain Eukaryota; kingdom Metazoa; phylum Arthropoda; class Insecta; order Diptera; family Tachinidae; genus Lypha; species Lypha dubia. The sequence continues at coordinate 87,674,567 of OX371264.1, read as the reverse complement.
CAAATATCTAGGCATTCATCTTGATCGTCGATTAACCTGGAAATCGCACATAGACGCAAAGTTGATCCAAATGAAACTAAAAGCAGCCCAAATGAATTGGCTTATGGGAAGAAACTCTATACTAAGCCTAGACTGTAAACTTCTATTATACAACGCGATCCTGAAACCAATATGGTCCTATGGAATCCAGACACTGCCTCAGCATCATCGAATGTAGAAAAAATTCAAAGGCGACAAAATAAAATTCTACGTACAATGACAGCAGCCCCTGGTATATCCGAAATCAGCGAATTCACCTTGATGTTCCGTTGGTGAAGACAGTATTTTCTAAACACGCGAAAAAATACTTTAAAAAAATTGAGTTGCACCCAAATTAACTGGCGCGCAATATTCTAAATTAAAGAGGCCACACCCGGTTGAGAAGGAGGGATACTCTTTCTCTGAGCCGTACACGAGAGATGTAAAACAAAAAAAAAATCAACTGTTGAAATAAAAAATTTTGTTTAGCATTGGCTTAACATATGTATGTATGTATAGTGAACATTTTTAGTTTTAAGGTTCGAAAAACTTATTGATGTTTCAATCATAAATGGAAGATTCAATAAATAATAAAAATTATCACAAAAAAAAAAAAAAAAAAATTTATTAAACAAAATTTGATATCTATTTAGCTTAATTGACAAAATAAAAATAGTAACAAATGACAACTACTGATTTGCAAAATATCAACACGCACAAATAAAAAAAAAAAATTATTAAAATAATTTTGAAAATTGAAACTGTCAAAGTTAATTTGGTCTTCTAAAATTTTAGGAGAATTTAAAACGTTTTTCTGATTTTAATTGTTATCAGTCATCGTTGTTAATTGTCACATTATTGATAACATTTGTCCTATGCTCTTTTATATTTTTTTTTTTTTTTTGCTTTTGGCAGACAACCTGCTTAATGTAAGCTGGTATGCAGAAAATTCCCAGGGTCTTTGAACGTAATCGAGCCGTTAAACTCTGGCCTATAATACCAGTTACGGCTGTCAAGCCAGTCTTTCATTCAAGCATTTTTTTTTTCTAATTAGATAAAGAACTAAGGGCCCTTTTTTATAACATGTCTTTTGAATACGTTTTTATTTGTAGAAACATAATATAATTGTAAACATTTAATTTTTCAATTGAATCCACAATTTGTAAATTCTTATTATAAATTCATATGTATCTAAGTTTAGAGAAAAAATTAGAAAAAATACACACACACACACATGCATACTACGCACACACAAAATCAAATAACAAAAGGAAAAAACATGATGTTTCAAGAATATTAATTGATGATAGTGACAGCAGCAGCATTCCGACATTCTCATTGACATTCAGATATGTCCAACTACATGGGAAATGTGTGTAAACACAGCGTTTAATATGTTGTTGCTGCTATTGCTAATGTTTTTATGTAAACAAACTCCATAAAATATGAAATAAATTAAAAATATTTCATAAACATGACAAATATTTGCTTTATTTGCAGTCATTAAATTAATTGTAAATTGATTTCTTAAATTAAATTCCCAAGCACGTTTAATGTTGGGATTTTCGGTTTAGAATTTTTAAAAACAAATAAAATTTAATGTTCTTAAAGATTCAAAAGGTTTCAAGAATAATTTACATCAAAGAGAGCGCTATTAAAAGATTTTAATCAGTAAACACATACACGATATCGTCTTGCAACTTCTGAAATTTGATTTTTTTGAAAGAAATCGATTAAGATATTTTTAAAATATATTTTAAAACCATAAATTTCAAATCAAAATTGTGAAATGAATTTAAAACAGTATTTTTTAAACCCATATTATGAGATGGATGTTTTACACAGTGCTTACACAGAATAAAGTACACAATGCACAATGGGACCAATTAACAACCCAAGTGGGCTGGATTATACTTTCTTTTCACAGCTTCCTGCTAACTTAAGTTCACAAAAAATGACTCAAGTACGAATTATTTAATCCCTAAATACTTTATTAGAAAACCCAATATAAAGTTACTTGGAAAAATATAGTGCGGCTGGTTTAATCCATGCCCAAAGTCATCATGCATCTAAATTGAAAGCCCTACACAATCTATAATCAGACAGCAATGCGACGACGTATCGAGTCATAACCGCAAAAATAGATTAGGCGATAAAAACTATTTTAGCTAAAATGCAAACAAGCAATCAATGCACTCTTAAACTTAAATTAATTTTGATTTTAAATTCGTAAAGAATCCGTGCGTAATCATAAAATTGTAATTGTGTGATATGATGCAAATGTTTATTAAACAAAACAAAATAATTAAAATTGAAAACCAGGTCGCTTGTGCTTTTTCCGTGGTTAAGGCTCGGTATTTTGCCTTTTTTATATTTTGGTTTTTTTCTTGACTTGTCTTAATTGCTGTGGGCAGTGTAGCCAGGTGTGGGGATTTCTCCCCAAATTGGGGATTTTAGCTGGTTTTTGGGGACAAATTATCGTGGGGAGGGATTTGGGGATTTTTCATTTTCAGTATACCTATTATAAATTTTTCTTTATTTTACTATTATCTTTAATACATATATTTACATACATATATGTTTATGTATATTGGCGTTTTTCTTCTCCATATTTCGATTATTTCAAGGCGATGGTATTGAGGATGTTGGTTTTTATAACAATTTGTTCAAAATTTTTAAAACCAGAATTTATTGAATTCGATATTGCCAAAATGGATGTACTGAGTGACGATAAGGAAATTAATTTGGTTGTTGCTGAAATTTATGTTGGCATAGAATGTTCAAAGGAATTAGAAGCAAAAGGAGTTCAAACTAATTTTTTTAGATTATTTAACTGTACTAGCAAAAGATGTTCATAAAATATTCACTGAGAGTATGGAAAATTTTGAGTTATTTATAAATTTACAACTCGAAAGCATAGAAAAAAGAATAAATTTCATTCCGTGTATGGAATTTTAAAATATTCTATGGATTCAAAATTTCCATTGAGCACATACGAATGCATTAACTTTAATAAATGTATGTAATAAAATTAATAAAAAAATGGTTTTTTATGATGCTTAATATACATCTATTTATTGGGGACAAAATTGAGGATTTCGAGTTTTAAAATGGGGATTTTTGGGGACAACACCCTTTAATTTGGGGACATAAGACAATATTTACCTGGCTACACTGGCTGTGGGTTACATCATAAGCAAAACAGACAATTTCGTGCAATGAGGTTGGTTCAGTCTGTTTTGTGTTACTGTGTGTGTGGGTATGTTGTATCAAACCACATGTCTCTTCTGCAACCAATATATTGGTGTAGTTAGTCAAACACACATTCTTGTTTTGTTCTCTTGTGGGTTGTTTCATAAGAACTTATGTTTTGTTTTGATATTTGTGAAAAAAAAAAACAGTTTTGTCTTAAGGCCGAACTAAAATGTGCTTAATGTAACTTAAGCTAGTGTCCAAATTCAACGAAAAGCATGTCAAATGCCTAAGTAAATTACTGAAGACTTTTAGGTGGCTATATTGAGCTTAAAAACTTTCTGCACTTAGTTGCAAACATTTGTACTTTTGCAAAAACTATTTTCGTTTTTATTTCTTTAAAATGCAATATTTTTGACGAAATCTCATTTAATTAGTAAAAGTTATAAACATATTACCATAAACAAGTAAATCCATGTTATCTTTTAATTAATTTAATTTATAAAGTAAACGAAAACTAAAATAAAAAAGTACTAAAAAAAGCAACAGTGGTTGCATCTTTTAATTGTAAACAATTATATGTATCTATTATGTAAATTGGAAAATTTTTATAATTGTGTTGCAAAAATGGATAAAAAATTAAAATTACTGAAGGAAGTGAAATTAATGAAGTGTGCATTTGATGGAATATGTGTTCTTCAAGAAATAAGAGAGACGATGAAGAAAAGAAAGCGCTCCTGCTCAGTACGGGAAATAAATCGAGACAGAAAGAAGAATGGGTTCTTCGTGCGTTCCTTTCTGATGATGAAGGAGATTGACCACCAACAATTTTTTATATATACGCGAATGACGCCACGGATATATGAGCTTTTACTTCAGCTTGTAAAGCCATCCCTTACAAAGTGTTCGCTGAGAGAACCAGTGCAGCCAGAATGTCGGTTGGCCGTGACATTACTGTAAATTTTTTATTGACAAATTTAAAGTACAATTAATTATATTTCACTTTCTGTTTGCAAAAAGGTTTTTGTCGCAAGGAAATTCTTTCCAATCACTAGCATTGTCGTTTAAATTGGGCAAGGAAACCGTTCGGCAGATTGTTCTTGAGACAACTGAGGTGCTTTGGAGTCTGCTTAGCACTGTGTACGTACTCGTATGTGAGCCAAACCAAACTGATTACGAGCAAATTGCTGAAGATTTCTGGCAGCTATGGAATATGCCCAACTGTATTGGAGCTATTGATGGCAAACATATTGCCATCCAATACCCTCCTAACAGCGGCAGCCAATTTTTCAGTTATAAAAAATCTTCTCTATTGTTTTGTTAGCATCATGTGATGCTCGATATCGGTTCACCCACATAGATATTGGAGCCTATGGAAGTCAGAGTGATGGAGGTAAGGATGTCTATTTTACAACTGTTTAACATAAATTTTAATATTTTATTTCATACACAAATAGGCATTTTTCAACTAAGCCGATTCGGTAAAAAATTAGTCAGTAAAACACTACCAATTCCCCCACCTAAATATTTGCCAAAAACGCAGGTACAAATTCCACATTTTTTTGTTGCTGATGCTGCGTTTCCATTAGGAACAAATTTAATGCGCCCTTATCCTGGCGAGCTACTGCCAATTGAAAAAGACATTTTTAATAAACGATTATCTAGAGCTCGTCGCACGATCGAAAACTCTTTCGGTATCTTAGTGTCTAGGTGGAGAGTTTTACTGACTACGTTGCATTTATTTCCTGAAAATGCAGAAAAAATTGTATTGGCTTGCGTTTGTTTACATAACTTCATAATGCTAAATGAAGCATCTTCCTACATGCCTACAAATTACGTCGATGGGGAGGATGGAAATGGTGACCTTCACGAAGGAACATGGCGGTGTGGTATTGAAAGTAATGTTGCTTCAATAACACCATCTGGAAATTTCCATCAGTACGGTGGTAGAACTTCAACTGAAATAAGAAACCATTTGTGTGATTTCTTTTCAACCTCGCCTATTTCTTCCCAACAATAACAATTAAATAAACTAGTTTCAAATAAAAAATTCATTTTGTTTTATTTTATAAAAATAGGAACATTAAGGGGATTATTCATAAAAAAATTTTTTTCATTACAGTTTAATAAATCAAGTTTCTATAGAAAAATCTTATAAGTAAGCTTTTTATAAATTAAACATTTGTTTATGAATAAGGGTGTAAGTCTCTTGATTTCATTTTTATCACAAAAGGTTTCATAAAAGGTACTATGTATGTAATTAGTATTACTAAATAAATAAAAAATACTTCAATAACAAATAAGTAAAAAATTAAATTTAAAAACAAAAAACAATGCCTTCATTGGCCTTTAACAACTACATACATATTAGCATACTATAAAATAAAAATCATAACTTAATTGTCTTCAATGACGATTAAAGTAAAAAAAAGTAAAAAAATATAAAAAACAAAAAATTAAAATTATAAATAAATTATTTAATTATTGCTGTGTTCCCGGCGCAATTGGTATAGTTCCTGCAGCATACGGGACTGGAAATCTTCCTTCACAGCTTTCGGTAATTCCTTCATGATACAACTGGCTGTGGACTTTTCTGCAACTTGCTTCCAGGCCCTCTCATTCACGTTTCGATTAAAATAAAAATTATCCCTTTTATCGTAAAGGCACTTCTGCTTTTTCACTTCTTCTATTAAATTGTCCACAAAATTAATATCGTCCTCCATAATGTTTTAAACCAAATAACAAAATAAAAATGTATGTACAACAGAAACGAACAGCTGATGTGTCATTTGCTTAAGGAAGAGCGAAATTGACCGCACTTTCCTTAAGCACATGACACTTGACGAAACTTGACGAAAAGTCTCTTAAGTACATTATAGTTGTATACATTTGATTGTGTGTATTCGCACATTTGCTTAAGTTACATTAAGCACATTATAGTTGGGCCTTTAGCCCTAATCAGCCTTACATACTTCTGAAAAATTCATAAAAAGTGGCGTACTTAAAAAACGGGAAATAGTTGTCAAGTCATTTTTTCCAAGTTTTATAAAAAACTGACAAACACAATTCAGAAAAACTGTAAACGCAATTTAATAGCCCCCACTGATTTTGTTTATTTTTCATCCGGTTTCATTACCTAAAGAAGGAAGAGTTTGGATACAGTGGACATATTTGTGAAGAAAAAAATTGAATGCGATATTTAAAAAAACGAATTTAACTTCACACACATTGTGGTAGTTAGAGAGCCTATTTTCAAAACTTTAATACCCCGGTTCGAATCCCAATAGAGTTCGAGTTGTATTAAGAGCCTTTCAACACAACACACTTCATTCCAAACAATACATCTACCTATTGTAAAGAAGCAGCGCCGGACGTTCCAACATTTTGATGTCATCGTTGTAGCGGATGAACGGCCCTGCAGCTTAGCAAGATCAACAACCACAATCACATACTAAACAAATTTAGTGAAAGACGAAATTTGTATTTTCCAATGTCAAGGAAAAATTTACGGAATTTCAGTAAAAATAAAACGGCGTTTTTGCCACACGACAACTATTTTGAACTCAAATTAAGTAAAATTTCTCAAATTTTTTTTCTTAAATCCTAAAAATTTTAAAACAATTAAAAAAAAAATTGAAGATGCACAATTGCAAAGAAATTGTCAATATCTATAATGAGATGCGCCTGTGCTAGCGCCTAAACAATTAAACAAAAAAAAAAAATACAATAAAAAAAGTTGCATTATTTTTAAAATAAAGAACACGGTGGTGTGACATCATTATCTCACACCCGCCGACCGCATTTTTTTGATAAATTAACTTTTCAATATACACGAATACGATCGTAACACCGTTCTTTGTTTCTATTTTACTCACCGGTTTGCTCATTCTCTTGCATTTTGCCGGACTCTTATATAGAAAAAGATAATAAAAAGAAAAACGAGATATTGGCCAATATTAAATATTTTTCTATCTTATCTGAATACGACGTGTACAACACAACTGCTGCAAATAAATGATAAAAATAAATAAAAAAGAAAAAAAAAACAAAACATAAATTTTCGATAAGATAACAAACAGAATAGAAATTCGACTGAATAAACTGCATACAGTACAAAACTTTGTATGGCGGTGTGTGTGCAAATTCTGTGTAGCTGTGTTTGATTTAACTTAAAAAAGCAAATAAAATTTGTAACAAAAAAAGTGAGCTGCAAAAGAACAAACGATTTTTTGATCCAGAGACTACATAGTGAACAAGTGTTTACGAATAAAAAATTTACCCGAGAATGTTTTCTTTTTCATTTTATCTTGATATCAATTTAATTTTTAAACTTCGTGCTATTTTTGGCTTTTGAAAATCACTAACAACTTTTCTATATTCCGCTTCAAATACATATTGGTTTTTTATCTTATGACCAAGGTTCGACTCATAGTCAGGCAATGATTATGTCCTGTTTTAGCGATTTTATTTTTTAATTTTACACTTTTTCTCTAGTCCGAATTAATCTATATATATATAAAACCGAATGTGTGTTTGTTTATTTGTTTGTTCCTTATAGGAGGCTAAACCTCTGAACCGATCTTCCTGAAATTTTCACAGTATTTAACTGGAAACCTCGGATGAATTATAGGCTATATGAAGTTTTGATTGGACAAAGAGGCGTGGCACCGCCCATATATCCCAAAAATTTAAATCGCCATATTTTGGGCATTTTTTGACCTACGTCGATGATATTTGGTACATATGGTATTGGCATAATTTGGAATACGTACCAGGAGAAAAATGGGTGGGAACACGCCCCTTTTTAGGAAAACCAAACCCTTGGACCAATCTTCCTGAAATTTTTACAGTATGTTACTGTGCCTCTGGAAAGAATAATGGGCTATATGAAGTTTTGATTGGACAAAGGGGTGTGGCACCGCCCATATAACCCAAAAATTTAAATCGCCATATTTTGGGCATTTTTTGACCTACGTCGATGATATTTGGTGCATATGGTATTGGCATAATTTAGAATACGTACCAGGAGAAAAGTGGGTGGGACCACGCCCCTTTTTACGAAAATTAAAAATTGTAATACAGTCTTAACTACTGGACCGATCGTCATTAAATTTTCACAATAGGATATATAAATACTTTTGATTTTATTTTATAACGAGGGGGTAGTGAAGCACACCGGGATAAGCTACTATTATATATGTGAGAGTTTGTTGTGACGCATATTAAAATATATACTACTTTTTAAAGAATAAAAATGGGACAAATTGGTGTTTCGTTTGCTATTTATTTTTGTAAATTTGTATATTTTAAAATTTTTTATATTTTATTATAGTTTTTTGGGCGAAATGAAAAAAAAACTGGTACTTTTCGTACTATTTTACTTATGGCACTTTTTAACTTTCTTTTTATTACTTTTGGTACTCGTTTTCTTAATGAATTTGAATAAAAATTTTGTAGACGGATAACATGTTACCCATATTAAAATATTGATTATTTTTTTAAGGGTTAAAAAGGGTATCAATTTGTTGTTTTGGTACTTTTTATTGTTCTACTAATATTTTATAAATTAGCGTATTTTCTGGTGGCTTCTTTTTTACTTGTGGCAATTTTTATCTTTTTGTGCATTTTACTTTTTATTTATTTATTCATCTACAGAATCATATTCTTACAGATTTCGTGGTTAATTATAATATTTAAATAACAAAAATTTGAACATATTATAACTTATATTAAAATTTAAAAGCGGAGTAAAGGTGCTTCTTTTCTTGAGGAATTCTCTAAATGGATTTTTGTATGAAATTCGGTAGACGGGTAGAGCATGTGGCCAAGACTAAAATATACAGTATTCCTCTAGGGGTAAAAGAGGAATAAATTAGTTGTTTTGGAACTTTTTATTTTTGTACTAAAATTTCATAATTTTTTTTTATAAATTAACATACTTTTTAGGTAGCTGAAATGAGTAAAAACTGGTACTTTTGGTATATTTTTCTTATGGAACTTTTTAATTTTGGTACTTTTCTTCTTGAAAAATTCTCTAAATTGATTTGGAAGAAATTTGGTGACGCAGGTTAAAATATAAAGTACTTTTTAATGAGTAGAAAAAGAGATGAATTGGTTGTTTTGGTACTTTATATTTTATTACTAAAATTTTATAAACTTAATCAAAGACATTTTTAATTTTTCAGGCTTAAGTTCGTTTTCTCTAAATATAATTTTGTTATAAATTAAATTATTATTTAAATTAGAAAGAAAAATCTAGTGGCTCCTAATACTTGAACAGACAAAGAAAAATTAGACTGCGCGGAGGGTTGAACTGACATCGATGTTTCGAGACTAACCACTCTCTCATCATCAGAGTTTTATACCGCTTAGACCTCTTCCTTTGATTAAATAACACTCAGTTCGAATAAAAAATTCACAGCATAATTTTATAAACTTTTTAAAAATGAACATACTTTCTGAAGGCTGAAATGAAAAAAAAAAAAAAATTATACTATTGGTACTTTTTTTACTAATTATACTTTTGCTACTTGTTTTCTTAAGGAATTTTCTAAATGGATTTGGAAGACGTATATAATGTGAGCAGATTAGAATAAGGGATAAAAACGGGAGAAGTTGGTACTTTTTTTATTTAATATTTTTTTACATTGAATTACAGTGTACTTTATGAGGGGTAAAATAAGATAAAGATGGTACTTTTAGTGTTAGTGGTACTTTTTATTTCTTTTTTAGATTTCTTTTACAATGTAATACATGGAGCTTTCGTTGGAGTGAAATGAGAAAAAGCTGGTACTCTTGGTGCTATTATTACTTAACATTAACATTAACATTAAATCTAATATATTAAGTTGGAAAATTTCCAGTGTATTGTTACGGTTCATACAATTTAATTTAAAAATTACATCACGTGATAGAACACTCTTTAACAATCTTTTTTTTTACTTTTTTTTATTCGCTCCTGTTGTCTTTAAAATGTTGCGCTAACTGTAAACATTTCAAAATCCCCAATGTCAAAATTTTATCTCCCACCTACAGTAAACTGTTGAACACCCTTTAACATTTATACTACTTGAACATTTTGCTCATGTGTCAGTTAAAAGGGACCTGTGGGGAAAATGAGTTTTTTAGAAAAATACGATTTTGAAGTTAACAAGTTAATTTTGAAACTCTTAAACGCTTTTATAGCTCGAAACCCATTGTAAGTGTGTTTTGGGGGTCGCTGATTACGAATCTGGTATTGGATTTTGAAAATTTAATTTTTAAAACCCGACTTTAAGTTCATTATTAGCGATCGCAAAAACCTGTAGGTAATGATTTGAAAACAAATCTGATCAATTAAAAAAAAACCTTATCCACCATTTAGGATTTTTAAAATCACAACCAGATTCGTAATCGTTGGTCCCGAAAACCCCCGAAAGGCAAGTTTCAAGTAAATTAGATCAATTACAAAAATTTTGTTACATCGGGTTCTTTTCTAATCTTTTCTTTTCTTTTCAAAGGTGTATTTTAAAGCTTACTTATGACAAAAGTAATGCAGTTAGAAAACAGCGGTTTGCTGCATTAGAAAGAGTGTATTGTCTATTTTAAGAATCACCAAAAAAGTAAAAATCGATTTTTTCATCCATAGGTCCCTTTTAACTGAAACTGACACATGCATATATTGAATTTTAAATGTGTCACCTCATGTCTACAAAAAATAAAATGTATTTGTACTTCCAACCCCTCTGCTAAGAACTTATTTCTGTTTGGAAAGGTCTTAAAAACTGTATGATAATTATAGAAGACAAACGAATATCTTTAGAAAATATAAGATTTAACATTAATTTTAAATAAATTAACATTTTTAGATAACGTATGCAAAATACTATACAACATACATAAAAGTACCTGTTAAAGATACGACAATCTCTTTAATATTTTTAAACACACATAAATGTGGACAAAAAAAAAATCAATCGAAACGTATTTAAAAATGTTTCATGTTTGATTCCAAAGAAATATTAAAACAATTCCTGTGTTTTTAAATTCTAAATGTTACGATTACTACTAATAACAGCTGTTTTTTTTAAACCAGTGTCATGATGACGTTTTCGTTTTGTTAGAAATTAGAAAAAAAACATTGTATAATTATTATACTTATTGTTGTTACCTGTTTGTTCTATTTAAACATTCCATTCTTTCCACTAATGAGATGATTTAAAGGTGAAAAAGAAATGAACTTCTTATTTACCTGTGTTGGAACAGTGAAGAGCAAAAATTGCTTGTAATAAAAAATATTATACCTACAAATATCTGTTATGAATATACTTTATCTATATTGAAATTAATTGTTATTTTGGAATTCAGCTAGCATATTCATGCCAGGCTATTAATTTTGCTGTTCACTGTATTCTCGTGTATAGAATAACTTTTTGTTCGTCATGTCTAATTTGGCGGGTATATTTCTTGTCTGGGGTTAAGTTATACACAATACGCATATTTACCTACGTGCGTCTAAACATTCTCTCTAAAAATAAAACAACTTTTTTTTATAAGTTGGTTGATTCACTCAAAACTCGGAGCTTGTAATAATAAATAAGCACCACGTTTAGTTTCATAAGAAGAGCTTTTCGAGATATTTAAACATTCAATTGTATGAGTATGAAAATACCGGCTTTTAAATTCTCCACACTGTAACATAAGGGTGTCTTCAACTGAGGCAGCCAGGTAGATTGGAATGATAAACAAACGTGTTTTTAATCTATATATACATACGAGTATATAATATACCCTACACTATGCAACTTTTAATAGAAATAACTTTCAGTATAATATTGACTTGCTAAAAAATGTTGGTATACAATTTAAATTTATTTTATTTTTAGCTTATTTTATTATTTGAAATTTTGAAAAAGAAAATTACTTTCAACACTAAAACAAAATTAAGAAGACGCTCTAGCAAGGGCACAAAATCTAAGAAAATATTTTCGAAAAAATATCATCAATATTTCAGGAGGAGGGGAGACAACTTGAAGCCGATTTGCAGGAAAATATATGGGACTAAAAGGAAAGAAAACCCATCCAAACAAAAAGAAAACAGAACCATAAATAAACGAGGTATGCGGTAATCAATATTCTCGGGGTGTACAATTTGTTCCCGATATTCCAAACCAATTTTATACAACCATACTGCATGCAAATCCTTTTTCGAACATAAACAAAATATTTCTGAAAATCCGTTTATAAATAAAGGAGTTATCCTGATAATCAGTATTTCGGGAGGAACATTTTTCAAATTAAATTGTTTGAATTTCAAACGGAATTACTATGTGCCCGTCCCCTTTGAAACACAAACAATTTTCTTTGTACTGGCTCAATGAGTATCACTAGCATCTCTTGGCACTGATATTCGTTTATGAGATTAATTTCCTGTCGCCGTACGATGCATTTGTAGTTAAATCTGAATAAGATAAAAAAATTGTTATCGTTTTAATTTCGTATATAAAGACGATCCTTACTTTTATTTCTATCGCTGTAAATGTGCAATTAGTTGTGTTAGGGCCTTTCTAAATGAGACCAATGATATGTTTGTATGTATAGTAGATATTAAGGTGCAAATTTACAGTCATGAGTTAATCTATCATCATTAGTTAACTAAAGACTTTAAATTTGGGCCTAAGTGTTGCAGTCCGGCAAATTTTCATAAAAACGATATATGTTGGAGAGAATGGTGAAGGGAATACACAATTCGTTGTTACTGATTTCATTATTTTATTTTCATGAGAATTATGTACACTAGTCCCTGCTTAAGTGCGCATGATATTTTGGAAATTTTTTTTGCCTTTAAGCGGTGAATTATATAGGTGAAACTTGGATAAATGCGTAATTAACGTACTTAAAAAACCCCGTATAATTGCCCATTACATTTCGATACATTTCGAAAAAAAAAAAAAAAAAAAAAAAACAACATAATTCATTTCTTATTGATCGAAAGTACATATTTCTGTATTATTTTACTGTTGGCACATTTTAAATAAAACACGTTTTGCCAGATAATATTTTTTATAAAAACACACGTTGAATATTCTTGACGCTTTTAATCGATTTTTTTAATTTTAGATACATAAAATTTTGCCTCTATAAAATGGTTAATGAGCGAGGAGTTCCGTTTTGTAAAACTAATAAAAACTATTTTTGTTAATATTTATACAGGCTAAAGTTCGTAAATGTTAATAATCAGAGAAATATTAAGTAGACATTTTTAACATATTTCGACCAACAAAGGACAAATTTAATATTTATACATCCCTTTTTTTAGATTTTTCAACCGCTCTGGCCGAATAGAACAAACGTTGTTTTCGGTAGAAGCCAGTAAACCTCGTCAGTATTCATGGGCAAATGCTTTCACTACTTCTGAAGTAGCTTCGTTGAATGTGTTTACATATTCTATTTATACACAATTACAAATACAAATAGAATACGCGAATTATCACTACTAATTAATGTTAGCTGAGAAATTTTTTATTTTTTATTTATTATTACATATGTATATATTAAACATTACAGTGCTGCCAGCGAATCTTAACAATGTCTACTTACTGTTTCTTACGTTTACATTTACGAACTTTAGCTTGTATAAATATTAACAAATATTAATAATAAGCAGTTCGTAGTAATTAAAAAAAAATCCAATTAATATACTAAACTATTTTTGTTTATTGTTTATGAATGTTAGTTAGTATTTATATAGGTAAAAAATACTCTTTTGTGTTTGTTGGTGTCTGCTAGACTACCACATCAGTCGCAGAGGGTTAAGATGGGTTGGACGTTTTATGGGGCTGTGCACATATCACGTAATGCTCCAAAGAGGGAGAGGGGGTTACAGATTTGTTACGGATTGCAAATTTTGCACTGAAAAATGTGTAAAAAACTCATTTAGACAATAAATTACCTATATTGATTACTGGTCACCTTAGTCCCATCATTGATCATTGTTGATTTTGCACGTTGGCTATATTGTTGTTGTTTTTTTGTTTTGGTATTTTAGGCTGCGCCTAATATGGCTCTTTATTTTCCTTCAGCTCTTTCTCTCACTCTGTTATTGTTTTAAGGAGTTATTCAGAAATATCAGCCGTCACGTTGAGTGAAGTTTTCTTTTGTTGTTCTTTTAATTTTTGGTTTGATGTCTATAAAAACTGGTACTAAATAAATGGAAGGCAACTTTTAACGAGTAAATATTGCCGTCCGTCTCTGGTGTTTAATTTATTATTCACGAGCGTTTGTGGAAAATTTCTATAAAGAAGAAATGAAGCTAAATAGAGCTTTTTTTAAGAAAAAAAGAGAGTTTACACTTTATACTATAAAGTATTAATGATAATTTTTCCTATCACTTGTGAGAGAGTTTTTGTTGTGTGATTGCATTAAATGAGACTTTAATTCAGATTGTGAAGTAAAAGAGTGCGAATGAACAATTGAAATCAGAGAGAGGGAAGTTTAGTTACTAAATGAGTGAGTGTTTTTTTCTGTGTTTTTTTTATTTTATTTAGTATCGTACTAGTTTTGTCTTATTGTTGTTTTGAGTACAAATGTATTTTTGTGTTGTTGTTTAATGCGAATGCTTCAAGTGGTTTTTGTGTTTAACACTTTTTGACGTTTATTTAACGAAAAGCTCTGCTATTGAGCGGTTGTTGATTTCGGCGCTGTGCCAATAGTCTGCCTTTATTGGTGTTTTGAGCTTCTAAATCAAATCGTACGATCGATTGATAATTGTGTGTATCTTATATTGTTGTTGTTGTGGTTGTTGCTGTAATACTTTAATTGCTTGTTGTGCAGAATATTGCGGTGTGTGCCAAAACTTGTACATATTTTTTTTCTTTAACAAACTGTTAAGAACGAGTGCTATTTATGCTAAACGATTCAATTCAAACGGTTAATTGAAAAATAACAGAATTTAAAAACTTTAAATCGTGCAGAAATACTCAGTGCAAAAACATATTTTAAATATAAAAATTAAATTTGCATAAACTTGATTAAAATCTTAATTAAATTTACAAAAAAAATGCACTTCATTAAAAATTTAATTAAGTTTTAAACAAATTCAAATTGTTTAAATTTAAAAATTTCCAAAACAAAGTTCAAATACAGTGCAAAAGTAAAAATTAAGTCAATTTGCTTTGCTTTCTTTTCATTATCACAATATTTTTGAGGCCTTTAGTTGCCAAGCTTTTTCGCCTTAAACTAAATATTTTTTTTTAATTTAATTTCTTTCTTTTCATGATTTTTTTTTGCCATTAAATAAATTTTTTGCTGTGCAAATAAGTTGCTTTTGCTTGTATTTATTCTATTTTGTTCATTATTTATTGTAGTTGACGTTTTTTTCGGTAGCGTGCGGTCTGTGTTCTTTTTTTTCTTCTTGGCAATTGATATCTGCCGCAAACATTTTTGTATTTTTTCATAAAATATATTTATTTAGTCTGTCGCCTCGATTTCAACGGCCAAAGTCGATGTCACATTCGATATATAAACGCTGGTATACGAGTTTACAAACATACATATAAAATATCAGGTTTTCTTCTTCAAAAAATAATTTTTATTAAGAAAAATATTCCAAAAAATAAAACAATACAAAATTGTGTGTTTATTTTCCTTTAAGTGTTTGTTTGAGTGTTTCAAAAAGGACCAAATAAAAATTGTGCAGTGTTCATGCAATCAAGTATTTTTGGCGTAATTTCATTGAAAGTTGAAACCTTGACAGAAAAAAGTGAAATTCGAGCGAATTAAATTTCAAAAAAAGATTTTACAATTAATTTTTTTTCTTAATGTTTTGCAGAAAACAATAAAATAATTGTTTGAATAGTAAATAACAAAAAAGAAATAAAAAAACATTTTAAGTATAATTTTTAATTATTAACTTAAAAAGATAATAACAATTTTACAAAACGGATTACAAAAAACCAAAAAAAAAAAAAAAAAAGAACGTAACAAATGTAAGTATTTTTTATAAAACTTTCTAAAATTAATTTCAAAATTAAAAAAGAAACGTGTTAAAAATTTGCAAATCTTCTCTTTCATAAAAAGTGTTTTATGTATGTAGGCCAGCATTAGCTTTTGGACTTTGTGATATTTATTGTGAATTGTGTGGGTACTTCACACGTAATAATTTCAGTGTTAGTAAGAAAATGATTGAGGTGATCGTGTGATTGCAAGATTATATTTTCTTATTCGAAACATTTATTTTAAAAAAGTTACGCAAAAGCCACTTGTTTTTCCACTTTATTACGACACGATTATCTTGTCTGCAGCAAAACGAACCAACAACCTCCGACACGTCGAAGGTGGATGGAAGATGGCTAACTTTCGCACTTCTTTTTCATTCATACAAATATGTATGTACATACATATAATAAATACATAAGTACATTAGGGCCACAACCAAATTTTGGTTCTTGAACCACACGATGGTGAATGTTGTTATTATATAAAAAAAATTTTAAAGAAAAAATTTTAATGAAAAAATTTTAAAGAAAATATTTTTAAATAGTTTTTAATAGCATTTTCGCATAGTGGAAAGCGCCATTTTGAAATTTGCAAAAATTTTCCAAAAAATTATTGCCCTATTGTAATTGGTAGTCATGTATGTATCTGTTTTATCTGTTTCTTTCTTCTTAATCAAATCGATACAGTTTTTGAATTTTACAAAGACTTTTGTTCAGATCTTAAAATTTAATTAAAATTCAATAAAGCATGTGTTGCACCCGCCGGGACAACACTCAAGGTCGAAGCTAATATATTGTAGAATTCAACAAAAGATCAAAGAATTTGTTGAAAAGCTAAAAACAAAATAAACCCATACATTATCATTATTTTTCTATTATATCCTCATTGCTACTGGCTGTCTTCTTTCTACCTTTTTTAAATTTTTCAACAACTTTCAACTTTCGATTTTACCATTTGTGTACTAAGTTATTTTAAATATATATTAATCTTTAAAATTGACATTTTTAAGCACTTTGCATTACATGACTAGACAAGTCATTCACTCTCTCTCCGTTAGGGTTTCCTTTTGTTCTTCTCTTTTATTTGCATATTTTTTTTAAATATATATATAGAAAAATGTTCATGTTTAACTAGAATAAATTGCTTTTTTTTTAAAACATATTCTAACCTTGAATTATAATTTTCACACTGTAAATTACTGTAAGACTACAAAAATGCAATAGCAAACATTAAAACTAATTTCTATACAAGCAGGTACATAACAATAAATACATGCATGGACTGCTCATCATACCAAGCAACTAATAAAAGAAATAATAGGTTTGTTGTCTTAATTGCTTCATTAAATATTACAAACATGGAAAAAAAAAACGCTCAAAACTTTTTATGCAATAATGAAGATTGTAATAAAACAAAATATGATCAGATAGAAATATTACCAATCAAATGTAATTGCAAAATCAAAAGATCACAAGAAAAAAATAAAAACTGATAATCAAAGCAAATCAAAAGAAAAATAGGAGGAGAAAACCCAAACATTAAGAGAACATCAGTAAAAGATTAAACATTTTACAAAGAAACAAACATAATAAATAAATAATTACCGCAATAATGTGGTAACTACAAGTGAAACAACAACAACAACAATAAAAATTAAAGCATGTAATAAAAATTTACATTCATAAACCGTATTACAACACTACAACAGGTAGCACACGTTTAACGCGGAAGTTAGCTAAAAAATTTAAATTCTACAAAATTCACTTAAGACCCATTAAGTATGTATGTATATATAATCTGAAAGTTAAATGAGCAATGTCCGTCTGTCCGTCCGTAAGTGTGTCCGTCTGTCTGTCTGTCTGTCTGCGTGAAATCGGTTTTCCGCAGTCACCAGAAGAGTTGGTGACTTGGGTCTTGAACTGATGTGTAAGGATTTGTTTTAGGACAAATCTTATCGAAAATCAGCCAAAATAAAACGTCAAATAAAACTCACTGCAGCAATGCTGCTGAGGCTTATTAGTGTGTTCAGTATATTAATTAATAATATCAACTTCTTGTTTCCGTATTAAACGAATGGGTGTTATGGGAAGACAATTCATGACAAAGCGTAATCACTCTAAATTGATAAAAAATTATGACATGCATACAACAGAAATATTTTAATTTGTGTATGTGGATGTGTATTGCTTAAAAGCCGAGCTATTTTATCAATTACATTATCTTATAAAGCCAAAAACGACATATAAACTTTTCTTGTTTTGGTGCAAGTTCCAGAAGATTATCGGTCAAGTGACACATTTCGATCAAAATGGTATGAATGTCGTAAATGTATTTCGTTCGTTTATATTTTACAGTCTTCAGATTCCGCACAAAACATTTTATACCCAAGGCGTTTTTTAAAATTGTTTTTACTAGCAAAGCTTATTGTACTGGCACTCCTAAAAATATGCATGGTTTTTTACCGTTTGCTACAAACAAAATTAGTAGAAAGTTCATTGTAAATTAAGAACCCAATATTCAGAATTGAATCCATTTTTCTTTAGAATTAATTTTTGTGACGTGGCTGTATAAATCAGTGTGGATATGGGTGAAAGATATATGGTTGCCTTTTCGAGAACGAAATAAGAACGACTATTTGGTATCATCATTTATTGGAATTATATTGTATTCTCTATTTTGAAGGGAATTTGGAACCGTGTGATATGTTTCAAATTACTTCTTGCCTTCTTAAGCTAAGATCCCACTATCGCCGCAAACATCGTTACAAATGCAATCTTTTAGCAAAATCGTTTTGGTTTTTTTTTTTGTTCAACAGTACAAATGTTATAATTAATGTTTTAATATATATGAATAAAATATAACATTTTATTCGAACAAATACTTAGGAATATATGTTTTTAAAATATTATTACTTGTTATGGGTTAGCTAATTTACATATATGCATTTCGTTGGTAGTTGAATATCAACTAATCAGTTGATCTTTACTAACAGCATAAATACTTGAGTAAAAGGTTATATTTTGTAAAAGGGAAGTTTGTTTTTCATTTTGCCTTGTAAATACTTTTATTGCCAACAAAAGGTTGTCTAACTGTATAAAAGTTATAAGAAAAGTAAACAGATTTATATCGAATGAAAAAAAAAATATTCGTGTGATGTTTTTAAAGTTTTTTAAAAGCTATTTTGCGTATGCTTTAGTAATTCGCAAATTTATTTTTGCGAGTTCATGTATGAGAAGATGAGTTTTGGAACTTTTTAAACATGAATGGTAAAGATCTACTGATGAGTTGGTATTTGGCTAACAACGAAATGCATATATGTAGATTTGCTACCACACAACAAATAAATAACATTTATATGCATAAAAGATAATCAAAAATTAATTTTGATACAACGAAGCTTAAAAAAATTTAGTTTTAGAAGGTGGTGCAATTTAAAAATTCGGTTTTCCATCCCGTGTATCGGCACTGATTGTCGACTGTGATCGGCGCACGAGTTGCCGATAAAAATCGGCGCATATTTTACAAATTGATTGGTCAACATTGTGCAATAGCGTGTTCACATTATCGGCGCTTCAAGGTGGATTTTGATTGTCCATACTCAGCACAATTTCGGCGCAGATTGTCGTAATTTGGAAAATTGTTTCCGTTCACACTATCGGTATATATCGGTATATATGCATTGTGATGAAAATTGGTACATTGCGCCGATAGTGGGATCTTAGCTTTAGAGTTTGAGCGACTTTTAAACAACTTCAAGATCGTTCAATTTTTTTTTTTTTTTTTAATTAGGACCAGCACTCAGGGGATGACCCCTACGTATGCAGTGCATTGTGCCGGAACTCAGAGAGAGGGATAGAGTAGAGAAGATAGATGTTGAAAATGTAGAAGGCTTAACTCTTTTACAACTCTGCTTTGCGCGTTATGTTAATTTTCATAGCAGTGTTGAGGCGCCTCCGGTGTTAGGTAGACGCATTAACTTTGTTAAGCTGTATTGGCAGGCATTTTGTTAATTGTTTTGCTTCGCCGATGTTTCTGCTAACCAACGAAGGAGGGCGATGTTGTGTACATTAGCTTGGAACATCATCAATCACTGTCGGAACAGTTTTTAGTGACCAGTGCTATGCCTTCATCACTTAAATAGTCCGACAACAATTAATACAATGTCTCACTAATGTACATTACAGAAATTAATGATGTTAATTGACTTGCTCTGGCCAGGGTTTGAACCCAGGCCCTACGTCATTGTAGTCAACGCGCTAACCACTTCAGCCAACACCACCCTCAAGGAAGGCAGCTATGGGAGATAATGAGAATTTTCAAAATATTATTGTATTCGATAACTTTGATTTTACGTTTCAAAAATTTTGCAAAAATATGTATTTAGATTTTTAAAATTCGGTACTCGGAACTTAATTTAAAAATTAGAAACCGTCTTCTTTAGTGTGCCAGCCCTAAATAAAGACACACAGTTTAATTTTATTTTTAAAGTACGTGTTGTGTAGATATCTTCTAGTTCTTCACAAGTTTTAAAATATCGGCATAGTATAACAATACCTACCTTATTATACAGGAGTCACCTGTGTATTGAACAAACAAATTTTCTTTTGTAAAACAAACTTAATACTGGTGCTACAACGAAAACAAGTCCTACATTTATTAAGATCATAATTAAGTTTCTTTTTTTTGTTTAAATTTCATTTGTCGGAAAGTCAATTGATATTTTGCAACAAAATCTATTTAGAAATTTTACAGTAAGAACAACATAAAAATAATGGAAATTCTGATCAGAGGTGCCATTAGTTTTTACTCCTTCTTATGTCTTTCATTTTCATACACACTTATCACAAAATTTATTTTTATAAGCGAAGCCTGATAATTTTGCTTTCCTTTTCTCAGAGAGAAAAAAGGCTCCTCTTAATTTTTGATCTCTGCATTTATTTTCAAAAATATGGAAAAATTCAGTTTAAACCAAATTCTATTCTTCCTAATTGGCCACAAACGATTTAACAATAAATTCTTTAGCAATATTTTATATCTAAAGTCGCCAAACAAACGGATTCCTAAATTATATCAATATTTTTTTTATATGAATAATTCTTTAAAAAATATGTCTGTATAAAAATATTTGTTTTTCCAGACACAAACGTGTAGACCTAAAGGTGCGATATTCGTGACTAGAAATTTTATTGCTAAAAAATTTACATATGAATATAATGTTATATTTTATTTGTCTCTTAATGACAAAATTAAATTTATGTAAAATAGTAATAATCCAAGTGTAATAAAAGCATAGTTAATATATATGATCAATAAATAAAATGGAAATAAGGAACTTAAGCCTGACAAATTAAAAAAAATCTTTTATTAAACATCACCCAGGTCGACTAAAAATTCATAACTTAATTAAAATGGAAAAATTTACAAAAAAGAAATGCTTTTAATAAAGTGTGTTACTACGAGTATTTTTATAGTCGTTAAAGTTTTTTTTTTATTCAAAATAGATTAAGTAATATCAGTAGGGTTCCCACCTTTTTTTTGCAATTAAAGTACATTGGTTGTTAAAGGTTAGGAAAAAAAGTACACAGTATAAAAATAAAGTACAATTTATTTCTCTTTATTGTTATATTTGAAAACGTGTTTTTTATTGCTTTTCGCAAGTTTTATCAAATAATTATCATATTTAAATTAAAGTAAATAATTAATTAATTTTTTATCAGATTCAGAGACGCTTTGTTTCTGTCGTCTCGCCATTTGCTCTTCATTGCAGAAAAAACTGTCTCTGTGAATGCTGACGTGGCGGAAATAGAAATTAAAAATGAAATTACTTTATACAAATTTGATAAATTATCATCAGTCTTATTACTTGCTGTAGATAATTCCGCAAAACCTTCAGAACTGTATATCTGATCATAAATTTTGTTTAATGACGCAATTTCTCCATAAAGATCATCCATATTTATATTAAGTTTTTGCAGATTTAAATTTTCGTTTATGCTAACAATATTATCAAATTCAACTTTGCTCTTTAAATTTTTATTGCTAATTGTATTTTTAAAATCAAACCACTTATTCAGGTACTCTAAGGCTTTATCGATAAATAATAAAAAATGTATGTGAATTTCCCTGGTCAGTTCCGGTGCAGACAAAAGGTTAATTTTTTTGCTTGTTTCATATCCAAATATCCAAACTGCCATAAGAAAGAATCGCCACTGTAAAAAAAAGTCAACAAATGACTAATATAACCCGAATCTATTTTGAATTGTAGATAAATCAAATCATGCGAAATAAAGTATTTTGGTGTACTTTATTGTTTCTATAAAGTATAGAGTTCAATTAATCAAAAAAAAAAACGTACAATACTTTATTATAAAATACGGGTGGCAAGCCTAAATATCAGATATAAAACGAATTTGACGTCAAAAACAAATAATGAGGTAATAAAATCACATATTAGAATACTGCATTTCGCAGGAATGAATCAATAATACTCAACAAATCGTTATGTATGTAATAAATAAATTAAATTAAATTTTGTTTGCATTAGGGTAGTATAGAAAAATAAATTATTATTTTATCAAAGAGACACTCCTTAAAAAGATCCAGGATTTGCCTGATACGTTCACCACGTGAGCTGTAAATCTATTTACTACGAATAGAATTGATATTGCCCAATTGTGAGCGCCAAATTTTTTAAGATTAGGTTAAGTAGAAAGAATTTTTATACATTTTTTAAAAATGTATAAAAACCAATAAAATTTATACAATAAAAATATACATGTTAAATAAAATAGACTTATATACATATATGTACATATATGTATGTATAATATATTTTACAAATATATATTGCAATTAAACATATTGATTAATTCAGTTACAACTGTTAGATCATACCAGCTGCATTTGTTAATCTTTTGTATTGCTTCCAAAGACGAATTTTTCAATGAATTTCTTACTTTAGTTTTATTTATGTTTACCTGACTGAATATTCTTTCCACATATGGTGAAAAATGTGGTAAAATTATGATTTATGTAATAAATTTAGTCGAAACCGGAAAGAAATGACTAGAATCTCTCGTTTGCATCTCTGATATATTTTTTCCAAAAATCCAATAGTTATATGATTTTAACAGGACAATAATTTTAACTGTCTGAACTCAGTTTCTAGCTCTAAGTAAATTCTTTTATAATTTCAGAAAACCAACTTTTTTCTTCATTAATAATAAATGGATTGATTTGGCCAAGAGCTTCATATATTTATTTTCAAAATCAAATCTTAATAATATCTGATCACAAAGCTCTATATAAAAATTAACACAATTATTACTACTATCATATTTTTCTTTTGAATTTATTTGTGCTTCTTCCAATACGTCTCTGGCAAATATTCGTAAATAACTTTCTTCAAAATTTAAAAAAAAATGTTTCTGTTTTAATAATCAATTAAATAAAAGTTTTCAGTTTTTAGCAAACTAGTTTTTAAAAAGTTTCTCATTACAATTTTCAGCAGTTCTGGGTTTCTTTAATAGTACAAATAAATGTTGCAAACTTCAATTATTTAAAATCGTCAAAATTAGGGTATAAATCGTCCCATCGTCACTATGTCATTTTTAGGAGCCAAAATCGTCAAAATGTCGATAAATCGTCAAATCTGGCAGCTATGCTTGGTACTTGTTGTTAATAATTGCATAAATATTAATCATAAATTGAATTGATTTCACTGATTATTTTTACAGCTACACTGTGTGCGATTCAAACGATCTTTTTATTGTTGTTGTTTTATTTATCTATTATTTTAATGATTGAAATCTTATTTGCCCCATTCTGAAGGAATAAAAACCTGAAATACATAATAAATTCTTTAAGACTGTATGGCTCATCATACCTTTTTTTTGCTCTTCCGCATCAAGTTCAAGATGATCGATCGTACGTTTTCCCCCTCAGTCTGTTTGTTTTTCTTTTGCTTCTATTTCATTATTAAAGTAAAAAAATAAAATTTTAGGAAAATTGTTTAAACAATTTGTTTGATTGCTTACGTGCTTTTCTTTTTTGATTTTTAAGAGTAAAAACTTTTCATTGCTTCTTGCAGCTTTTTATGGGTATTAAACGGATTTCTTTTTCTTTAAATTTTTTTGGTAAAATTTTTTTTAGCCACAAATGTTTATTTCTTTGCTTTTTGTTCTTAATACGCCATGCTTTGATTTTGTTTGATTTTGCAATCATTTGTTAATTAATTTCACTTATTTTATTTATATCTTTTTTCTTATAACAAATCAGAAATTCGTATTGAGGATTATAAATCATGATGTAAATGTTTTGTTGGAAAAACCATGGGATATATTTATTTTTAGTGAGAGTCTCTGTGTGAGTGTGTTTGGGTATTTTCGAGTTGCATAAACTAAATGCTAAAGAAATAACAATAGATTACACTTAAATATTTATTAGTATCAACTGTGAAAGAATACCAGGTAGGTAAATAATTTATTTTTATGGTTTAAAATGTTCCACACTAAGTGCAGCTTTATATGGTGTCGAATTGTGATGTGATTTGTTTTATTCAATAATAAAATGTTAATTGGTGGGAAAATTACATGGTTTGATCTAAAAATAGTTTTCATTGCATATTTTTATATAATTTTCTTTAATTCATATTTCAAAATATATTTTATTAAATACGGTTAAGTTTGTATTAGAAGGTACTAACATTCTTAAGAAAATACATTTCTAAAATAAATACAGTATATTTTTCAAAAAAAATTTCCTTTAAAACCAATAATTTCTTGAATAAGAACCTTTTTCAAAATGTACCTTCTTCAGAATGTGTCTTCTTCAAAAAGTACCTTCTTAAAGATTTCCATCTTTAAAAGAAATACCTCTTTTAATAAATACCTTTTTCAAAAAGTCCCTAATTGAAAAAGTTGTTTATATTAATAATGTCACTTTTTCTAAAAAAAAAAGTTTTTTAAATAGTACGTGTTTTTAAAAGTACCTTTTTCAATAAGTAACTTTTTCATAAAGTACCTTCTTCAAAGAAATATATTAGCAAATGGTAATCATTTGATAAAAAATATGTCGTTTCAAATCAAAATTTTTTTAAATGCAAAACATATTCTTAAAGGACATTTAAAAGAAGTTGTACTTTTCTAAGAACTTATTTTAAAAATTATATTTTTCAAAAATAAAGAATAATGAAAAAACTTTTCTAAGTCATACATTTTATTCGAACTGAATGTTGTTAAATAAAAAAAAATTTTTTAATAAATTTTTCTTTTTCGAGAACGAATTTTTCTAAAAATTTGATAATCTGCACAAGGTTTTATTTCCACTGGGTTCCTTTTAGAAAATACATTTTTTAAAATGTATCTTCTTAGAAAGCATTTTTTGCCAAGATTTTTTATTATTTGCCGTCTTAACTTAATTTTTGAAAACTACTTTCCTGTACTCTAAATATAATGTTAATTATTGTTGTACAGGATTTGAAGATACAAATAAATCTACATCTAATATAATATGGATATTTTTTTGGAAAAATTTCTCTTATCTCTTGCCTCAAAAGTACCAAAAGCTGGCAGAGGTATTGGTTAAACGACTGATGCTCGTGGGTGGCCCATGCATAAGATGTAACCCTTTAGGTCATACTTGTGTGCCCTCGGTGTGACTCCGTGGTGCTGTGAACACATATATTCAAACGGTGTTAAGAGCACTGTGGGCATAAACCATAATAGATATGTAGCACACCTGCCCAGATAAGATAGAAATGGTGGTATGCATTATAAAAAGTACGTTTTATTAAAATCACCTTCTATTTAAAGTACCTTAAAAAAAACATTTTATCAAAAAGACTTTTAAATAATGTACGTGTTATAAAATGTGCGTTTTTTATAAAGTACTTTTTATATAAATATAATATAAGTACTTTTTTAAAATGTAACTGTTATAAAAAGTTGTTTTTTAAGATGTAACTTTTATAAAACTTTCTTTTATAAAAAGTACTTTTTATCAAAAGAATTTTTTCCAAAAGTACTTTTGAAAAATGTACATATCATAAAAAGTTCTGTTTTAAACTTTTTTTAAGTTCGATTTCTGTTTTAAAATGGTAAATTTTATAAAAAGTACCTTTTATATTTTATATAATGATTACGAATGCGCGTAATTATCATTTTAAATTTATTAATGCCGGAAGTCATCTTAAATGATTTGGAGCATCCTTGAAAGCTGATCAAACAGCGCATGCGCAAGCTCGTTTCATGCTTGAAGAACTTCAATACTATTTTTGTAAAATACATATTAAACATTTTTAATAATTATTCGAAATTTGCCCTGTTTCCGCTATATCAACTAGTGCACCCTACAGCATTTTAACTCTTTGGATAATTCGGTCATTGACTGTGTTTTATAAAATAATTTATAAATAACTTTTTTCTATGCTACAATTCCTTATCAAAGGGATGTGTCTTCTACAAAAAACAAATATATTAAATCAACAAATATTTTTTAATTTATTGCTCGTCAAATATTAAGACAAAAAGAAAGTCATTTATCATTTAGAATATATCTGGTGTCCATATAATTTATATATATATATATTTTTGTGCATTCAAGTATCGTTTATATAAATACGTCGTACAATACAAATATGATTTTTACCTTTTTTTATTTGTTTTATTTTAAATCCAAACCTTGTGACTTGAATTGAATTTCCTCGCTGTCTCAACACTTTAAGCTATTTGAGGCTTATTATGCCAATAAAACGAAAACAAAAGACAAAACGAAAAAAAAAAACACAAAATATATCAAATAAATTTGAACTTATAAAAATAATCATAATCAACTGAAACTGAAGAACTTACTATTCGTTAATAATGATTTTAAATGAAAGACAATTTCATTTATTTGTTTAGTAATAAAAATGCTTTTTTAAAATTCTGATATTAAATACTTTTGCACTACAAGTTTTTTCTTCTACATTTCTTTCCTACAGTATTTTATAAAATCTTTATTGTGCTCGTGCAAATATTGATAAGAAATTTAAAAAATATTTTAGTTTATTTTTAAGGCTGGTGAGGAGTGTAGAGGCTTGTTTCTTTATAAATCTATTATTCTACAGTGATTTCGAAAATTAATTATACGGGTATTGTGATAATACTTTTTAATGTCTTTAATTTTTAAATCTTAATAATTTTTGTTCTCAGTAGTAATCAAAGATACACCATGCTACAGGAAAAAAGACAAGGAAAAAAAAACCACTTTATTTCTTTATGTAAGTTCTTTTTCTAAAAAGATATTTTCATGAAAAAGCTATATCCATCGTCAAAGAGACAGATGTGCTTCTCGCATGATAACTCCAATATAGGAACAATAATTCCTACCCCCGGTGGACATTCTACCCTTGGGATTACCAGCTCCCCTAGTAAAGCTGTATGGTTACTTGTCAAACCTCGAAAGAGAACACCTAGAGGTTAATTTTCTATCAACTTTGGTCTTGAGTGGAGACCCTAGGCGTCTTTTAAACTTCTACAAGACTGACATAGGTTATCCTACTTCCTTTTGTATCTGAGGAGTACATTCATTGCTCTGTTGTTTCAGAGATTGGACAGTCCCCTATAAAAATCTGGAATAGATAATTACCATTTTCCCCAGAAAAAGAAAAGGGGGATCCTATCTATAACACCAAAATATAATTAAAATTAGAAGTAACGGAATGTAAAGGGTGCACCACTGTTTCCAATAATACTTTTTATATATTTTAATTTTTTTAATTAAAATTGGCGAAATAACTTTAGAAGTATTATTTTCGTATTGAAATTTTCTTATCGTAAGTTTTTAATTTGACAAAAAATCAACATGAGCCAACGTTTAAAATCTATAAAAACCGGAGGGAAAAACTATCGCTAATTCTAATTTTAAGTTCTCCAACGTATTAGTTACTACCGCGTGAAGAATGTAATCAAATATTTAAAGAGTGCGAAGTACTACAATTGAATTTAGAGATAACAATAAAAAAAAATATTTTATTTCATACACTTGACATTGTCCGTGCATGAGTCAATCATTCTGTGAAAAAAAAAACTTGGACAAATTATTTTATGATTTTTTGTGACACTACTTTCCGAATTGTGACACTTTTATAGTGGTTGTATCACAGCCCCGTTTCTTTAATCAATTAATTGAGTTATCAGGGAAACTGAAGGTGCCACCACATTAAAAGTAACAAGTGAAGCTGGTAAAAGTTGTGTTAAAAAATAAATCTAGATAATATTCGATGAGAGATAGAATAACTTCTGGAGGAATATTTTAAGATTTTCTTTTGATAAAAATTTTCACAAATGTTGCAGGATATCCCGAAATCCGTAAGATCTTATTAAATAAACACCACAATTTTCATAACCAATAAAATCATGTTCTAAAATTTTTAACTACGAAATACGTTAAATTATTTAAATAGTGGACCTAAAGCAAAATTTATTCTTAATATCTTTTTCAGCTGTAATTTTTGTTGTTGTAACATGATTTGCATGCAGATTATTCACCTGAATCGCATTGAATATAATTTAATAAATTTTTATACAAAATTAACCTTCTCCAGGTCGTTGACTTTCAAGCTTTAAAAATTATTATAATGTGTTAAAGTGACACGACATTAAAACGTAAAATACCCACAGAAATTTTAAGTCATGAAATCTAAAAATACCGCAAACATGCAGAAATCTAATCCATACACACAAAAAATTATAAATAAATAAAGTATATCCAATTTTTAAAATTGTACTCATTTTATAAACATTTTTATTTCTATCCACTCAAATAGAATTGTAAATACGAAAGAAAAAATAAAAAAATAAAAATAATAAGAACATGATGTGGCGCCCAAAATATTATCTTACAATGAAGCGGCAAGAGACAAAACATCATAAATATTTTATTGTTATAACAATGTCTTATAACGACTGCGATCAGTCATTTTTGTATGTGTTCGATTACAAGAGAACTTATTAAATGGCTAATGGTTGTAACGTTCTATTCAGAAAGTCATGATAGATATGTGTTTTTATAAGAAACAGACTTATCTAACAGGTTTGTGATAACCATGATGCGTATCCGGCTAGACGATGGTGATGCTGCAACTTCCAAAAAAAACATGTGAAACTTTAGTAAAAAAAAAATTACAAAAATCTTAGAATAATATTTAGTTGAATAGTTGATCTTCTTTCCCAATTAGTATCCACCTTCGAAACTGATAAAAAGAAACAAACGACCGTTGGTTAGAGGTGTAGCGGCCTTGAAATCGGTGTACTGATACGTTCTGTTAGTCTCATTGGATATTCTAATGTTCCTTAGAAAAATTTTTAGTAATTTGAATTTTTATTAAATTCAATAAAACCTGAACAAAGGCCTAAATAATGTTCAGTTCTCAAAAAAGTACCTTTTGTAAAAAAATTCATGCATTAAACGATCTCTTTATAAGAAGTACTTCTATGAAAAGTGACTTTTATAGAAAGTATCTTTTAAAAAGAGTACCAATTACAAAGAGTACGTTTTATAAATTGTAACTTCTACAAAAAGTACGATTTAAAGAATGTATCAATTTAAAAAGTACCTTTTACAAAAAGCATGCTCTGTTAAAAGTACCTTTCATAAAAAGTACATTTCGTAAAAAAATTTTACAAAAAGTACCTAGTACCTTTTATAAAGAATACCCATTTTAAAAAGTACCTTTTACAAAAACCACCTTTCATAAAGTTTACCTTTTATAAAAACACTTTATGTTAAAAGTAACTAAAAAAAGTACCATTTAAATTAAAAAAAAAAAATAACAATTCTATAATAAGCCACAACTACTTCTTCAGGGAATTCTTTTCCTTTAAAGAATTATTATTATTTATTTCATTGCGTTTGTTGTCATTTATACGTAGTTTTATTATTATGTATTCAAAACTAGTTTTAATCATTTTACTAAAAAATACCTTAATTTCTTGTTTGTTTAAATTTTTAAGTAATTAAAAATTCGACAATAAAGTATGCAAATTAAATAATTTTCCAATACGAATTGCGATTCATTATTTATTACTTTTGGTGATCGTTCCAAAAATATACTTTCTTATATGTTTTATGGAATATTTTTTTTTTTTTTTTGGATTTAAGTTGTGTTATTGTGGTATTTTGAAATGACGTCAGCCCGATTAAGAAAAAAGTCTGTCATTCAAAAAATTTTCGACACATAAAATGTTAATTTCAACAATAAAACAAGTTGTGAGTAGTAGAAATGATCGCTTAGAATAATCCGACACTAATCAACAGATAAGATTATTTTTAAAATAAAAAAAGTACCTCAATTCAAAATGAATCGATTTAATTTGTTTTTGCTCACATGTTTCTTTTTCTCATTTACTTGAATTTATTTACTTTAGAAACCTTGTAAATTTGAAACTTAAATAAGTTTTAGCTAAACTATACGAACACTACAAACATATTTATTTATTAAATTTTTGCTGTTGTTATATTTTACACAATACTATGAGTTTAACAAACAATAAATGTGTTTTAAATTAGCACATCATAGTTACTTGAACTTTAATACCTATTTCGCATATAATAATTGTTTTTATTTCTTAATAACTACATGTTTTCGTATAATATTTTAACAAAAATAGTATTTGTAATCATTGAGTTAAACTCAAGCTTAAAAAAACTTAATAAATTATCACTCAAACGTAGAGAGTGAGAGCGCTTTAATAGTCATTAGTTCACTTTTCTGTTTTTTCACGTTTCTAAATTCATTCATATTTTTGTTAAATCATGTGTTGGAAAATAAAAATGTTTAATAACACTGGTCGACAAATAAACGTGTTTTGATGCATCTCCATTTGCCAGAGATGGCTTTCCAAATTTGTACGAAATTTTCTAATTTGAAATAAATGATATATGAGACCTGCTCCAAGAAAAGCGACCTCTGCGCCGAAAATTTTTTTTTTTACTTTTTGAGTGATTCTTATAGGAAAAAAAAGCTCTTTCAAATGCCACAAACCGCAAGATTCTATGTACTTTAGTTTTTTTACAAATCACCTGTAAAGATGAACATAATTAATGAAAATCATCGGTGCAGATACGTAGCTCAAAACGAAGCGCTTTTTTTAAACGCGATTTTCTCAATAACTTCTTTTCGGCGCAGAGGTCCCTTTTCGTGAAGCAAGTCACATATAATGATTTTTATAATCTGCAGGAATTCTTCCAAAGATAATGGAGGTATTCAGTATTTGGCACAAATGGCTTTTCGAAAGTGCAAATGCAAAATATCATAGATTTTAGACATAATTCGCATACTACGCGTTTTTAATTTTCATTTAATTTCCTTTTCCAAATTATGCGACTAACGCAATTAACGTAAACTTTTCTCAAATTATATCCACATGAGCTTAACAAAAATTTAATCTTTTCTTTAGTTTTTTGTAAAAAGTTATGAAAATGAAAATGAAAATAAAAAATTTGGTTTTTGCCCCTTACCCAACTTTTTTGTCCAAACTAGCTTCTTTTGCTCCATACGTCTACTATATTTCATGCATCGAACATAGAAAAAAATAAAAATTGATTTCAATTAAAAAATTTGTGATATCAATTAAAAATTTAATTAAATTTGCACCAGTAAACAAATTAATAGTATCAATTAAATTTTTATACATTTATTAACTAAAATTATTTATTACAATTAAAAATTTAATTAAATAAATTAAATATTTAATAAAATTTTTTTATATTTTTAATTAAAAGTTTAATTGAAAAAAAAATTTTTATATATTTTTCTGTGAATAAAATGTTGTGAAAAGGATGAAATTTTCTATTTTATATTTGCCAAAATTTGCTTGAATTTAATATCTATCCAGTGCAGAGAAACATATCAATCGGGCTACATCCACCTATAAATTCTTTTTAAAGAGGTTCTAATACTTTGATCTTCATTTGATTTCCATTTTGATTATATGTCGATTTCTTTGTTTGCTATGGAAATGATGTAAACCCAAAGTGAAATATATATTGAACTAATTTATAAAAAAGTTAACTGCAAGCGCAATACAGCTCATACAGCAAAACAAAAAATACATATTCAACCTTATAGAGCAAAATGAATGCCTAATACCTTAGGAAGCGAAAAAAAAAAAAAAACATTGCGAAACCGATTTTGGATTCAGAAAGCTGATATTCAAATTACATAAAACCCATTCCTAACAAAATTCTTTTAAAATGGCCGATGCGCCAAACTGAAAATCGCTGTTGATTAGTGTAATTATATATATTATATAACTTTTTGCTATACTTTCTTATAAATGACCTTCATTTGAAACAATTGAAGTCATTATTAAATGCATTAATATTATATTAAAAAGTTTTGTGGCAATAATACCAGCTAAGCCCCGGCACGTTTCGCCGAGAATAAATCTTTAAAATTTGATTTCTTTTTGATATTTTTGTTCTATTTAAAATTAATTAGTTTAAACTATATGTGATAGTAATAAAATAATGCTAATGGCTTGACTTTCCTCTAGGAGCATACATATCTGGTTAAAATATAAATATTTCCTCTTTATGGGAGGTGCCACACCCACATGTCTAATCTGGCCACTACTTTCTTGGCAGCATTACAAAAAAATTCAAGATTCTTACTTCATTAGCTCCGAAAAGATTTCAATATTGTTTGTAATATATGTGGAAGGTGCAACGCCCACTTATATTGTTCTGACTATTTCTTTTTTAGTAATGCACTAAATCAAGTAAGAGTAACTCCTAAAAAAGCTCAGGCCATTTCTTTTATGAGTTCGAAGGATATACTACGTTTTTGGTAAAACTTATATAAAATGGGCTACACGTAAAAAATTCTAAAATTTTAGCTCCACTGTTTAATAGCTATTATTAAATAAAAAGTTGCTCTATATGGGAAGTGTCACGCCCACTTATGTTTTGTAACTTTTTTTGCAGAGATATACTAAAATTATTATTTACAAGGTGTCCAATTTTTAATGGGTTTCCTTTAAAATCAAAATATACAGTGGGCAGAGTTTACAAAATTTCAGGTACTAAGCTGACTAGTTCTATAAATATGGACAAATCCTGCGTTACGAACGATACATTCGTTCGCGTTTTCGGATTGAAATATAACAATTTTTTGGTCTTTCAAAAGACATACCTTCAAGTTATACACAGTGTTGAGTGGGATTTGAGTGTACTTTCGAATGTCATCAAAATATTTTTTTAACAGGTACAAGTTGGGAAAAATTTGATCTAAAAATATTGTTGCGCACGCTACAAAAAATGGAAGTAGCTTTGAAGGTTGAGGTATGTTTTCGTAATTTTTAGCAAATTTTGCATAATAAATCTGAAAAATGAAATACCTAAAAGAAAGATGAATATAAGAGAATTCTAAAATGGCTTATATGCAGCCAAAAAATGTTGTAGTTTTTTATCAATGGCCGTGAACCCAACGTTACACACGCTACGTTACGCACGCTACATTTTTTCCAGTAGTATATAAATAAAAACAATAGTATTTATTTGAACAAAACAATTTATATTCTTTTTTAACAACTTTAATTAATTCATATTTTATGTTTATAAATAAATTTTATGTTTTGATGAATCTGCCGTTCGAGAAAATTTTCATTAAGTGATGCAAAATAATGGTTGCTTTTAATTCCGGGAATGCTCTTAACGTTAGCCCATCTCGCCGAAAGAAATACAGTTGTATTTTTTATATATGTATATACTGCTTACATATAAAAGAGAAATACAATTTATATTCATTTTTGCCAATTTAAAAAAATCATGGGCGTAACTTAACGCTGTTTTCAGAGCTTTTATACCCACCCCCTCGTAACGCTTTTTAATAATTTTTCTGTGCAAAATTTCCAATCCGTAACAAATCTTTAAACAAAGATGATGTGAAAATTTCAGAAAGATGAATCTAAGAGTCCATAGTTTTCAAACAGACAAACGGACAAACATAAATTTTATATACATATATATATTTTTTTATGCATTAAAAGTGAAAATTTTAGTTTTATTTTGTATAAAAAGGATAGAAATAGTACAAAAATATTAATTTCAAAGTATTTCTAATTTATCGGAAATAGGCGGCCCACTGTGCGGTGATTCACAAAGGAAACAAATGTATTTTGTTAGATTTTGTTTTTTATTGCAAATATTTTAAGTTTGAGTCTTGTATTGTGATTTATTTTTAGACGTTATACTTTTGTTTTAATAATTTTTATTTACACATGCTCACCTATTTATTTTTTTTGTTGTTAGATTGTTTATTTAGTTCATTAATTTTTTAGTTGTTATTTTTTTCGACCAGAATGCTTCATCGCCTGCTTGAAAAAAAATTAAATGACGCCGACGTTCTCTCAATACACCGAAAGAAAAACAAGCGCAGCTGCCAGCCACAAACTTCATGTTGTTCGTTGTATAATTGTGTAAAATTTTTTTCTTATCTTTTTATAAGTTACACCTCATCAATTTTCCATTGAAATAGAAAAAGTTAGAAAAACACATAAAAATATATTTTATAGGTTGTGTTGTTGGTGTTGCTGTTGTTGTTTATCTATAAAATTATTTCATTTAAACTTTTCAACATGAATTGGCAGTTTTTGTTAGAAATTAAAAAAAAAACAACAATAAAAAAAAAGAAAAACCATACGAGAGCTAATAAAGTTTTTACTTAAATGGCAAAAACAAAGGGAATTCCTGTACGCTGACAGCACCAAAATTAGTTTGAGGCGAAATGATTTCAGCAGTCAATAATATTTGTTTGGCTTTGCTTGGTACAGTTTTAGCTTTCAGAACTTTTTTAAGTTCTGTAAACATATTCTATTTACACTACGCAACTTTGTAGCATGCAACAACCTTTTTTTAATGCGGGAAAGACAGAGAAGAAATATAAAATATACGAGTATACATTTATATATCAACACTCTCTTAAAATTAATATTTCATACAAAAAAGTTGCATAATGTAAATTCGGTAATAGTAGATGCCACCAGCACTTTGTTATATTTCATCATTTCTAATGTTTGTCATATTCCCAATCTGCATGTTGCATCTTTCTATATAACATCTTATCTAGATATTTTTTAATTGTTCTTCTGCAACTGCCCGCGTACTCTATTAATACTGCGTTAGTTTAAAGTTATAGGGGTGATTTCGTGTTAAGGTATTTAATGATAGTCTTGTTGCTTGCTTATAATTCCTATTAAGTTTAGGAAAGTTTTTGTGGCATTTTACAATCTTGATGGAAATGGCTGTACATAAGAAATGAAATTTCACTTAATTATTGTAACTATTTTGTAGATATTCAATATATCATAAAATCTATTTGAAATTATTTAACTACTTGCGATTGACATTTTCCTGGAAAATAAAAAGGTGTAATTTTCACAAGAAAATCGTATTACACAGCTACAATGGAAATGCAGTTTTAAATCATCGTTAAGGCAAACAACTAACAGTTTTTATAGAAATTCCTTTAAAATTCTTAATAAATTGTCGTATCAGTATGCAAAACATGTCAATAAGTGCAAAACTGTTGTTTATATATATTTTTTTTTTCAATGAATGAAAATCATAGAAAATATGTTTTATTTTGAAACTAAAAGACACAATGAAAAGGAATTTATTAAATTGTTTTTTTTTTCTGCTTCTAAAGGGCACTGGGATTTAATCATCAAAAAGAAAACTCTGGCATAAACAATTGTGCAAATTTTATTTGCTCGTTTTATTCCACATATTTTTATCAAGTGAGTGAGGATGTAGAAAAACGAAATAAATCAAAATAAAACTGTTGAAATAATTGCATGTGTTTGGTTAATGGGACATTGAACTTGAGGTTAATATGTATGGTACGTCCAAAATGGACATACAGACAGATGGTAAGAGAAATGGACAGACTGACATATTAACGGACTGACGGACAAACGAATCGATAAAAATTCTTTCGATTGATTTGTATATGCTATTGAATTTTAACATGTATGTTTTTTTACGAAATTAAATTTACTTAAAAAAGGTAATTTGAAAAAAAAATCTCACTGCAAGAACAAACTATTATGTCATTTTGATGACGAGTACGAGCTTTTTTTTTGGGTGTGCGGCGATACGACCACATTTAATTAGTTTTTGTGAAAAAGTAAATGAAATCAAAGTCTAACTTATATTTTAATTAACATCTTGTAGGTTGTTAAAAAAGTAACCAGTTTTGAGTACGAGTTAAAAAAGAAAAAAATATTTGCAGCCAAAAAAACATTCAAAGGTTAATCGTTTAAATAAATCTTAAACTGAGACAGTGAAAAAACCTGTGAATAATTTTGACAAAAAAAAAAAAAAAAAAAAAAAGAACGTGCGGCACTCGAGGACTGTCGCGGTAAAGCAATTGCATAGTATTTTTTATCAACTTATGCAATTATATTATTACGTTTTGTTTAATAACTCGCTTGTTATTGGCGATAATTTGGGCAAATTATTAAATTTTTCGAATGATGCAAGTTTCACTGCTCTACGGCTTCTATTTACGGAGTTACGGCCAAATTACTAATTTCAATACTCCCGACCCAGAAAAATTCTCAAAAAGTGTATTAAAATCAGACTTTTTGGCAGCAGGAGAAAACAACAACTTCGCAGCACGAGAAAAAAGTTGACTAGGCTGATTAGTAAAGACATTAAATTTTGTGGGATTAGTGTTATTTATGGAATCAGTGTATTGTATTTGTGTGTATTGTCTTAGGTTTTTTCGTTACGGAATTTCTTGATTCGGTCGCCACGCTCAAAGCCCGCGATAATATCTATGCAATAGCTTAAAAAAATGCGACTTTAATACAGAAAGTTGATCAAAAAGATAGAAATATGGACACAACTAAGTGAGAGTTTGAAGGATTTAAGTAAATACTTATTTTTTTTAAATAGCGGTTTTATTTTCTAAACAATATTTTAGGTGCCCCTCTTATATTTCTATGGAAGCAATACTTCCGAGGTAAAACTTGTCTGTCCGATACAAAAAAAAATAGCACAAAACTGCAAAAAAACCGGATTTTTTTCTTAAGACGAGCCCTCAGGTAATGATCCTAATTATTAAATGCATTGTGCAAAACTAAGGAAAAGGAATAGGATTGAGAAGATAAAAGTTGAAATGTGACGGCTTAATTCCTCTACAGATCTGGTATTGAGCGTTTTGTTAATTTTTAGAGCAGCGCCTCTGGTGTTAAGTAGATGGATTAAATTTCTTAAGCAGTCATTTTATTAATTGTTTTACTTCGTCAACGGTTCTAATAACTGCCGAAGGAAGACGCTGTGGTCTACATTAGCTTGGAACAGTATCAATCGCTGTCGGAACAGTATTTTAGTGAACTTCATCACTTGAGACACCCCAAATGCAATTAATATAATGCCACACTGATGTTCATTATAGAAAAAATAATGATGTTGATGATTTGCCATGACCAGATATCTAACCCAGGACCTAAGTCATAGTTTGCTTAGTAGTCAAAAAAGAATTTTTGAAATTGGTCAATAAATTGAAGAGTTGCACGATAATCATTGACAATATTATGGCAAGCTCATTATTTGGAAAAAAATGTAAATCGGTCTACAAATGGAGGAGTTTTCCAAAAAACAATAATTTAGGGGAACAAAATTCGACCGATTAGCAAAACCGATAAAAAAAATTGGAAATCGGTCAATAAATAGCGATACGCAATTTTGTTGGGGGACAACTTACCCCTGTTTTCAAAAAACTGCAACCAACCAAATCATGGCAAAAGAAACCAATTTAAAAATCGGTCTATAAGTAGAAGATCTATACGACAATCTATGTTTTAAAGGAGGACAAATCTTTTTTTTAAAAAAAAGCAAAAGATGGTACCAAACTACAAAGAACAACTACAAGATATTTCGAGGTTAGATGTTTGAACATTCAAACTAAAATACAAACGAATTGAAAACCTTCTTCTTTGTGTTGCTATTAAATCGCTTAAAAAATACATAGAATTTTTAAAAATATAGTTTTTTAATGCCTTACATTAGCTCTGTAGATAAATAACAAAGTGAATTTGAATATAAAAAAATTGTTTTACATATGTCCAACTTGTCTCACCTGTCATAATTAATTGTTTCACCAGTCACAATATACAAAAATTTCAAAAACTACTTTTTTTTTTTTTTATTAAGCATCAGCTTTTGAGATTTGTTAATATACATATATGAAACTATTGCATTGTAAGCTATGAGTTACTCTAATGTTTCACAGTCACAACAGGATCAGTCACTTAAATTTTCGGGTTTAATTTCTTTTTTTACTATATACATAGTTAAAACAATAAAGCCTCGTAAAAAGTTTATAGAAGCAAGCTGCACGTGTGCTCCAAAAAACTATAAAATTATAATTACAACCTTATCTTTATAAATTGCAATCAAAATGAATAAATTGCAAATCCATGAATAACAAATAAATCTTAAAAAATTCTACATCACTCATCAATTCATTAGTAAAAAATCTCTATAATAAATTTTCTAATCAAAAAAACTACTACTACTACAATGTTCATTTATAACACAGTTGATTTAGAAGAATATTGTAGTTGTTATGGAAGCCTTGAACTAAATAGATAAAATGAATATGATTAAAAAAAATTTACACAATTTTCCAACAATTAAATTCAAACAAATTCCATCAATAGTTATAAACTTAAAAAACTCATTAATTTAATTTAGCCAACATAAATACAGCCATACATATGTATGTATGTTGATAATGACACTTAATTTGAGAAAAAATAATGTTTAATTCTAAAATGAACTTAAAAATAAACCCCAAAGAATAAAATGTTTATTTCTATAACAAGAAAAAAAAACAGAATTTTACGCCTGATATGATATAAATTACATACATAAATGCAAGCAAGCAGTAATAGAACATAATAGAGGACTGGAAAGAATTAAGATAAAATTTATGTATGTTGTAATGCAACAGCGGCGACAAAAGATATTCGATTTTGTATGACAAACTCTTCCCATAGCGAAAATATAAAAACTAAAGTGAAGAAAAAAATTAAAGAGGGATAAAATTTATAAAAATATAAAATAAATACTTGAAACAAAACCATGAATACTTAAGCTCCCACCCAAAGACCACTAACTAAACCACTCACACAAACATACACATGCATATGTACTAGTGATGTTAGGAATATCAGTTTTTACTATGTGCGAATACGAATACGAATCCGAATATTACTTTTAAGGTTTAGAGCCACATAATATTACAAATTTAATTGGAAAAAATCCCTCCCTGTCACACTACTTTAGGTTTATATCATTATTATTACATTGAGATGCCGAATTTGAAGAGCACTACTAAACATTTTAAAATTATTTTACCTACATACATACTTTGAGATTTCGTTTTGTTGTTTGGAAGAACATATTTTCGCAGATTGCGCAGCCACATGTCTCGGTGGACTTTCACATATTAAATTTTAGTTCTTCCATTTTTGAAGTCCAACATTCCTCTACTGAGAATTGATTACTAACTTAACATTATATGAATTTATATATAAGGCTTTAACTTTTAAATGGTAGTTACGAAATATAATTTTCGTTTGTTTTTTAAGAAGATTATTATCTTCAAAGATAAAGGGATTTCTTTCTTTAAATAAAAATTTTTATAAATTAATATATTTTTGTACATTTTATGTACTCTTTTAAACTTTTTGCATGATTTTTTTTGAAAATGTAGTGCAAATTGTTCGAGATATATTCGCTTGAATTTGGCGAATACGAATATCTTAAAATAGGCAAATAGTCGAATAATCGAATACGAATACGAGTATTCGTAACATCACTAATATGTACATATACTTATGTCACATGCTATGACGACAGGGTTCTTAGATTTCTTTTGAGTCGCAACCCCAATTTGAAAATTTTCATCCCCGAAATTCCCCAAAAAGCAATTTATACTATTGCCAAAAATCCCGACTAAAAATAATACTACTTCATTTTCAATTCACTTAAGTATTAACTTAAGAATACTTTATTTGCACTGTAGTTCATTTCTAAGTATATATTTGTATATGTGTTCTAACAAATTAGTTAAGTTGACTGATAAAATCAAAATGTTCGGAGTCCAAATCTTCTTTACCGAAATTTTTGGGTACATGCTTTTAGAATTAAACAATTTGACCATTTCTGGAGATGGATCAAAAGTTTTACAACAAATTCCATTATTTTAAAATGTATATTAATTCTCAACAGAGATTCGAGCAACTTGTACTTCACTTTGTTTCTAATTTTTGTTTTTACCGTGTTCATTGCCGAAAAACTCCTTCAACGCAAGCGTTGTTCGTTGATACGTAAAGTAAATTTATTACCAACTCCGCCAGGTCCTTAAACGGCCATGATCCAGCGGCATCTTGATATGAATAAACTTCTGTCCAAAACATATTTAAGTTGTTTGTTATTTGTATATCAAATAAATCGTTCCACCTTATAAATGGCATTTCTTTCCACTGTGACTCAAATATATCTCTTGGAACATTTTCATTTGACGCTGGTTGTAGTATTTTTATGATTGAACTAAATTTGGGTTGTCCTAATGGGTTGCAACACATGTTTGGAGAAAATTGCTTATATGTTTTGAAAATGTTGAGATTTGATGGCAAATATTTTAGCATTTGTTTCAACAAAGTTTTTAGGTATAAAAAAACAAGTCCGCTTTACTTTTAATAACAAAGTTTTTTTACCACACTAAAAACACTTATGTACTCAAAAAAGAACAATTAGAACAAAATAAAAATCCCCAAAAAATCTCATAAATTCCCCAAAGCATATAAATTATCCTCAATGAATTCCCCAATCCCCAAACCAAATTTTTTACTCCCATTTTAAAAAAAAAATCCCCGATTTGGGGATAAATCCCCTAATCTGACAACACTGTATGACGACACACCAAGTGCAGACAAAATAAATGTGGATGATCGGTTTGCTTTTGATATTTTTGAATTTCAAACAAATTTGTCGGTCTCAATTACATTTTCTATGCCAACGAAGAGTGTAATTATATATTTAATGTCTGTCTAATTGAAATTGAATTTGCGGAACTATAATTTCATGCTAAATTCACAAACAAAAATCCATTACAATTAAATCTAATTACAATTAAATTGTAAGTCGGAAATCAATGGCTGCATTAAGTAATTGCCAAAATTTAACTAATACGCCATAGTTCTGGTGCTTTCTGAGGAAAAAGCTAATTGGATTTTTCCACTCATTAATTTTTGGCAATTACCCACATAATGTGTGTGTAAGATATATCAGGAAATAGGGTAACATACCTTCTCCGGCCATGACCACAGTCGATAGAAAGTTAATATCTGAGGCCTCTCTTTCGAGACTATGGTGCCACTGGAACCTGTAATTGCCACAGATTAATACCTTCTGCAAGGTTAGAGAAATTGTGCTCGTATCTTCGATGTGCTGCGAGAGAAACTCTGTTCCCTCGGAGAGGGATATGCCGACATACATCGTGCTATCATCAATGATGTTAGGATTCTGTATTCTTCTGGAGTGCACTTAATGGCTGCGGATGTTGAAATGTTGGTTAAACGACTGTTGCTCGATCAGTGATAGTGGGGTTAACACTTCGGCTAATGTCAAACCTTCTTGAACTGTAACTGTACCAGCTGCGTAAGCTGCTAATAAAGCACGAAATTAAATTAACGTTAGCTCAATATTTTTTGCATGGTTGCTTTTCGGTCTATACATTAGAAGTTGCCACACATGTTGTCTGGGAATCTCGTGGTGGTGGACACTCAATTTCACACGGTATTTAGAACACAATCAGTTTGGGCCGCATGCCAGGTACGGACATTATTCTTAAAATAAATCTTCCCCAAAGTCTTCACGCAGGGTGTGACTTTGTCGATGGCTTGATCATAATAGATCAAGTTGCGGTCAATAAATGCATCATGGTGAGGTGACGTCAAAAGCACTTTTGATCATCAAACCTGAGGTAATTTTGCACGTACAACACGCTCTTTAGTAGGAGCGGTCGATATGCCAGTGAACCGCACTACGAATTACAGAGAGAATACTTACTTTAGCCGAGCTGTTCGCATATGGAATATACACCACTCATTTTCCTAGTTCTTATCCAATGCACTGCATACGTAGGGGTCATACCCTAGGTGCTGGTCCTAATAAAAAATAGGTATTCAGGATCCAAGCTGTGATCCGATTCATTGTAGTTTACACAAATATCGGTTAGATTGAAACAGAATTGTTCACCCGTGACTAAACTGTCTGGTGCATAGATTCTTATGTAGATTTGCACTGACAACACTTTCGCTGCTCTTCCCGCTGATGATGGTAAAAAAAAAATAGATTATTTGAGAAATTTTCACATAATTTTTTAAAAATTTATTTTCTTTGATCATTCAAACCCTTGTCCATATATTTTTGTGCACATACTTTTGTTCCACACAACACATTTTAGTACGTCCACAACCAGCCACTTATACAAAATGCAGTCATATAACACCACGCACTGCATAAATTGACCTAGAAATTAAAATGCATTTCGGTTGATGAGCGGTTGTGTATGTGTGTGTTTTTGACACATGGCAACCACAAATTGTATCCCCTCACCACACCCTCCTAAAGCTCAAAGAACAAGTGCCTTTCTTTTTTGTTTATTGTTGCATTTTATTTTTTTATTTTTTTTTGTCTAATTGTCTGTATGTTTGTATTTTCTGCTATAAGAGACATAGAAGAACAATATTTATTGTAATGGAAATCGAAAACCAGAATCCACCGCAAACAAACCGATCTAGTGTGTGTGTGTGTACCTTTTGTCTCCTTTTTTAATTACCATTAACAAGATTTTCCATTTGTAGATATTTTCTGGTTTTTGGTGATCACAACTATCATCGATTATAGGAATTTTAAATGTATGATAAATGTAAGCCAGTATTTTCATTTGGTATTTTTCATAAACTTGCCATCTAGATTAAAATTTACAACGACAACAACAACAACAAAATTAGAAAATTAATTTCTTTTAGCGGCTGTCATTCTATAAAATTGCCTAAATAATTACATTAATATTGTCTGGCACGATTCTAAAACCAAGAAGACCATTTTTAATTCATATGAAGGGTGGTAACAGTCCAAGATCTGGACGCCATTTTTTCTAAATAAAATATTAATATGTACAAAAAAAAAAAAAAAAACCATGATATTGTATAGTGTTAATTGGAAAAAATTTTTTTAAATTTTGTAATAAAAAGCTCTGGCCCACATGCCAAAAAGTCAATGAAAAAAACAAACAAGAAAACTGTTTTACATAAAAGTCTCAAAAAATTAGCACTTTTCAGCACTGCTTTCTGCATACATTTTTATGAAAATTCGAATTACAGTACAACTTCGACAGTCCGGACATGCGCCAGTCCGGTCACTCCAATAATTCGGACGCTTCTACATATCGGACAACTTAAAATTTTTACCTCTACAATCCGGAAAAATTTTTTTTATGCAAGAAAAAATTTAAATTCCAGTGGTTTCCCGTTTTTAGCTCGCATCATTTGTTATTCATACTTTTATTTACATTTTGCACTATCATTACTTCAGTTTCGGTTCATTCTTTCGCAAGCGTGTTGTCTAATTTCATACCAAGTGCCATGTCTTTAAATAATAAACGCAAACATAAAACTTATACACATAAAACACTAACTTTAAAGGAAAATTGTGATATTTTACAAAGTCTTCATGAGGGAAAAACTATTAGGCAGGTTGACGAAAAATTACATGTTCCTAAATCAACGATTTGGGGCATTAAAAAAAATAAGGAGAAGATAAAACAATTTATTTCGAACACCTATAATGGGCCCGGTAACATTTGAACGAAACTAATGTAATAAACCATTTTCATAATATAATTTTTTTTTAATTCACTTAGATTATTTTAATAATTTTCACTACTATAGTCCGGACAACTCGATAATCCGAACGTGCCTAAAACTATATGTGTCCGGACTGTCGAAAAAAATTACCATTATTTGATTGAAAATTAAAAATTTTATTTTGTGCCGCATATGCCACTATTATATATTAAATGTTGTGTATTGCCTTTTGTTTTATAAAATTCATTGAAATTCAAAATTAATAAAATTTAATAATTTGTAGCTTTAAATTACAATTTATAAAATTGTAACTCTTTTGATCCACATCCATAACATGAGAACTAAAGTTTAAACCCTTCAAAATATTATTTTGAAGCTAACATTTTGTTCTTGTTATT
Organism: Lypha dubia; assembly: GCA_947311025.1. NCBI lineage: Eukaryota > Metazoa > Arthropoda > Insecta > Diptera > Tachinidae > Lypha > Lypha dubia. The sequence continues at coordinate 87,630,052 of OX371264.1, read as the reverse complement.
GCTGTTTTTTTTAGTGTTAATTATATTTTTAATTATAAACGAAGAAACTAACATCAAAATAATTAATAACAATTTGGTTTAAAAAAAAGATACTTATGATTGTTGCCGGTCGGTTATACAAGATTTTTGTGAAAGTCTATGTCATGTTAATTTGTTTTTATAGTTTTTGCTTCAAATGTCAATGAACTTTTTTTTGCTGTGAGTTAAATGCAAAAATTCTTTTTTCTTATATTTTATTTCCACTTGTATATGGGGCAAAACTCTCTGTTTGCCTGAAGGCAGTTTCAGTAGAATACTTTCACATTTCAATTAAAAGAGCTGACAATTGTAAAAATTATTTTTATGCGTTTCTTTTTCTTAAGAAATCTTAAAAAAGAGTTTTCAAGAATAATTCTTTATTTAGTTTCAATGTTGTTTTGTTGACCGACAATTTTGGATTTTATTTCCCACAAATTCTAGTTCTTTTTAATATTTATATTCGTTGTTTGATTTATCTGTTCTATGGGCATGGATTTAGCTGGTGCTACCGCTTATACATCGTTGGCGGGAGGGGGTGGGAGTAAGAGTTTTCACATGCCCTTGTTTTCAAAAAAAAAAAAAAAAAAATAAAAAAATAATGGGAACAAACGAAAAAAAGTTTTAAATGGGTCAACTATGCGATAATAATTGTTTTTGTAAGGGGTCTGGTTTGACCACCCACCGATTTTTAATAAAAGTTATTGGCACGCTAATGTTTTCTAACAAGCCAACATGAACTTTTAAATTTGTTTTATGAATAGAGGAGTTTAGCGGTAATAAATTATAAATTATTTTTTTTGGGAGGGGGCAGTTTGTCGCTGCTTTAAAACAAATTAAATACTACCAAACTGCAAGCAAACACAAACAAAATATTAGGGGAACAACTTGCCTTCTTTTTTAGGTGATTGAAATGCTAGCAAACATTTCAAACAAAATTAGAACTTCTCTAGAAGAACTCTTCATAGTACTGGAATTATGAAAGTTCAAACATAACAAAATACCCCTCAAATTGATAACCAACCTCCGCCTTATTGTGAAGATTTTGCTTCAATACCTAGCACAGACATACACCACAATATGAGAACGCCTAAAAAGATTTAGCAAAGACAAAATGCGAAGATTTAAGGTATTATTGGATTCTAACTTTATTTATTTACAAAGTGCGATTCTGAAGACTGTTCTACGAATTTTAATTATTCAATTTGTCATCAAATTTTCTGCTGGGATATTTAATAGTTTTTGCATTCTTTTTTAATCATCACTGTTTTGCTTTTCATATAATATTTCTTAATATCAATTTATTTATTTATTATGTTTTCTTTGTTATCTCTTTAGTTTTTAACACCATCTGACAGGAAAAACCGGAGTGTTTTTTAATGAAATTTATATCTTAAAAAAGGTAAATAAATTTGTGTTTAGTGTTTTCTTTAAATAAATTTTACGATTTTGTTAATCCAGATTTACACATTTTATACAGCTAAATTCGTGAAAATAATTAAAGACATGAAAATAAATGAACACCTTTTAAAAAGTAATTTCTCTACATTAAATCATCGTCGCCGTCGTCCTCGTCATCATCATTAACATGATTTTATGCAAAAATGTTAAGAAAAAAAACAAGAATTATAAAAACACTTATCTATTTATCTTTATAAATTTTTGTTTAAACTTATTTAGTCACGATTTTGAGTTTTTTTTCTGTTTCTATTTTGTGCATTTCTTTGTTGTAAATATTCAAAAAACTGATCACGCCACATACTGATTCTTTTTTAATCATCTCATATAGCTTGTTTTAAGGATCGTTATAAAAACTTAGCCAATACTTTTACACTTTATAACTTACATATATTTTTTTAATGGCTAATATCTAAATTGAAAAAAAATAATCTAAGAAAAATTTTTAGCAAACCAGTCCTACACATTTTTGGTACAAACTAAAATCGATTGCCACTGTGAAAAGCCAAGCACACAACAATCTGTCTGTCTGTGTATGAAACTTAAAAAACATGTGAAATTCACGTTAATAAAATCACCAGCCAGAAAATATCTGAAAAAAACCTTCACAACTGAGTAAAAAAACAAAAATAAAAATCAAACCGAATTAAAAGAAACAAGTTTTGTTTTCTTACGTTTATTTTTTACCGGCCGGCGCTTTTGGCAAAATATTTATTTTTTCTTCATACATTTCTTAAAATGTGCAATAAGACAACTACAGCCGCAGTAAAGTAAACTTGATTTTGTTTTCTTAGAAAAACTAAGAAAAAAAAAAAGTTTTTGTGAAATAATTATAAATTTGTTTGTCTGTATGTGTCATTTGTCTTCGAATTGAAAGTAAATTTAATCAGATGTTGTGGGTTGCTTGTTGCTGATGATCATGAAAATAATTTAAAAAAAATCTTTTTTGTTTTGCAATTTTAAAGTTATCTTTATATAAATTAATCTTGAATATTATTTGAAAGCTTTTTGACAAGCTTTCTAAATAAACTCAAAACAGCTTTTTTGGGGAAAGTTTAAAAGCATTGTGATTTAATAAAATTATTGATGATTTGGATATATATATATATTTGTTCCTTTTACTCCTACAAGGAGCATAGGGCCGAAAAAATAAAGTTACGGTTTCGGTAATCAGTTTTTATTTAAGACGAGTGGCTGATTGGGCCAAAGCATCCGATCCTGGTGTTGGGGCTGCCAAAAATGCATCCAGGCATGCGTAGTGTTATACCGCCCGTGGTCGGTTGTGATATTGGATTTTTGGTTTGGCGCCAATTGCTCGCCACGACGTTACAAGGATCACAGGCAAACTCGGGATATAGTGGGTGCTCGAGAGACCTTCCGAGACTCTCCCCTTGTAACCGCTGACTGTCTCTGACTCTACATATCTGCAGAACGTACCACTATCCGCAACCTGTGACGCGTCCCGTAGCACTCAGCTGTGCTTCCCATAAGTAGGTAAAATATCATACATCATCATAAAAATGACAGTGTATATTATACTACCTGCAAGGGCGGAGATATTGGATGTAAAGTGTTGAAATTATAAGTGAAAGACCCATATGTGTTTCGGCAACAAAATGGCACTTATTGAAAAATTGGCTCTTCAAAATGCAGGTGTCTGTTCAATCCTTGATACCAAAACTATTTTTTATAATTTAATTTTACAAGAAACTAAAAAAAAGTAGAAGTATAAAATGCTTGTACAGTTGAAGTGCCCTGTTAAGTTAAGCATTAAAGGGTGTTTTAAAAGGAGAAATAGAAGATGTAGAAGACATAATGTCTAATGTAAACCGTAATTTTTAGAAATATTGCAATGGTACACTATTAGAAATTAAAGGAAGAAATATTAAACAAATATAAACATTAGAGGGTGTTTTGTCAGGTAGTGTAATTTTGCAAATAAACTTTATTTTAAACACCGTAAAAGCAAACTCTTGAAATTGTCAAAGCTTGTGTGGCAATATTATAAAATACGTAAAACAAAAATTAAAGAGTGTTCTATTAGTTAATGTTATATTAAAAATAAATATGTATGTTGTGACCCTTATTAACTAATCTTGCACAACTCATGCTTTATTATAAAAATGCAGCAAAAATCGCCATAAAGAAAAGTTCGCTAATTTTAAAAAAATATTTCTAAATTATAAATTTCTCATAAATTAAATACCACTGTTGACAATTAAACAAATCTCTTTTAAATTTTTTTAAATCTAGAAAATTATTAAAATTTTTATTTGTTCCCAAAGTTTTTTTAGAAAGATTTCTTTTAATAAAAAAAAAAACATTTCCAAATCCTACAAAACAAATGCAAAATTTACATTTTATTTAGTTAGAAGTTGAGTATGAGATTTTATATAAATTCTTTTAGAAGATTGCAAATCTGGGCACCACTTATTGGAAAACCCTTTATTTTAAACAATCGTTTTTATATAGTATTTTAATTTGTATTTAAATTATTGACACAATCACTTTGTAAACGTGCAAACACATTTCCCAGAAATCGTAAACACCAATTTATACAATGTTAATTTGTGTAAAAAAAAAATATTCATATAGATTTTCACTAAACTGGTCGCATTAAAAAATTCCCGTAGTTTTTATATAAAGTTGCTGCTTTAGCAAAAATTCTAAGAAAGAATTTCTGCGAAACTTGATCAGCTTCTGTGGAAATGGGTTTTCGAACAAAAATTTATTTTTCAATAAAGCCTGGTACTCTGTTCATAATTTCGTGCGAAATGCTGTCAAACTGTATATAAAAGTATTTCGTATGAAACATTTCTGAAATTATGTTGCAAATGTAGTACTGTGTTCTTACATCGGAAAACACGCGAATTGTATCTGTTAGAATTAAACATGTTTCTAGCAACTTTTTTTCAGCTGTGAAACAACATGGCCAGTAGTTTTTTCGCACGAAATTTTAGTCAACAGCTGACAAATGTATAAATTGTAATCAAGGCAAGACTGCCAGGTATGCGCAGTTCGACAACAAGTACAACAATGCAAAAACAACATGTATTTTGTTGGTATAAAGTACTGGGTTCATATCAAAACACAAATAATTTAATACGTTTTCCTACGACTGCTTTAAAAACTATAACAATTATTCATGTATGCTTTTAAACTGTATCAGTTAGTATGAATCTAAAGTTAGTATAATATAAAGCGAATTGAGTCAGCTGCGCTTTCTAGCTCACCTTTTGGATATGCTTTGAATAATACATATGAGTTCTGTGTCAAAATTTTCGTACGAAATAATCAATGTAGCTAAACATTTTTCACAAATTCGAACAGAGTACCAGGCTTAATATTTAAATTAATTCATAAGTAAACCACACACTTTTTATAGAAGCAATAAAATTTGTATATTGCTGCTTAATCTCAATAAAAATTCATTTACTTTGTTGGAAAATTATTATTGAAATGTATTTGTCAACATTGTAAAGTGCAACATGTTGATGAAACATTTCAGATGTTGATCAACTATTTTTTAATTTACATGCATACAATATTAAAAAATTTCCATAAATAAATTGATTGACTTGTAATGGGCATTTCAAGTTTATAGCTTTCTAATAAAACTTCAAATTTTCAATCACCAATTTCAATTAAAAGTTTTTTATTGCAAAATAAAAACTCTATTAACTGACACTCTTAACCCCATCAGATAATAAATGAAACAAGTTTAAGGACGTTAATTTTATTTGAATGCTTAAAGCTTTTTGTTGTTGTTGTTTTTATTGTTACTATCGGCAAACAAATTACTAAATATGTCTGCCTAATAAGCAATTTTTTTCCTGTTTTTTACTCAACTACAAATAATCTAATTGCTTTAACTTAGTCACTCAGCAGGAAAAGCAATTATTTTCTGTAACACTGATCATGTTCAGTTGTTGCTTTTCTAAATTTTGTTATAAATATAAGCAGTTGCTAAAAACGAGAGAGTAAAAAAATGCTAATCTTGAACTAGACTTTATAAACAGCAGTGGAGTAAAAAAAAATTATAAAAAAAAAAAATCACTTAGATTTAAGCAAACATTTCAATTGCAAGTTTACCTTAAATGTATTTGAAAAAAAGCATAAAGATTTATAAACAAAAATATACAGACAGTCTGAAATTAAATAGATTACAGGCATTTAAAGTGAAATAGATTTGTACATTTGGAAAAAAACCAACATATCTACAAATTCACACTTTTCATTTTCAGCTTTTGTATACCGGAAATATTAGAAAATGTGCAGTTTATATGACTAAAACTCACACATAGTTGAAACACAAAGGAAATAAAAAATATATATATCATCTGAAGATGAGAAATAGCATCTGCAGTTAGTTAACTGTCAGATGATCTTGCAGGGATTTTGGAATGCTTCCGTTTTAGGCAAATATTGAGATATTGCCACGGGGCTTAATTATAAGTTGCGTTTAATGGCACTTACTGGAATGTTTTCGTATAAACTCTGCAAAATTTCATTTTATCTTTATTTTTAATCCTGCAGCTTTGTTTTTGTTTGCAAATTTTTGATAATTTTTTTTTTTTTGCCATATTTTGTTTGGCAACTTTTTTATTTTGGCGATTTATTTAAATTTGTTATTATATTTTTAATTTTGGTTTATTTTGTTTTTTTGTGAGTCTTTTATTTCTTCGGTAATTAATTGGAGATTTTTTTGGCGTATATTACATTTGGCGATTTTTTTAATTTTGTCGTTTTTTATTAAGCTACTTTTTTATGTTGACGATTTGTTTAAATTGATTTTTTCTTTTAATTTTTTTGTTTCGGTGTGATTTTTTTTCGGTGTTATTGATAATTTTTTTTTGCGATTTTTTGAGAATGTTTCGCTGCGGAGTTGTTTTCTTCGCGATTTATTTTGTTTGGTGCGTTTTAGTCTTTTGTTAAGTTTTCTAAAATTAGACCCTACCTGGAAGGATATAAGTTTCGAGTTATAACTGACCATCTATCATTGAAATGGTTGAAGTCCATCGACAACCCTACCGGTCGACTCGCTAGATGGGCGCTGGAACTACAACAGTATCAGTTCTCGATCATATACCGTAAAGGCCAGCAGAATGTGGTTGCAGATGCACATTCCCGCCTGCCGGTGATGGAGCTAAAACTAGCTCAAGCGCGACTCCCCACCACGTGCCCATGGTACGACGGAAAAATTAAAGCGGTGAAGCAAAGCCCGGAACAGCACCCCAGCCATCATTAACAACGAACTTTATATAATTCTACACTAATAACAAAAACTTATATTGTTTTTTTTTTTTTAATTTTTGTATTGGCGATATTTTATTTTGCAATTCTTTAACCCTTTTGGTTGACAATTTTTCTCCTTTTCTTAAATTTCTTATTGTTTTAAAGTTTTCCTTTCTGCCGATTATTTTTCAAGTTTGACAATTTTTCGTTTATGTATTTATTTACTTTTGACACTTTTTTATTTAGTGACCGTTTTCTGTTGGAAAACTTTTTTGTTGCATTTTACTTTGTATTCCATTGATCATGTTGTAGTTTCCATAATGCTAGACATCATTCTATTGCTTAGTGCATTCGTTCGGTTATAAGATAATTTAATTTTATAAAAACTTTAGCTGATAGAATACCCTCAACTTTTCAATATGCCTGAATTTTAAAGCACATTACTGTTCATTTTAAAACTTTGCTCTAGCTAGTAAACATTTTTATAGTTTACCTCCAGCGCTTTCCAAAAGACAAATCCAAATCAAAATTATATTGTCAACATGCTGGTGTAATATGCTGGTGGCATATCCAATGTCGCTCATAACTCTTAAACGGTTTTAACGAGGGTGCGGCAAGTATTTATAAATAGAGTAATGATAACAATTCAGTAGTTATTAAATAAAAATTCTAATTGGACTTTTAAAAGGGATACAATATTATTAAAAAAATTAATGCCAGAAATTACATCTGCAGTTTTGAACCAGTTTTATTTTATAATTTTTCACCCTTTTTTAAATAGAATGTGTAAGTAATTTTTGCAATGTTTGGGGGTACAACTTTCCAACCGGACCACGAGTGGCCTTTTGCCGAACACTAGTCTAAACGATCATACAAACATTTTCGCACAGAATAATGTATAAGGTAAAAAAAACTTGTTTTGATTTATTCATTTGATCCTTAATATAAATATATATATATTTTTTTTTTTTTGGAATAAAGTCGGGGATTTAAGTTTTTGAACGGGGATTTTATGGGGCCACCAGTATTTCATTTGGGAACATTAAAATATATTTACCAGGTGACAAACATAAATGTGATCACAAATAGCCAAATTCCCGTAGAGCTGAACGAAATTTACACAATTTTAATTTTTAAAATGTTATAGAAAAATTCTCAAATACAATTGAGAAATCGGACTTACGTAGTCAATAAGTATTGATTCTTGGCATTAATTTCCCATTGTTCCAAATGAGTGACAAACAAATTTTATAGAAAAATTCTCAAATAAAAGTGAGAAATCGGACTTAGAGCCTGTTCGGAAATTCATCACTGCGCCAAATGTGCTACATATTATAAAATAGTAACATTTGCACACATAAAATTTAAATAATACTGCAAACTTTTACAATAATATTAAAATCGTATAATATTTCTTAATCAAAATATTGAAAAATGCATTTTAATAATTATCTCATGACTTGGTTTAGTTTATGATTTCATTCATTCGAATATTCTATAAATTTTGTACACAACATGTGTTTGATATTTTTGTGCTGGAAAATTTATGTAAGCTTTCATTTATACAAAAGAAGAAAATTCATTTGATTTAAAATTATAATTACAATTAATTTAAAAGCACATAATAAATATTTGTTAAGCTATTTGAAAGTTAACAAAAAAATTAATAATACAAATTAGACGAGTTAGTTTTCTTTAGTTAGTAGGGACATGGCATGTATGCTGCTCATATAGAGAATCAGTTTGGTTAAAATTGAAGTGTTAATAAAAATGATTTTTGAAAAGGCTGCAACATTGATCGTGTGATCGACTGATCGTAATACACAAACACTTCATCAGCTCATTTTTGGTGTACCGCACTGTCCATTATAAATAAAACAATTAATATAGAAATAGAAACTACATATTTTCAAAAAACCTTTTTAGACCCTATTTACCGAAATTCGCTATGACTTCTAAGTTATCATGCATTCTTTTTGCTCTATATTAATTAAATTAAATTTTTCATACAACATAAATTGAACCCCTACTATATGCTTCATTTCCACAAGCAGCAAAGTTTCTGATGCATAGGCAAAATGAAATGACCTTGAAATATATAAAGAAGCAGTAACGAAAGTTCAAGGATACAATTTTATAAATGGAATCAATTATTTTAAATTTTACATTAGTATAACAGAAATTACTTTAATTTCATTCTTTATTGCAAAAAGTCTTGATTTATTTGATTTCCTTGTGCAAGCTTACACAGAAAAAAACATTTAATTTTTTTTTCAATTAACCCTTTATTTAAAAACATAAAAAAATTGATTAAATATTTAATTTATTTAATTAAATTTTTAATTGTAATAAATAATTTTAGTTAATAAATGTATAAAAATTTAATTGATACTATTAATTTGTTTACTGGTGCAAATTTAATAAAATTTTTAGTTGATATCACAAATTTTTTAATTGAAATCAATTTTTATTTTTTTTCTGTGTAGCGGTTACTTGATCGCAATCAATCCGATTGACCTATTTACCACTGGTCTGAAAGAGAAAAAATTAAATTTTAGAACAATTAAAGTTTGCTCAATATATTGTACAACATTTTAGTATACGTACTCGTTCGTATGGGGCATAATAAACTGCTTTAGCAGAATATGCAGTTGAAATATGATATTTTTCTATTTCAATAAACAGTGGCAAAAATACAGAATTGAATGAAACAATGGAATTTTTTTTCTTGAATAATTTTCAACCCTTGTAGTAAATCAGTTCTGAATATAATGTAAATAATCCTAGTGTAATAGAGCAAATCACACATTCCGTTCGGAATAGTTTCAATTTCGTAGTTGTATTCCGATCGTTTTAAATTTACAGTCTTCAGATTTCGTTTATTTTGTATTACGATTCTACAATGAAAAAGATTTGTATACCCACAGTCGTTTGTTTTTAAATTGTTTTTACTAGCAACGATCACATTTAGATTTTTTAATTCCAGGCAAAGCTTACTCGTATTTTATGTTTTTCTATTCTTAGCTGATTCTTAAACGAATTTTATAGAAAATTTCATTGTCAATTCCATTTAAATGAATTTTAATAGTTTGCTCACAAACAAAATTTTGGTTTTTCGTTTTTTAAAGATTCAACTTTCGGAATTGAAACCACTTTCGTTCGGTATTGACATGACTTGGTTAATTTAATCTTGCTTAAAACGTATATATACTAGTAATGTTACGAATACTCGTATTCGTATTCGACTATTCGCCTATTTTAAGATATTCGTATTCGTATTCGCCAAATTCAAGCGAATATATCTCGAATAATTTGCACATACATTTTCCCAAAAAAAAAAAAAAAAAAAAAAAATCATACAAAAAGTTAAAAAAAGTATATAAATGTACAAAAATACATTAATTTATAATAATTTTTATATAAATAAAAGAAAATTATATTTCGTAACTATCATTTAAAAATTATCTAAAGTCGTATATGCAAATTCATAGAGGAATTTTGGACTTCAAAAATGGAAGAACTAAAATTTAATATGTGAAAGTCCGCCGAGACATGTGGCTGCGCAATCTGCAAAAATATATTCTTCCAAACAACAGTGAATTACTAATTAAAAGCGCCAACAGAGTAAGAAAAACGAAATCTCAAAGTATGTATGTAGGTAAAATAATTTTAAAATGTTCAGTAGTGCTCTTCAAATTCGGCATCTCAATGTCATAATAATGATATATATGTACCTAAAGAAGTAGAAGGGTGGGATTTTTTCCAATTAAATTTGAAATATTATGTGGCTCTAAATCTTAAAAGTAATATTCGTATTCGGCGAATATTGTTTCAAATATTCGTATTCGTATATAAACATATATTTCATTCTTGAAATGTTTTTCAGAAATAATTTGTAGCAAACCCTCTAACAAACCTGCTATAGCAGGTATACCGGCACTCGCTGTACTATACTGATCGTAACACAAAATAATTACTTAAACATTCATCAACAAAACTAGAGGAAAAAAACGGCAAAATTAACTTAAACAGACAAAACTAAAATTAGACTAGTCAATAAATATAAATAAATAAAATTACTTAAAATGATGCATTTAAACAAAAAACTTAGAAAAGAAAAAAAAAACAATGAAATGTTGTTCATTTAGTAAAATTTGTAATTATTTTGAAAGTTAAATAATGTACAAAAAGTCAGCTGATTATTTATTAAAGAGAATGAGTGTGTGTTTGTGCGACTGTGTGTGTATGTGTCTCTGTGTCGAAAAATGTATACAAATTTATCATTTTATTTACTCATATTCCAAGTATCTCTATTATATCTTAATGAAACATTTTGTGTCAGCTAAATTATTTAAATACATAAAACAAGACATAAAAACAAAAAAAAAAAAAAAAATCTTAATGACACTCATCCAAATAAACGACACCTACACCCGAAAGTAAAATGTTCCACAAACACTGACACACTAAAATCACAAAAATATACAATATTTCATATGTGATGTTCGAGGACAAATTTATTTAATAAATTCATTTTTGCACAAATAATTTATTTTGGTTCTACTAAATCAATCTGCATGTATTAGAAATAAAAAAAAGAATCAAAAAATTAACATACTTTTTGTTGGTTCAGTTCAGTAGAACAAAAGAATGCTAAAAAACATGCAAAACTTTTATACAAAATATTCACAAGATATTTTCTATATCTCTACTTTTTTTTGTTGTTTAAAGATTTAAAACCAAAACTAAAATTTAATGAATGAGCTCGCTCTGATTTTAATAGTGACCTTTTATCGGCTTTGAGGTCAGTTTTTGTTTTGTATTATTTGAGAATTATAATATAAACAAAACCTCATACTACATAATAATCCACTATAACGCAAAAATCGCTAAAATGAGAAAAAGTTGGCACTCATACTTTTGTACTTTTGGATAAATTAAGTTTATTGTCTACATCCGCGGTGCCCACAAGTTCCTTATGGAAGAGCAAACACCAATACATTTAAAGAAAAACAAATTTTTATTCAAAATTTTTGTTGTAAAAACAAATACATGCAAAGAAAACACAAAAAATATATTTCATATATTTATTTCATATCATACGTTAAACAAAAACAAAATGTACATTCATGATCGCTGTCGTCAATGTTTACCAGCAAAGCATACGAAAGTGTTGTTGCTTTGCTCTTGCGAGTATACAGTGAAGAACGACAAAAAAAAAACTAATAAGACAAAGTTGTTTGTGTATTTCGCATTGAGGTTGCTGAGTGCTGTATGAGTATGTATATTAAAACACACAGCCTATAGCTAAGAGTATTACAAAAACAAATGAGCATGAAGAGCATAGGGCCTGGGCACCAATGGTCTACATTATCATGTAGTTTGAACGATGTCATGAGTAAAAGCTAGTATTTTATATACGGTCATGTCGTAGAACTCAATTCCGAACGAAAGTGGTTTTAATTCCGAAATTTAAGTTTAAAAAACAGAAAACCGAAAATTTTGTTTGTAAAAAAGCTTTACATGTTAATAAAACACCTTAATGTGAGCTTTAAAAAAATTCTTTTACACAAAATATAAGTGTTATATTTTGTAGGTACATTCATATGACGAAGCAAACGTATGTTTTCTTCGTCTGCCGACGTTTTTGCTTGTGCCTACCGATAAAAGTTGCTACGTAACGATGTAGGGTAATAAGGCCCTAAAAATCACATCACCCGAGTGAAATTCATATGGAAAGTAAATACAAACATTCAAATATTCAGAAGTTTTGTTATTTATTTTCTATTTTGTTATTTTTTTTTAACTTTTGGAAGGCAAACTTTTGCCTTAATTTTTATACTTTTGTTCAGTGAAAACTTGGGCTCCATGAAAAATGTCTCCAAACTGAAAATTGAAATATGTCTCCAATATTTTTTTTGTCGTTTTTAATGCAAATATTTTGAGGACATTATTAATTATTTAAGTACAGAAAATTACCCGAATGAAAGAGGGCTAATATTTAAAAATAAGAAATGGGGTCCTTAAAATACGAAAGACCCAAACCAAACTTTTAAAATATTTTGTTATATTTTTCTTTTTAGGTGATGTGATTTCATAAATACATAGTTGCGTAAATTTATTGCAACTAAGTTTTCCACAATTTATTAAAAATGGCGCACATTATTTCGAGATTTTAAAATTTTTAATTCTCCTTAGAAATATAATTTTTAGCGCATATTTTTTCGTGTAGTTAGAGCATTTTATACACGTGTAGGCTTAACAACTTTAAATTTATTTTAGTGATTTGTTTTTTGGGAATAGAAGAATCATCAAGTTTTCTGAATATTAAGACAATATCGAACGATGTTGATCGTAAAAAAACTAACCGATGTTACTTAAATGATTCCTCGCTTAAATACCAAAAGCTTTTAAATTTAAATTTGCACCGTGCCGATTACTATGTACGAGTATTATTAATTTTTTGTGAATTTTTTCTCAATATTAGGTTTGTTTTTTGCACTGAGTCAAGGTTACAAAACTGATGCAACCACATATTTTAGATTTTAAATAAATCATTTTATAATTGATTTTGGTCTCCTGTTTTATATCTTTGTACAAACAAACTAATAAATCTGAATAAATTCAAGAAATATTTGAGAAAATTTTGTGCAAAACCTAAAACAACAATAGACAATTGCTGCGGATTTTTGTGTTATAAATGTATGTTTGCATTTTTATTAAGTGGCATTAATAATTTGAATTGAATTTGTTAATGGTTTTATTTAAAGCAAGTTTTCTTCATCATCATCATCAGGCAAATCACAAATTATTCTCTACTGCATCGTCTCTGATGGCACACCAACCATCACATCAGTTTAATTTAAGCTGATTATATGAAATACTGCTTCCTTTTTTTTGTTTATTTTCTGTCTTTCATTCATAATTCATCACTCTTCTCCAGAAATGCAAAACAAAAACCCACTTCCACATCAGCATGAACGGTGTAGTAGTGTTTGAAGCATGTGTTTGAAATTAAATCTGAATAATACGCGAATAAGAAAAAAAAAACAATTTTTTTTAAATTTTATGTGTTAAAAATTTGAAATATTTTTTTTTTATTACGAATAAATAATGAAAGAAAAATTAGCACGGGTCAAGAAATAATCATTTTTTATTTGGATTAAGTGTGATTTTTGTAGCATTCAAATGGGTCTTTATATAGTTTTAATATCACACTTTCAAATGCATTCAAATCATCAGCAGATTCAGTCTCAATTACGAAATATGTAAATCAAATGCACTAAATTTTATGAAAATACGAGTATATAGCAGCCACAACGTAATTTAACAGTGTGTTGTAAGAGATTTTGTGCAACAACATTTTGAAATAGAGAAAAAAAAACTAAACCAAAAAGTGCAGGAATATTTAATTTATAAATCAAACGATCAAGAGAACTGCAGTAATCAGATCAGGTTTTGAAAATTAGTAAATAAAAGTATTTATAAGGCAAAGTGAAAAAAAAGCATTGACAACCAACGGTCTAACTGTATATATATAGGTTTATAGAAAAGTAAACACATTCATATTGAACGAAAAAAATAGTTTGTTGTGATGTTTGTAAAGTTTTTTTTTTTTAAAAAAAGCTTTTTTGCTTATGCTTTTGTAATTATCAAATTTTATTTGCGAGTTCATGTATGAGTAAATGATTTTTGGAACTTTTCAAACATAAATGGTAAAGATCTACGGATGAGTTGGTATTTAGGAAACAACGAAATACATATAGATTTGCTAACCCACAACAAATAAATAAAATTTATTTTTAATTATAATTTAAGGCAGCGATGATCAGTTCAGTACATCTGCACTTTTTTTTAGTACAATTTAGATTGCGAAAGTACTGTAGCACTCCAATAAGATATATACTGCAATTTTAAAGTTTTCTCTATTTAATTTTGTTTTTTTTTTTTTTATTGTCATGTAACGAAGGCATGATTATCTTTGGCGCAAAAAACTACTCAATGTCATATAAGAAAGCATAATTTTGATCTTTGCAAACATTCAATAAAAGGGAACTAAACAAAATCTATACACTTAACAGCAAAGGGGATTTTTTGTGACATATTATGCATAAAATTTTGATCAAACCAATTTAATTTTATACTATGGTAATTGTAGATTTGCACAATCCACATTTGATTAAAATCGCATCGGTATGTTTGGAGTTATAACCACTTAGTATTATTGTAAGTTTTATCCGCACAAAAACACAAATGTGAAGATATTGCCAAGTTCCTATCCAAAATATTTCGGCCGTAAAAAATACTGAGATCAAAATATGGACCAAGTTCTTGATAGGTACAATTCCATCTCATTTCTAGGCAACCTGTAAGCTTGGCAAATTTTTTTTGCCTTTCTTATATGGGAAAGAATTCTTTAAAAAATATTGCCCCCAGGTAAAAAGTGCACGTTTTCAGATTTTTCTGGTTAATTTCACACCAAGACCTATCAAGTTTCAGCTCTCTAGCTATACTGGAAGTACCCAATAATATAGATGAGTGAGTCAGACACTGAGTTAGTCAATATGTACTAAAATTAAAATTTAACCTGTGAGACACCTCAGTTGGGAGACCTTATGTATCAAGTTTCATTATATTATGATCAAGAGGAGCAAAGTTATGAGGGGGGTAAAAACAGCTCGAATGGTTTTGTGTAAATATACACACTGTGTGGCCGAACTTGGCCTGGCGCACTACCGTGCAACTAGATTTACCAATATATATTGTCATATGCAACCATGTTTAAATTTTTAGAAATTCTAATAGTAAAACGATGATTAGATGTGTCAGATCTGAAAATTATAAACGTGTAGTATACTTTTTTTACGAAATTAATTAAATTTGAAACTGATATTTGAATTTAAAAAAAAAAAAAAAAAATTAAATATTTAATTTGATAGTATTAATTTTAACATTTGTAAATAACATTTTTTTTTGTTTCACTAACACCCCCACAAACATTTTAATATTTATTTAAAATTTTCAATTTTGTGATTAATTAATGAGTTTGAACTAAGATATATTATATCTTCTTAATATTTATGAATTTAAATAAATCTAAATAACATCTAGAATGTTTCAGTAATTTCACGAAAGATTTAGAAGAACAGTTAGGTACATTTTGGGCTATCTTATGAATGATTGTACAAAGATAGCATAGAAGGGCGGGTTACGAGCAATAACGAGTAATACCATCTCACTTCTTATCAAGCCATGCTTCACATATTATTATTTTTTTTTTGTTTCTTTGTTTGTTTTTGTTTATTTTCTCCTGTATTTTATTAATTTTGTCAGTACTGGTAATTTTAAAGCTACCTATTATCTTTAGATATATTGTAGCGTGCATTCTATTTTTGGCTAAACAAGATCACCATCCCATTTTCCCTGAGCACGGTCGGCATTAAAGGTAGCTAAGTGTTTACGCTAGAATAGAATTTAAGATCGTCCGTTATATGTAGATGTTAACATGAGTTTGTTTATTGTGTCAGTTGTGTTGCCAGCCGGCAACTGGAAATTTGTGGACGTCAGAATAGCATGAAACACCAACTGAAACTGGCAGCTAGCTCTCAGTTGCGAATAACTCCAAAAATTATGACAATATGGTAATCATTATCACTGACAAAGAGAAAATGAGTTTTCCATGCTGTTAGTGCAGAACTATGTCCAGAAATTCGGCTGTACAATTTTCGAACAAATAGTACTAAGAAATACAAAATTTGTTCCTCAATCAATACAAATTATTATTCATCCCTGCGATTCCATTAATTCTCTAGCGCTCTTCGAGTTGGACATTTCATTGAAATTTATTTCAATAACCTTTAAAGTAGACAATTGTTTTCAGAGGGTGTTGAAATAAGTTGCTTTTATTGCTTTTATTAAATGATAAAAATGTAGATTAGTCCACATGCATGAAAAAAAAAATTCAAAATGATGAATGCATTTCCATTTACTAAAATGCTATTGAAATAGACTAAATATTGCAAAATGTATCAATGGTGCAAATAAATATGAATGCATGTATGTACATTTATCATGATACACTACATTAAACGACGCCAGCTTATGGAAAGTTAAATAAGACATTTTAATTTTTTCATTTCTTATTTTTAATTCGCTACAATAAGCCAATCTGTAAAGAAAAGCTTGAAGTAATTTAACTCAAAAGCTACTGAAACTACATTGTACTTTTGTATGTACACAAATATAAAAGTCGACCCATGATAGCCTTCAACTAAAAGACCATAGTCAGAGTGTAAATCCCCCAGTCTTATTAAAAGACTATACCTATAGAATAATTTAATAACCCTAATGTACTTTAGCTATAGAACGATAACTCTAATATAAAGGAATCACCTTTACTGTTAATGAGATAAGATTTTAGAAGTTCTTAAATCACGTTGGTTTAATGTTTATAAAGTAGGATTCTAATCTATCTAAAATCTGATTTGAACCCGTGAGTATGAGGGTGGTGATGACTAAAGTGTGTTCAATTGTAATCCTGTGAATTCAAGATTGGCTGACTTCCAAAACATTCGTATACAAAGTTTGTATACAGTATTGATACTGTATTTAAATCACATACATATGCAAAGTTCCGAAACAATGCAACAACTATAAAACCGATGCCTTGTTTACTTTCTTACTGCGTTAAAAATACTTGGCGGCGGCGTTTTGAAATGGTATGCATTGTATAATTATTGTACTGCGGCGTTATGAAATGTGATGCTTTGTTCAAACACAAAGCATTTGACGTTTTGGAAGTCAGCCATTCAATAATTTGGCATACCGTGATGGGGAACATGCACACATACTCGTATGTGTATATTTAATCAAATATCGTAAGCAATATTTTATTTTTGCTGATTTTCAGTACGAATCGTCTTAAGAAAAATCCTTGAACATCAGTAGAGTGCAAAGTCTCCAATTTTTCTAGTAACTTCGGAAAACCGATTTCACTTGCAGGCAGACGGACAGGCGGACATGGCTCATTCAACTTCCTAATCTATAAGGATCCAATATATATATATATATAACACCCAATATATGTACTAGAAGTATTTTGTATGGCAAAACAACGTTTGCCGGGTCATATAATATATATATATATATATATATTATATGACTATATGACGAATGTATTGTAAGTGTGTGACGATGACCGCCGATGAAAAAAATACCAAACAATAATTTCGTTCTGTTTGAAATACGAACGACGTCGCTTCTCCTGCATGAGGCGGACGTAGCATCATCTGTCATTCAACAACAAAAATAATTATGAGGCGGTCATAGCGCCATCTGTTGTGTTAATAGTTTCGAAAATACAAAAATTGACCCCTCTCTCCCCTCCTCGTGACCCTAGCGGTTTAAAAAATAGATAGTAGCCGATTCTCAGACATATTGAATATGCATTAAAAATTTCATAAGAATCGGTCAAGCCGTTTCGGAAATGCAGAAATTGCTCTCTCCCTACCCTTCTCGTGCCCCTAGCGGTTTAAAATATACCTTAGGACATATTCGCATACCTACCAAATATGCATAAAAAATTTCATTAAAATCGGTCGAGCCGTTTGGGAGGAGTTCGATAACAAACATCGTGACAGGAGAATTTTATGTATTAGATATATATATACACATATATATATATATATATATATATATATATATATATAATATATGAACCTTATATGAATATTGTGGAAATTACAAACGAAATTATAAAACCTATAAATACCCTTAACATTTCTGGTGAATAGTATAAAAACCGTAAAGTAGGAGTTTTAATAAAATCTCAGTCCTAGCTAAATTTTCTGACTAATTCGCCGATGCAGCCTTTGTTGTTATATATAAATTTGTATATTCGTGTGGGTGTAAGTACATCGGGTGATCAGAGCGCTACAATCGTAACAAAATATTTCACATTATTGGATCTTTGGCTAAACTTCGGCATTGGGTATATATCAACTAGAGTTGTCAACCGATTAAGAATAATTCGATTAATCGATCAAACAAAACGAAACTCTTGTTCGAATAATTTTAAAATGCTGATTTTCGAATAACGAATAAATCGATTAATTAATGTCAATTAATCGAACAACTTTTTTTAGTTTAAAATGCATACGCAAAAATGTTTAAATTTGTTTGTATGATATGAAACAAAGCGAAACAAAAGCTAAAAACTGATTGGATATGAATAATAATATTTTCCAAAAAAAAAAAAAAAAAAAAAACTCTTAGTAATTTTGAATTTTCATTAATTCAATAAAACTGAACTTGAGGCTGATAATATTACTTTTCATATGTAAATCAATATAAGTTCAAATAATAATTACGTTTATTCGTAATAATAATAATATAAAAATACAAAGCGAGTACTTTATATCAACCAAATACATATTATTTTGGATGTTTGCAGTTGTTGTCGAACTGCGCATACCTACATAGTAGTCGTGCTATGTTTTGAATGAAACGTTAAAAAATTTTCAAGAATGGGGTTTTTTAACTCTCAGGTGAATAAATTAGAAATACACTAAAGCCAAAAAATTGAGCTCGTTTTGGAAGTATTTTACGAAGCACAAAAATGAAAAAAAAACAAGTCACATATAACAAGTGTCCTAAAGTATAAAAAATTGTTGAATCAACAACAAAAAAATTAATAATTCTTTTGCAACAGATTTACGAAAACGTATGAAAATAAGAATAAATGAGGGACGTATAAAATTTTTAAATACGTTAATAATATTTTTAAGTTCTTGAAATTTTCCGAGCAATGAAAGTTTTTTAAAATATTCTTAAAAAAGTGAAACTAAAGAATAAATTATACTCCAGATTATTTTATGTTGAAAGTAACCACAATAATTCAGATGAAAGTAATGATAATAAAGAAGATGTTACTAGTAATGAAATTAACAATTTTTTATACGAATTAAATAATTATATTAAAAGTATTAAAAATTCAAAATATAAAAAGACTTCAGCGAAAAATTCGAAATCGAAAAATTTTTCAGCTTTAATCGTTTGATCGAACGAACAAAATCAATTATTTGAATTATTCGAACAAAGTTAAAAGGCGAATAATTGACAACTCTAATATCAACCAATTCGTGTTGATATTTAATTAAATTTCAATTCGATCTAAATACTTTTACATTTTCTAGCAAAGATTTTCCATTTGCTTTTCTCGTTAGAGAAAGGTGATTTATACACACACAAGTACGCACACACACATACCTATAACTCTTTAAAACATGACAGTTTTATTATAAACGATTAATTTATTTTGCAAAAAAAAATTTTCCACTTTCAATAACATATTCACAGCTCTAAGCAATTTTTTGTTGTATGTATGTATGTGTGTGCAACATGTGGCATTTGTTTGTTACTTTTCTAACTGAAGCTTAATAACCTCTCGAATGTCATAAATTGTCGATTGTTTTGTGTTTTTTTTCAGTCGGCTTGAAATGTCTTTTTATTACAGCGACATGTTGTGTGTGTGTTTGATGAAACGAGCCCTGGCCCCCTCACTTCACTCCACTACGCTCACCGACTGGATATGAAACGAATTGTTGGTGGTTTTTGACTTTTATGTTGTCTAATTTTGGAAAAAAGTCTACTTTTTAGCTGCATGTTGTATTTGGCATAGATTTAGTTTTAAATTGTATGAATAATATGACACCTACACATTTGATTATTGTTAGTTGATTGTCAATTGGCCGGTAGGCCAATGATATAAAGCACAATGAAACAAAACAGACAAAAAAAAATATATTACTAAAATGTGTTTATTAAAAAGTAAAGTCTATAATTGGAGGGAACAATATACTACATGCAAATTCAATTTAATTTTGTTAAAGAAAACAAAAAAAATCCAGAAACTTGGAAATATTAACAACAAAGTTTTAAAAGGAACAAATAGCTAAACTACATTAGAAAATGAATGACACACAAATAACCGTGCCACAGACTAGAGAGTAGAGCCAGCTGCTGCAGGCAAACTGTGTCAGCCTTATTTAATAGCCAAATTTCAATATCCTAGCAATTTAATATTGAAACAAAAATTTTCTTGAAATCTTAAAAAAATTTAAAACTAAATGCAATCGTAACTAATTGCTTATTAAACTAAATAATTGTTATCTATTTTTTTTTTGCTTATAGTTTTCCCTTCAATTTATGGACTACATACACATATATATATATAGATTTTATATTTTTATTAGCAAAATTGTTACGAAAAACTTTCAAATAATCAATTTATTTGCAGATATATGAAATCTGGAGTTAATTACCTTTGCAATAATATATAAAATGTATTTTTAAAGTAACATTTTCGTTAGTGCCTACTATGCGCTTTTCAAAATGTCATGTAATCTAGACTATATGATAGAACATTCTGTTGTAACTCAATTAAACCTATATGTGTATGTATGTATGTGTGTGTAGTATTCGGACCAGAATTTCAATTTTATATATTTTCATAATCTTTATTTATAAGTTTGAAATAAAATGGTCAAATTTAGCAAAAAAATAACCTTAAATTCTTATAAAATATAATAAAATAGCAAAAGCTAATGTTTGACTACATTAAATATTTACGACTCTAATTAAAATTATAACCGGAATCACAGCGACGTACTATGACGTATGTCATAATATTAAAAAATTTATTTGATTTCTAGAATAAATATTTAATTTGCCATGAAACTATTTATTTTGTTTTAACAAAACAGGCATTTGAATTTTTTCACAACCTGTTCAATATATTTAAATATTTTAGTCTTAAGAAAACGGTATACAACTTTTAATTTTATACACTAAATTAATATTGCGAATACGTTTCATAAATAGCAGACCCTTGGAAAGTTATTTATTCTTAAAATTATCAAGAAAATATATTTAATTGGTTTTTAATTACAAGCAGATGGCTTGAACGAAAGTTTTGATTTTCATGCTGTTACCAACTTAATATCAAAATTGTAACAGCTGATTTACTTAAAACAACACTTACATTGTTGTGTGTGGTGTTTGTTCATATTTCCAGAATAGAGATGTTCCGATTTGTATATAAATTTAAAAATTAATTAGACAGACGCAATAAAAATGTTGATCACATGTTTGTCGGTATGAATGAAAATTAAAAGTATATTACAGAGGAGATTAAAGCATAGAGTATTTTTTAAGGGGTCAAAAAGGGACAAATTGGTTTTGGAATTTTTTATTTTTGTAAAAATATTTTATATATTTTTTTTTGTTTTTTATAAATTAAGATACTTTTTTGGGGGTTAGATTAGAAAAAAACTGGTACTTACTTGCTTATGGTACTTTTTTACTTATGGTACGAATTATATCGTATGTATGAATTAGTACTTTTTTGCCTTTAACATGTGGCATGCACGAAGTCATGGGTAAAAGCTAGTTTGAAATTAAAATCAGAAATAAAATTTTTGTTTTAAAATGTAATATCTTAAGTTAAAATTTGAGTAACGCCAAATGCAGATAACTAGTATATCTCCATTACCACATTTCTATTTTAATTAATCTGAGGGTGGTGTTGGCTGAAGTGGTTAGCGCGTTGACTACTAAGTAAACAATGACGTGGGGCCTGGGTTCAAACCCTGGCCAGAGCAAGTCAATCAACATCATTAATTTCTGTAATGTACATTAGTGAGACATTGTATTAATTGTTGTCGGACTATTTAAGTGATGAAGGTCTAGCACTGGTCACTAAAAAAACTGTTCCGACAGCGATTGATGATGTTCCAAGCTAATGTACACAACATCGCCGTCCTTCGTCGGTTAGCAGAAACATCGGCGAAGTAAAACAATTAATAAAATGCCTGCCAATACAGCTTAACAAAGTTAATGCGTCTACCTAACACCGGAGGCGTCTCAACACTGCTATAAAAATTAACATAACGCGCAAAGCAGAGTTGTAAAAGAGTTAAGCCTTCTACATTTTCAACATCTATCTTCTTTACTCTATCCCTCTCTCTGCGTTCCGGCACAATGCACTGCATACGTAGGGGTCATCCCCTGAGTGCTGGTCCTAATTAAAAAAAAAAAAAAAAAAATTAAAAAATAATAATTTCTTTGTATTCAATTTTGTTTCGTTAAAAAATCAATAATTGCATTGTTTTTTGTTGTTTCTTCTAATAACGGCTATTAAATATACATATATTTATTTGTTTAATTATGAAATTTTCTATATTAACTTTGTTTCCTCGTCTATTGAAAAGTTCAATTGTTAATAAGAATTATTTATTATTTACTTGAATATTTTATTTTCATTTCGTTCGTATATTGTATTACTAACGATCTGTGAAAAATACACACTTGATTATTGTATAATAAACAATTAAAAAATTTAATTAACTTGATACTGATATTAAATAAATAAAGACAACAAAACGTAAGATATGTATAAATATTTATTAAAAAATAGTAATGAACGGTATTATTTCATTTAAAAGGGTATTTAATAGAGTTGTCAATTATTCGCCTTTCAACTTTGTTCGAATAATTCAAGCGTTCGATCAAACGATTAAAGCTAAAAATTTATTCGATTAATCGATGAGAACAACGAATAAAAAAATGCTTAAAAAAAATTTATTGAAAAAAAATAAATGTTTGTCATTAACACAAAAATGCATAAGTATATAATCAAAATAAATTAAAAATTAAATAGTTAATATTTTTATCAACTTTTATTTATTTGTTGCGGGTTAGCAATATCTAAATATATATTTCGTTGGTAGCTATACCAACTCATCAGTAGATGATTTACCCTTTATGTTTAAAAAAATTTAAAGCTCATCCATTTATACGAAAACTCACAAATAAATTTGTGAATTACAAAGCTTTACATTTTTTTTTTAAATAAACGGTAAAACATCTACTGATGAGTTGGTATGGCTACCAACGAAATAAATATTTAGATATTGCTAACCCGCAACAAATAAATAAAATTTAAAACATAAATACTTGTGTACATGCTCAAATAAATGTAAAATTTTATTTTGATCAACAAAGAAAATATACATAAAATTAATAATACACAAAAAAAAAAAAACTTAAAAATGTAATAACTGAGATTACTTCGATTTTAATACTTCAAACACACATGTTTTATTCAGTCAAAATATCTCAAATGATTTTTTTTTTTTTTTTAATTAGACAATTTAGGTAGGATGTTCTTAAGAAATAATCTTTTTAGAACAATTTTTTTTCTTTCAAAAGATTTTTGGTTTTTGTTTTTATTAAATTAGATTTTGAAAAAACTCTCGCTAATTGTCGAGGTAGGTGATATAGTGTGAAAAGCATAAAATAGTTTAAATATCTATATTTTCTGCTCTTTTTTAGATTTTTCCAAATATACTATATCGTCTAATCGATCGCTGAATTCTTTTTTATTAACTGAATTTTTAATACTTTGAATAGAATTATTTAATTCGCATCTTCTTCTATGTCATTACTTTATTATTATATATATTTGTGATTACTTTCAACATAAAATAATCTAGAGTATAATTAATTAGCATATTCTTTAATTTAATTTTTGAAGAATATTTGAAAAACTTTCCTTGCACGGAAAATTTCCAGAATTTAAAAAATATTATTAACGTATTTTAAAGTTTTATACGTCTCTTATTTATTCTTATTTTAATGCGTTTTAGTAAATCTGTTGCATAATAATTATTAATGTTTTTTTTTGTTGTTGATCCAACAATTTTGTATACTTTAGGACACTTGTTACATGTGACTTTGTTGTTTTTTTTTTCAATTTTGTTCTTGGTAAAATACTTCCAAACCCAGCTCATTCTGAAAGATAATTATATAATTTTAAAAAAATAGAATACAATAGCAACATTTTCTACTTATATGATAAGATTTATATAAGGCAATTGTTTCTTTTTTAGCTTTTAGTGTATTTCTAACTTATTCACCTGACAGTAAAAAAACCCCATTCTTGAAAATTGTTTAAGGTTTCATTTAAAACATAGCACGACCACTAAGTATGCGCAGTTCGACAACAACTACAAACATCCAAAATAACATGTATTGGTTGATATAAAGTACTCGCTTTGTTTCAAATCATACAAACAAATTTAAAACATTTTTACGTATGCAAAAATATGTTCGATTAATTTACATAAATTAATCGATTTATTCGTTATTCGAAATTCGGCATTTTAAAATTATTCGAACAAGAATTTAGTTTTGTTTGATCGATTATTCGAATTATTCTTAATCGGTTGACAACTGTAGTATTTAATGTCGCATACACAAATTAAAAATATAATTAAATTAAGGAAAACGTTTTGAAAATTCAACAGATATCTTTAACTGGCGGCAATTCATTTACTAGTTTTAAAATTAGATTTCAATCGGTTTGAGAAGTTGGATGGACCTTTTAATTAAAAATTGTATTCTTCTTTGATTTAAATAAAATATTTATTTTATTAAATATTTTCACATACATTCGGCCTGTTTGTCTTGAAAAACCAATTAACCGACTTAAAAGGTTTACAATTAATCTTTGTCGACAGTTTTAATTGTGTGCACGTTCCTTTTAAATGCCGAATTAATTAAATCTAAGTATGACACATTTAAATGATGTAATTCAATTGTTATCAACAGCGAACTTCGTAGAAATCACTTTTGTGAATGCGATTTCTTTTTTTTTAATCAACTCTTGACAGTGCAAATGTAAATGCCATATTTTGCTAAAATACACACTGTACAACAAAATTAATAGTTTAAAGTGAAATTTTTCATATGGGAATTTCCATAGATGTCACGTTACGGCACCAAGAAATTAAGTTTTGAAGCAAAATTTTCTATTTTGTTTTCTATTTTTGCTTTTTTTGTGTTGTCTGTAATTGACTCTAGGGGCTATTACGTAACGCCACAAGTGGGGGGTGCGGAGGGGTTTAAGATTTGTTACGGATTAGAAATTTTGCACTGAAAAATTTGTTAAAAGCCAGTAGGAGGGAGGGGGGGGGGGGTGTAAAATCTCTGCAAACAGCGTTACGTAATATGTGCACAGCCCCCTATCGGCAATGTTCTGAAAATCGCAGCGTTTTCAAATCGCATACTGTTTTAAAAATGCAAAACGTATTTTGTCATGTTCTGAAAACGCTATGATTTGCAATTTTTCGAAACTGTGTTCGAACAATAACAACATATATTTTTTCTTAAATAAAATAAAAAAGTAAACAAAATAAATTTGGAATTAAAATGCCGGCAACATTCTTACTTTCTATATTGGCTTTGAAAAAGCAACAATCAAACGAAATGTTAATTAAAAGAAAAAAATTAAGGGAAAAACACTGAGGCAGAAAAGTAACAAACTCAAAGGAAATTTTAAAATTGCAATTTATTTTATTAAAATTGTAAAATTTTGTATCGTGTTTCCTTCAAATAAAACCAAACACAATTAAATTTCATCTGGATCATTTAATATTCTATTCAAAGTGCAGTTTATGTAAAATATTCCAGATCGCTTCAGTATACACTGGCGGTTTGAAAACGCCAAATTTCTAGCGCTTTCGTTTGTCAGAAAAAACACTAAAGGAATTTTAGAACAAATTGATTTGTTAGACACTGTAGTAGATTGCAATATCGCTGTCTTAGAAGTGTTTTACTTATGTCTGTTAATTTTAATAGAAAGGTTCTAACAGGCCCATACGGCGAAAGGTTAAAATATTCAGCAATAAATTTCCTCGTCCTGTTCTATAAAAACTGCTTATACAATATTGCAAAGGGGGCGAACGGAAAAAAGGGGCGTTTTAGTTAAACTCCCATTAAAATTATTTCCAGATGTAAACTTTCAAAATGTCGATATACGAATATAATTTTAATATTGTTCAACAAGAAGCAGTCGTTAGAACTTAGTTTTATATATTTTGTGTTGCACGGTGTATTTAACCCTAAAGCACACAACTTTAAAAATTACATAACCACACAAGTGAGCCCCACGAGCTCATATATAAAAAATTGTAGCCAGACGTTGTTCATAGTCAAAATAACATAACAGTTGTATTTTAATATTAATTAGGATTTTATTATCATGAAAAAAAATTAATTACATATTCTTATACATATTTATTTTGAACAATTTATGCAAATCTTTGTCGTAGTGGAGTGCTCATTGCAAACATTTTTATTGCATATGTCACAACATTGCTTTTGCATTTTTGACTTTTTAGCCGGGCAAATGTGACACCGCTTTCTTTTATTACTATTTACCTCAGATAACGGTTCTTTACCTTGATTGTTCAGAACAGTGGCGATTGCTGTTTTAGTCTCCATACGAACGTATTTCTGTGTTTGTCTCTGCAAAATCAGTGGTTCCACCATCAACTCACATAGCTCGCGCAAAAAAAGGTGTCTTTTGTTTGACATTCCAGTGTTCCAGTGAGGATTTGTTTTTGTCCAAAGTATATAGGCTGCAATTCCCGCTGCATCAAGGATGTTCATGAAAAATGAGAGAGGCCAGCGATTTGTTTTCCGCTTTGTCATGTACTCATGTATAAGTTGATCTAATGTATCAACACCACCCTTTGTTTTGTTGTAGAAGCTATTTATCTCTGATATCTTTTTACCATTAACTTCTAATATATCAGGCGAGTGATGCATTGTTGACATGAATATAACCGCTTTACCAACTTTTGGAACATGAGATGCAATAGAAATGTTTTTCTGAAATCCAAATATTGTAGAAGATACTTCACGTCTTCTGTTTGGCAAAAACTCTGGAGGAATACAAGCTTTATTTTTTCTAATAGTGCCAACAATGGTTAGGCCTTTAGCTAGAAGGCTTTCTGCCAAGTCTTTGCTTGTGAAATAGTTGTCCATTGTTATATTTCTGTTTGTTCCAAAATATGGTTCACATAAGTTTTCTACTATTGTCTTAGCAAGACCAACAGCTTTGTTTCTTCCCTCCTTGCCAGTATATGGAATACCTCGAAGAGGATATGCGTTTTTACTGTCGCATAACCAAAATATTTTAATTCCATATTTGTCGGGCTTAGATGGCAAATATTGAATGAAAGAACAGCGGCTTCGACATGGCATCAGCTGTTCATCAACGACTAAATTTTCGCTTGGCATATAGTATTTTCCAAAGCTATTAGTTACCATATCCCAAATATTTCTTACGGGAGCCAACTTATCGTTTGCTCGTCTTGAACTGCGAGTTGATTTGTCATCAAACCGTATAAAACGTAAAAGTTCCTCAAATCGGCGGCCAGACATTGTCGCTTTGAAGATAGTTATTCCATAAAGTCGATCCCAGAACAAGCGATAATTTTGATTGTTGGACTTCATATGACCAGCTGTCATCAGAAGTCCAAAAAAACCTAATAGCTCCTCATTATCTACTGGCGTCCATTTTTTAGATTGCTTCGTATATTCCCTCTCCGCTTCCTCATTAGTATGCTTTACAATTATCTCGCACACTTCATTCGAAATAAAAAGTCTAAAGCAATCCAAAACGCTTACCAAAGTTTTACCTAAATTTGATTGTTTGTAATTGTTATTATTATTTTTTTTTTATCAAAATAAAGCTTATTACCTGGTGGTAAAACTATTTTATCAATTTTTCCTTTTACAATGTTACAATTGCGGATTTTTGATGAAGGCGGATGACTCCTCTCCCAAATACTTCCATCTTTGCCTTTGAAACTCATACCCTGGTCATTTTGGCATAAAATAATTTCTGTCTCAGTTTCAGATAATTCGTCATCAATTTCAGACGCCGATAAAACATATTCCGATTCCGAATCTGAGAAGTGTTCTATGTTTATGTCTTCTTCATCGCTGCTCAAATTTTCTAAAGCCAATGCAATTTCAGCATTTGTAATCCTCTTCTTAGACATTCTAAGTATATAAATATTTGTTGTTTTGTTTGTGTAAATGATCAATATAAAATTACACGGAAGAACTCACTCAGATATATGTATAATCAATACGAATATTTTATTTTACAAACTTTAAAAATTTGAAGTATTTTTTATTACTACACGCAAAAACACGTTCGAACAACTAAACGACTCACGACTAAATGCAATAGGAAAATATTACTCAGTCAAATACGCTATGATAACGGGAAAATTATTTACAAGCAAGCAGAAATGAAAAAACAAAACAAATAAACGTCGGCAGCGATGAGATAGCGGTAAATTCATTTATGCAAAAATAGTCCGCTGATACGTATAAAATATGTGCAGTATGAGTCTGTGAAGCTCACTTGTGTGAATTTGTTACTTAATTGTAAATATATTAAAAATAAATAAGAAATTAAATTTTTCATCTATAATAAGTCCATAAATATGATTAATATGCCTTAATAAAGGAATACTAAAATGCACAAAAGGCAGTTTTTAATAACGAAAAATATATATAAAAATTAAAGAAATTTTGAGACTGTGAGGCTCACTTGTGTGCTTTAGGGTTAAAAGATCGTTAAAACTGCATGATTTTTAGTAAAAATAGTCACCCCCATCGTGAAATAATAAGTGGAATTTTTGTTCTTGTGAAATTTGTATTCCCCTCGAAGTGAAAAATGCTATCATGAATCTCACAAAAATTTTTGTACTGAATAATTTGTGAGAAAACTGCTTGTGAACACCTTCTTTTATTATACATTTTTTGCCGTATGCTGCAAAACAACAATAACCTGACGGTTTTATGTTTATTTTTAATTTCAGTTTTAATTTAACTTTTTAATTAAATTTTATTTTATTTTTATCTCATTTTAGGTAAGCAATTTGAAGTCATAAACACATCGGAATTTTTTTAAATGTAAGTAAAAATACGAATTATTTAAACTATTTCTTGCAAACTATTTATTATAATATTGGAATTTCATTAGTTTTTGTTACTGATATCATTTCGTATATATACTTTTGGTCAAGTATTTTAGCAAGGAGTATACAGTAGGCTACCGATACTTAGTAACTTCGAAAGAACGGTTAAATTTATAAAAATTATATTGGTTAAAAAATTTGTAACAAATTAAATTTAATTGTTATGGGTTAGCTAATACAATCTATATGCTGCAATTTGTTACCTGTTAAGGATCATTTCATTAGTAGATGATGTTTGAAACTTGGGGAGGGTTACGAAGCTTCTTACCTATGTCATCTAAGAACCCAAGAATTGCTGCAACAAAAATTTTAAATCTGGAAATGGGCTTAAAATTCCTAGTGTGAAGTGATGAAAATCTTCCCATTCAGATGATTTAAAGTTAGTTCATAGTTTTTCACAAAGTTTAGTGCGGTGCAAAGCGACGCTAATAAAAACTATCAAATTGTTCAATAATATTTTGTGGTGTATGTGCGCGTCCTAAAGGTTTTTCTGTATATCAACTAGAGTTGTCAACCGATTAAGAATAATTCGATTAATCGGTTAAAGAGAACCAAACTCTTGTTCGAATAATTTTAAAATACCGAATTTCGAATACTGAATAAATCGATTAATTAATGTCAATTAATCGAACAACTTTTTTCAGTTTAAAATGCATACGTGAAAATTGTTTAAATTTATTTGTATGATATGAAACAAAGCGAGTACTTTATACCAAAAAATACATGTTATTTTGGATGTTTGTAGTTGTTGTCGAACTGCGCATACCTAGTAGTCGTGCTATCTTTACATGAAACGTGTTTTTTTTGTTATATATGCATTATTGTGTTAATAACAAACATATTTATTTTGTCAATAAATAACTTTTAAATATTTTTTTATTCGTTGTTCTCATCGATTAATCGAATAATTTTTTAGCTCTAATCGTTTGATCGAAAACCAATTATTTGAATTATTCGAACAAAGTTGAAAGGCGAATAATTGACAACTCTAATATCAACCCATCGTGTCATAGCAAAAAGCACTTAAAGGCCATTTCTGCGAACTCCATAAATAATTTTTACCTCAAGATCTTATCAAATTATTAAAATGTTTGATTTACATATATTTTTCAAGATCATTTGCTAGAAAATTGTTCAATATACAAATTGTTTTCTAAGTTCAAGTTCTTTAATGGCTTGATGCCAAAAATATTCGAAAGTGAAAATTTTTTTTGTCGTAAATATGCCCATGCAAAAGAATATATTTCTTGTTTTTGTTGTTATGCATTTTTCTCTATAAAATTCAAGTAAATCTATAAGACATTTAATAAGAAATAAAAAACAATATTATGTATTTTTATTTTAAAATCAAAAGTCTACGTTTATTAAAATTATTGCCGCCAGAAAAAAAAATAAATATTTTAAAGAGAAATCAAGTAAAAAAAACCAGCAAACATCGTAAAGCTCTTAAAAAGCTATTTAATGGAACGTAAATTTGTAGTTAGGGAAGGAAATTTTTTAAGCCCTCCGCAGTCGATTGAAGCCGGAGCCCCTCAAGGCGGTATCTGCGGTCCCTTAATTATACACATAATAAAGCTTTTCTAAGCGTTCACGAAAATCCTGTAGAAGCTTCCCACAACTTACAAGAATATATATCCAAACTGGAAAAATGGCTCAGACAATGGCGTATAAAAGTTAACGAGCAGAAATGTGCACACGTCACTTTTACGTTGCGCAGAGAAATATGCCCGCCTATAAAAATTAACACCGGTACCACAACACACTGTGGTCAAATATCTAGGCGTTCATCTTGATCGTCGTTTAACATGGAAATCACATATAGACGCAAAGTTAACACAAATGAAATTAAAGGCAGCCCAAATGAATTGGCTTATTGGAAGAAATTCTATACTAAGCCTAGACTGAAAACTACTATTATACAACGCGATCCTGAAACCAATATGGTTCTATGGAATCCAGTTATGGGGCACTTCCTCAGCATCAAATATCGAAAAAATTCACAGGCGACAGAATAAAATTCTACGTAAAATTACAGCAGCCCCCTGGTATGTCAGAAATCATCGAATTCATAAAGATCTAGATGTTCCGTTGGTGAAGACAGTATTTTCAAAAAACGCTAAAAATTATATAAAAAAACTTGAGGTACACCCAAATCACTTGCACGCAATATTTTAAATTATAGAGGCCACACCAGGCTGAAAAGGAGGGATACTCTTTTTCTCAGCCCTACACGAGAGATGTAAAACAACATTAATTAACCGTTGAAATTAAAAAAAAAAATTATTTTTATTTTTTAGAATAATTGAAGATTCAATAAATAATAAAATTATAAAAAAAAAAAAAATCTAGTTAACCTGTAAGCTTGGCAAAATTTATTTGCCTTTATAATATGGGAAAGAATTATTTTAAAAATTTTGCCAAGCGTACAGGTTGCGTAGAAATGAGATGGAATTGTACCTATCAAGAACTTGGTCCTTATTTTGATCTCAGTATTTTTTACGGCCGAAATTTTTTGAATAGGAACTTGGCCTTTTGTTCACATTTATGTTTTTGTGCGGATTTCATTATCCGAAAAACGAAAATAAAACAGGAAGAAATAATTCTGACGAATGCAGATTAAAATAAATATTGCGAGTATAAGTCGTTTGCAATCATATTTGTTAAATTGTTATCTCAAATAAGTGTGAAGCAAGTGTTATTGTAAAATACGTTTTATAGGATGCATTTTAAGAATATTATTAAAAACGTTTAATATGTTATTGTTAAATAAGCTTATAATAAGACTTGTAAAAAGTTGTAGCCAATTTATTATTATAATATTATGCTACAATTTTGCTTGTGGACTACTTTTTTTGGGGAATATTCGTAATAATAAAATTAATCAAAATAAACATACTTGTTTATGATATTTTAAATAAAATAATTCTTGTTACATCAATGGCTGTTGCAAAGTAATCACACACAATTTTTTATCTTTAATTTTGTTTTCTCAAAGTTTTAGTTATAGTTTTTTTATAGTTTATTTGCGGCATAATATTGACTAATTAGCATATTTCGTTTCTATTTTTTTTTAATTTCGCGTATACCTTCTGTATCTGTTTTTAATTTGCAATTTTATTTTTCTTTATTTATTTTCTAAATTAATCTTTCGGCTTGAGTTGAATATAGTATGAATTGTTGAATATTGTATGGATTGCAGTTCGTTATGAGGTTTTTGTTACTTAAACGTCTAATGACCTAAATTACAAAAAGCTTTATATATTCGTATTTTTAACATAAAGATTTCGCAAAAAAAAAAAAAAATATATACATATAAACGAAGGCAAGTCAATAAGTTAAGACAAAATTAAATTAGAATTTTAACAAAGTTAATAGAAAATATCGAAACCTGTTTGCGAAATTATCGTATGTTACGTATGTTAAACCGTAATAAGCGATAATTTCGCGAACCTGGAAGAATATGTTTCAATGAAGATTTAAATTATAACATACCAGTTTTTTGAATAATAAAAAGTAGCTGTTGGAATAATGGAACTGTCGTAAAATAAATCACTGAACCGGTCCTTAAGTGGAAGACTGAGACTAGCGTGTAATGTGACACTTCCTACGAATCCCTTCCATTTTCTCCAGGTATAGGACAAGTACGTTTATCACCCAGAAAAAGGAAATTCAAAGTATTTTTGTTCAATTCCATTTTTTTTTTTTGTGTTCTTTTCTTTTTCGAATATTTTTTGTCGGTAAATCAAAAGTGTGATAAAAGAGATTTAGTTGTTTAGTTGTTATTTCCGCAATAGCTTCGCACTAACCATTTCCTTCTAACAGTGTCACAATCAATAAAAATGACGTGAACTACCCTGTATAAAGTGAAACAACAATATTGAGCCTTAACCGCGAAAATAGCTTAAGCTACGTTGTTTTTAATTTTTATTTTTTATTTTTTAATTTAATTAATTTTAGTTTAGGAGTTGATTGATGATTTGTTTGTTTGTATTTTTTCGTGACTGCGGCTTGTCTAAGAGTGTTTCTTGGAATATTAGTAAAGACCAATTAGAGGTGGGATCATCTTCGACGAAAGAAAAACTCGAACGTGTTTCTTATGTGATCCGTTTTTAAAACTTGCAAGGGAACAAGAACGAAAACTCTTAACGAGACGTCAGTTGTAAATATAAATAAAATTAAAATTTAGTAAAAATCATCATAGGAGGATTGCTTTCAACACTTAAAAAAAACTACACATTGATACAAACGTTGAAACAATGAGTATGGAAATACTACATCATCACACGATGAAACAAGTGGTACTTGGTCATATTCCAACTCATTTTCCATAGTGTATAGCCGTTATTAGTTATTTTAACAGTTATTAATTCAACAAAAACTTTATTTATTTTTCCTCGTTATAGCAATCTGGTGGAAAGCACTAGACTTGGCAACAAACCGAAAGCGAATTGAGAAAACTCTTCGTTTAATGGCAATCATGATAACTGGTGCCCTTAGAACTACGCCTACAGAGGCTCTTTTCGCTATGCTGGGCTGGCTTCTGGCTGATCTGTTGGCTAGGAAGTTAGAACTACGCACTGCGGTACGACTGAGTACAACTGACGCATGGAAACATCGACCATGGGGTCATCCTAGCATTGTAGAGACCACTGGAATTATCCCTGATCTCATTGACTATTGCTTCCAAAACCTTCCTTTAATAGAGTTTTTAAATACTCTTTATCGTATGACCTCCCCCTACACCGCATGGGGCCCTACGAGTGTTTACGGATGGCTCCAACCGGGTTCCAGGGTTGGCGGAGGTGTCTACTTTGAGGAATTCGGGATCAAGATTTCCTTCAGGCTCTTGGACGAATGTAGCATAACGTAGGATAACAAACAAAGTTATTCAAATCATAGCCGACAGCAAACCGGCAATAATTGCACTCTCGGGTGTGTATACAACATCCCTTCTTACCCTGGAATGTAGGAAGTCACTTAATACAGTGGCTAATCATTCTAGTGTTACCCTTATATGTATACGGGGACACGGGGAAAACATAGGCAACTTCATCGCTGACAATCTGGCCAGGAGAGCACAGAGCTAGAGGCTGTTAATATTGACAACTTCTGTGGTCTTGCGCTCCTACCCTGCTGGAAGCGAATTGATGAAACTCGCATGCAGATGGCACAAACCAGATGGTTTAATGAGCCAAGCACAGCAGCCACAGCAAGGACATTATGGCCTCGCCTAGACGTCAACAGAACCAAAAATCTGTTGAAATTCCCCAAAACGCAATAGTGCAATCTTGTGGCCACAATCACAGTACATTGCACCTTCGGTACCCATGCCAGACCATTTAATGAATACTGCTCCAGCTGTAATTACGAGGAAGAAGAAGAAAGCATCGCACACCTTCTATGCCTCTGCCAAGCTATGGGGGATAACCGCCTTCGCTTTCTAGGCAGAAGATCCTTCAGTAACTTCTCCGAGCTCTCAGTAGCGGAACTCGGTAGTCGTAGCTCCTTTATCAGGAGCAGTGGATGGTTCGCCCAATAGCGGGCTTGACATCTTGCCCGTTTCGCTGCAAGTCTCACCCTTTGCATCGACTTTTCCCAACTGTTTTCTCTGTTTTTCTCTGCCCCTCTTTTACCTACTCTTATTTAGACTCCTCTAATCACCCTTTCTCTAATACCACTTCAGAACACAAGTGAGCTGGAGTCTAATCTTCCTCTTACCAGCAGCCTGCTAACCTAACCTTTCCTCATTATAGTTTAAAACCATTTATATGAAATACATAAACGAGTTTATGTGAAATTTCTATTAGATTTCACACCAGCATTTTTCCATAAAATCTCCTGATCAAAAACTAAGAATAATTACATATTTTTGTTTGATTTTAAGAAAGTCAATTGGGGTGTTCACACTCTAGTCATATCAGTCATATTGTCATAATGTCTTATTATTTTACAGTCATATAATAACAATAGAAACCTTAGTTGAGCAGCTGAAACTCTTTAGTCGGCGCTACATATAAATAACACAAGAATAAAAATATGTGCTTGTGTAAGTTATCTGTTTGCGGCTTGTGAAAGTTTTTCCACTTGCAGCCGTCCAAAAAAATTATTCAGACCATGTTAGCGGCAGCAGCTGCTTTTATTTATATTTATTTCAGCAAGTTCGTATAGATAAAAAACAATTTGAAAATTTAAATTGATAAAGGATATTTTAGAAGATTTACAGGTGTTTTATTGTTTTCTTTATTAACAAGTCGGACTGAATTAAGAAATATTTACACTTAAGCCAAAATGCAAACTTATGCACACTAATCTGGCTAAAAAATGGATTGTAGTTAAATGTTTTTGTTTTGATCAGCTGGCACAATTATGACATAGCACACTAAATTATGACGGGGTATTCACACTTGTCATATTTCGTTGTACTATTATATTATGACACATGACTTTATGACTACAGAGTGAATACCCCAAATATGTATCCTCTAAAGTCTTAAAAAATATTAAAAAAAAGCACATGAAATACATTTTTTTGTTCGCTACAATTCCGCAAGTAGACAACATGATAGACATACAGACAGACTATCAGAAAATCAGTCAGCGACTTACATAAGTGTGGCTTAAAAAGAGCAGATATACACAAAAAGAAAAAAAAAAAAAAACATTGAAAATATTAATAAAGAAAATTATTATTTTTCTGTCATATATTGGACTTATTTAAACTGCAAGTTTAGCATAAACGTGTCATGAATTAGATCATTGTACAAGTCTACGACTACGAAAAATATTGTGGACATGAACAAAAATGCATAAAATGAAAAGTTTATATGAAAATTAATGTCATGTTTGTTTTATTCATGTCAATAAACTTGTAACTGAAGACAAAAAAAAAAAAAAAACAACTTAAAATATAAATAAATAAATTCAAACAGTCGTTGAACGTATCCAATACATAAAAAAATGTGCGAATAAATCCATAAATTTACAAGCAATTTTTGTTTTATTTTATATTTGTTTTTTTCTTCTTAGCGATTAAAATTCATTTTATAAATTTGTACAATTCAATCGAGCGAAAGTGGCAAAAAAAAAAAAAAAAAAAAACAACTGCAAACAAAAGAGTTGCAACATACAACATGTTTGTGGTTTTGGTTTGTATGTTAAAAAAAAGAAGAAACATATAAATTTTCACTTACACAATGGTCAGAAAGCCTTTAAATAAGTTTTATGCAAAAGGTCTGTCTCATTAGGGCAGCATTAAGGTTAAGGGCATTAATTTTTGAGACTTCAGAGACTTTCTTAGTTTAACATGAAAGTGAAAGCTCTCTTGTTTTTATAATATTTTTGGGTATAATTGTAGTTTTTTTCAATACAATTCGTTTTGTAAAAGTACTGCTGTTATTTTAACTGCAATAAGTTATATAGTAAAAGTAAAAAAAAAAAATTAATTTTAATTACTTTAACTCGTAATTATATTTTCTATTTCTACCTCTCCACTTGTTTTGTTTTATTATGAAACTAGATTTTTAAAATATGTATTAGGTTCATTCGTTGCAAACATTAAGTATGTACCAGCTGCTAAAATCTATACAATTAAAAGGCCAGATGGTTCACTGTGATCAATTTTGCGTTCAAACTATACAACCGGTTCTAACAAAAGTTATTCCATTTGGAAGATATTTCCATGTAGATGTGCACAATAATTATTTTATTCAAATCGATTCAGTATTTATCCAATTAGAAAAATTTCTAGGAATTACCAAATATACATAAAAAATAATTTGTTATATAAAATTTATTGATAAAACCCTTGAGAATACATATCAAATTTAAAACAAAAAAAAATTTCAATATAATTAAATATGTTGATATGAAACACAGCCTTGGATCGAAAAATCAACAGAAATTTTATTACCGGAAAGAAAGTGCAAGATGAGTATTAAAAGAGTGTATCCAATAGATCTATTTGCGGATCATATGCCGCATTTCACTTAGTAATGGATTTTCTAGAAAAAAAAAAAAAAAAAAAAAACTACAAAGTGAAATGCAACATTTTGTTCACGGAAAAGAAATCCAGATAATTGTCATAAAATATTTATGTGTTTCCACTTTGAAAAAGAAATCTTCTTAAAATGCAAACATTTTCGTTCATACATTTCATGTTTTGTGTAATTTCAATGAAATCTTAAATATGTAATTAGAATGCGAATATAAAAAAAAACTGTGAAAAAGACATAAATCTAACAAGTAGCTTACGAGTACATGAGGGCAAAACAAAAGTAAAAATTAAACATTTTGCAAAGAAAAAAAATCTTAAAGCAGAATACCCTCATGTTAACAACGATGTAGAAATAACTAGAGATGTGCAAATGTCGTGAATTTTTCGTGTTATTCGTGATTACAAATTGATAAAATCACGCGTGCATGCGTGATGGTGATTCAAAAATATAATACCGTGCGTGATCGTGCGTGATTTTTTAATACAATTTTCACGCACTCTAAATAGTTCTCTATGTTAAGCTTTTTCTTCTTTTGAATTTTTTTATCTTTGCGAAAATTACATCCATTCATACATACATATGTAATTACGTACATATGTACAAATGTATGTTTGATTGTGGCTTCATACATTAAAATCCCCGTTACAAATGCAGCCATTCATCAACATACACACATACACCTTTGAAAATCTTGCGTTAACCTAAACCTAACAACACTAGTATTCATTTTCAATTCCTTTGCATATAAGTAATAAATTGAAGCAGACAGTTCTAGATTTTTTATACTGTATTGCTAATTTTTCGGGCATTTCCTGATTTTTTTTTAAT
Source organism: Lypha dubia (assembly GCA_947311025.1). Lineage (NCBI taxonomy): Eukaryota > Metazoa > Arthropoda > Insecta > Diptera > Tachinidae > Lypha > Lypha dubia. The sequence goes on along the minus strand of OX371264.1, from coordinate 87,591,621 downwards.
CTAATTAAAGATCGTGAAGTAAATAAAGAAATTAATTACAAAATAAATTTTTTTAGCATGTATGCTAAATCTTTTATTGCAAAATTTGTATTTCATCGAGAGCGTGCGTGCAAAATTATTCCCGTCGTGCGTGAAAGTACGTGATTAAACATATTGCGTTCGTGAGCGTGCGTGAAAAATATTTATGGTTCGTGATCGTGCGTGATCGTGAGCGTAAATTTACTCACGCGCACATCTCTAGAAATAACTTAGCAGATGCTAAACATAAATATGTATGTATGAGTGTGTGTATGTATGTCAAAAATAATTGTATAGAAAATTAAAATCATTTAAAGAAAAGAACTGTGACATAAAGAATAACAAACCGATAAAAGAATTTTTTGTTTGCAAATTTTAATTCAACAGAATATAGATCGGAAAGTATACTAAGTTTGCTATTCCTTTTGTTACATATCAAAATATCAGCATTTATTTTTAGTCTTGCCTTGAAATAGAGTCCTGCTTTTTGTTTACCTTGAATATTCCAGTGAAAGTCAGCTTAAAAAGTTTCTTTGCATTAGTTAGAGGGCGTATAATTAATTCTATAACTTAATTGAATTATTACCTTGGATTTAAAACACGCGAACATGGAATCACAGAACTACGCCATTAAAATACTAACTATTCCTCTTCCATACAAATACAAATCGGGACTTGTACAGTGGAACTTCGATATAACAAAGTTCGAAAACTTAATTTTGCCAAGTTTTTCATACAAAAGTACACAACGAAAAAATTCATTCAAAATTCTCTATACAACCAATTCAGAATGAAGCAAATTGACGGGACGCCCCACAGTGTCGATCGATCGATAATGCTGAAATTGTAAACGAAAAACAGCTGATTTGCGACCATCTGATTTATTATTCTTTGGTAAATTAATGTTTTTAATGTCACTAAGTTTAATTTCCACTAAAATAGAATTTGGATAAAGAAAATCCTTTAGTTTAACGAAATTTTAATATCTCATATTTCGTTATACCAAGGTTTGACTGTTACAAATCGTAACCTTAATATATTAAGGCCTTAACTAATTTTTTTTCAAATCGATAACTTACAGGCTTACCTATCGCAATATGACAAATACGCGATTTTAAATAAATAATGAGTTAGGGCCATTATCATACTTAATATAACTTTTAATCAACATGCTGATCATTATCTTTTACACAACATGACCTTGATGCTTTTAATGCTTGGTGCAATGTTAACCTTATGCAATTAAATTTTAAAAAAATGTAACTATATGTATTTCTATCGTAGATCTCACATTAATGTGGACTATGTTTTAAATGGTCATATGCTGAACAAAGTGGATGCTATCTTAGATCTTGGAATTTTACTTGATCCCAAATTGAATTTTATTCAATATTTGTCTTCAACTGCAAGTAAAGCTCGTGCTGTTTTAGGATTTATAAAACGTTGGGCTAGAGAATTTGATGACCCGTATATAACTAAGCAACTTAATGGCTCAATTGTATGGGACCCAGCGTATAACGTTTATAACAGTACTATAGAATCTGTACAAAAGCAGTTCTCTTTCTTTTGTCTTCGTGGACTAGGGTGGAATATGCTTAATCTCCCGCCATAAACTAGCAGACTTGCATTAATTAAGTTATGAACTCTTAAAAGTCGTAGGAAATGAAAGTCGAAGGAAAAGGAATTGTTTGTTCTGACTTCCTATTAAGTAATATATCTTTTAATGTTCCATCATGCCCTAATCGAAATTTTTATCCACTGTCTATTCAAGTATTTAGGGCTAATTATGCTAATTTTGATCCTTTAACTAGAATTTGTGCTGACTATAATGAATTTTATCAACATGTTGATTTTGCTCTAAACGTTAATATTGTAAAACGTAATATTATTTTGTTTCTGAATACTTAATATAAATTTTATTATTATGCATTCTTTTTTTCATGTTCTATAAGGATTACGTATCCATAGACTTTATAATTAAATAAATAAATAAATATTATAAATGTGAATGTCCGTTTGTTTGTTGCGCTTTCACGCAAAAACTACGAAACCGATCATCATGCAATTTTGTACACATATTCTTGGAGGTATTAGAAGGAACATAGGATACTTTTTATTTAAAAAAAATTAATTTCTTTCGAAAGATAAAAAATTGTTTGTCAAAAAATCTTAAATTCTTGCTACTTCAACGCCATCTAGCATTCCAGTAATGAAGCTTCAACCCTGACTGCTGTAATACCGTCGCACTGTATTACCGACAGTCACGTCAATATCCAATACAATTTACTATAGTATGGCTTCAATGCGAGCGAAGCCGCTAGTAAAAGCTAGTATATATAAATAAATATCAAATTATTTGCAGTTATACAAAAACTAAACGTAATTACCTAGATATACAATGATATATAATATGTAGTACTTTGCATATCACGTGTCTTTCAATTATCTATGTAACATTGGCATTAGTGCCTGCTATGCGCTTCTCAAAATTTTTCTTATAAGCTATACTGTATGATGGGAAATTGAATTCGGTAGTGTGTGTGAGCCATTACCGTTTTTCGTTTTTACATTGAATTTTATTAGCACATCGTTGCCTGAATGTATAAAGGCCCTAATCATAATATTTTTCAAATCGCTTTTATAGGTCATATATCAGTAGGGGAAATTTCTAATTTAAAATTTTTTTTTCTTTTTTTTTATATTATTTTATTTACAATATATTTTTATAATATTAAGTACCTAAATGGTGTAATATAAAATATAACATTACATTAAAACTTAACATGCATTAATGAGCTTATATTTAGCTTAAAAACTCTTAGTATGTATATGTAAAATTAATTATAAGTACATATTTTTAAATATATTTACAGTATTGCTAATTTTATTTTTTTTTATATTATTTCATATATGAGAGATCAAGAATATGAAATCTTTTTAATCTTTTAACCTCTTCTGTTTCATCTAATTAAGATATAGCTAGGATATTCGAATTGTTACCCAGTCTTTTGAGATAACGTGTACTGAATTTTCTTATTTCATCAATCACAAGTGGTATATCTAAATCTTTATGTATTCTTTTATTGCTAACAAACCAAGGAGCATTAACTATAATTCTCAAAGTTTTAGACTGATATCGTTGCAATATTGTCAAGTTTGAGCTGCTTGTTGTCCCCCATAATTGGATACCAATACAATTTCTTCGTTAATATGTTTAAGTGATTTCTTCTTGCTGTAATATGTTGCTTCCAAGTTAATCTTTTGTCAAGGTGCATACGTAAGTATTTAACGCTCTCAGATTTAGGAATTTTGGTGTTATTTATAAAAACTGGTGGGCAATCTTTTCGTCTAAGGGTAAATGAGATAAAGGGCGACTTATCTGTATTTATAGTGTTTTTCCACATCGCAAACCATTATTGTAATAAATTGAGCTCATTTTGAACATAAGACGAGGCTGTAATTGGCGATTCATCTGAAGCTATTATTGCAGTATCACCAGCGTAAGTTGCTATTGTAGTTTTTTCGTAAGTTGGCATGTCGGATGTATAAATTGTGTATAATATTGGATCCAGAACACTTCCTTGAGGTACACCTGCATAAATAAAACGTGTTACAGAATTTTCATCACCCACTCTTACGTAAAACGACCTTTTCTCCAAATAAGATTTTAATAACAGATAAATAGGCGCTGGTAATATTGTCTTGAGTTTGAAAAGCCAGCCTTGATGCCAGACCCAGCAAAGGCCTGCTTGACATCCAAAAATACTGCTGAGCAATATAATTTTCTTTCAAAAGCATCAGTAATTTCATTAGTTTTACGGTGATATTGCTCAGAGGTGCAATGTTTTGAAGGAAACCAAATTGATAATCAAGTATTATATTTTGTCTTTCTAAGATTAGCGTTAGATGATTTGAAACAATTCTCTCGAATATTTTCGAGAATATTTTTGAAAAATAAAAAAAAAAAATGAGTTAGGGCATGTAAGCGGAAACCATTGTCTTTGATTTTCTGGCATAAAACTATGTTCCTATACACATGGTAAACAGTGTACTGATCCCAGCATAAGTACGACTCGAACGTGTTAATCTTGTTTTTATGCCAACTCTACAACGGAAGAACCATCTTAAAAATGTACATAAGAAATTATGATAAATATCAAAACAATAACAAAACAATTTATTCAAATAATCAAAGAAAAAAAAAAAAAATGAAGTTGAAGACACTCAAAGCATCAGATAAAAAAGGCCGCCTGGAAAAAAAAAAGAAATTAATGTTAAGAAAATTAACGGAATTTACGCAGGAGCAATAAAAATTTCATAATAAAAACTTCTTTTTATAGTGTCTGAAAGTTTCTTCATTCATTCGCTTTGAATTCAATTTTGCGCTACTAAATATTCATTATTATTTTTTTTTCTTTTGCACTCGATTTAAGTATTCCTTGTGTAGAAATTGAAAGAGAGAGAGAGAGAACAAAAATTCAGTACATTTTACGCATGCTTAGTTAAGTTTAAATTTTATCATTTAATTTTCTTTACGCATGCCATCAGACGATTACCATCATCACCATCATCTTGCAATCGCCATCATCATCCGCATCTTCCTCATCCTCATCTTTAATTGTCTTTGACAAATGGTGCGCACGCTATTATTAATTTGCAGTATCTTTAAGTAGTCCAGAGAGTAAAAGGAGTAATATTTTTTCTTTTTTATAAAAATTGTGTTTGTGTATTTGGTATTTCTTCAGTTTATCCGCTCAAGGATTTTTTTTTCACCCGATTAAGAAAAAAAATAATAGACTTTTTAAAATCCAGTTATAAAATAACAAATATTTCGAGGGTGGGAGGGTCATGGAATGCGTAGAAACTTGTCATTAAAAAAACTATAGGATCAAACTGCAAGCAATCCTAAAAAAAAGAACTTAAATCGGACCACAATTATGCAATTTCCATTACCTGTCTGCTAAGCTAACGCAAGCCTATCGCAATATGTAAAGTTGACTGCACACATATTCGTTCAAAGTTGGGTACCTGCGGTAAATTGAGAATAAAATCTGCATTTGTTAATCGATTTTCATGATTTATAAAAAAAAACAATTTTGAATTAAATTAAATATAATTTTGTTACGCATCTCTTAGTGTTTTTTTTTTTTAGAAAATCGGATGAGTCGTTCTCGAGTTAGGCTGAAATATATCTTCGTACCTGACTTATTTTGGAGAAAAAATTGCCAAGCCCATAAAAACAACACTACGTGTTGAAGAAAAACCGAAAACGGATTTGAGTTTAGCACATCAAAATCCATATAGTCCACATAGTTTTATTAAAGGAGAGCCAAAAAGTGATTTTTTGCAGAGCAGTGATATTGAATAAACTGCCGTTGCAGCCAAAGAAATTATATTGAAAATTTGTCTATAAATAATCCAGCTATGAAATAACGAATATATTGTGAGGGAGGGGAAAAAATACAAAAAAAATATTATAGGACCAAACTGCAAGAAAACCCTTTTAAAACTGTCAAACAAAACATTTTGAAAATCGGTTCAAAAATGATCTCTATTTTTGAAGTGGGTTAAAAAAAGTAAACCAAAAATCGTCTTTTGTACGTTTTGTTAATTTAAAGTAAGAAATTCAGAATTTTTCACATAGCCCTAGACTTACGAGTATTTTTGGCATAAAATTGAATTAAGTTGGATTTTTGGTGCATGCTTTATTATATTTGGCGGGTACCAATTCAATAAAATCAGTTTGTATAAGATCGGACGAATGGTTTTGGAATCTATAACCGGCTACATATATACACACATATAAATATATATATGTACATATATAAATATATAGAATTTCTTTAGAATTTGGTGCATCATGCCTGCATGAATTTAGTGTTGATTCAATTTTTCTCAATAATCACAAAAATATAAATATGTATTCCATTAGATCTATATAATTAAAGACAAAGCGATTTTTTTGAATGACTTTTTGTGATCACATTATTTAACCGATTTTGGCAAAACTTATACCAAATTAAATGAGAGAGAGATAACAGGGCAGAATATTTCGTAGGACCGAATGTTTTTTATCGAAAAAAAAACTAGCTCGTCTAGAGGGTTAAAACCCCTTAACCGTTTAATGTCCAAATTTGCTCGCATTAAACAAAACATTACATTTAAACGAATTTTTTTAATTTTTTAAGATGAATACAATTTTCGGTACGACTTCTATATACAAAATCACTTCTATAGACTAAATCACGAATTCTATCTTTTAAAATACTTCCCACAATGACAAACATTTTGTCAAGATCCCAATACTTAAATTTATTTAATACATTCAAACATTTGTTGTTATTGTTGTAGCTGTTGATAAAAATGAATGATTAGACTTAAGATTTACTACGAGTACACTGTGTTCGTTTGCACTATCAGACAAAGAGACTCATCTCTAAGAAATGATCTTGCTGTTTTCTCTACACTATCGACGTAGTAAATCAGTGCTAGCCAACAACCCAGTGCTACTCTTCGAGTGCTCTGTTTGTCTTCAAGTGATTTTGTCCCTGTTGTTTTGCAATGAATATATGCAATAGGATGGATGGACGTACAAACGTACATACTCATACATTAATAAGTAAGTTAGTCCGTTACTATTGTGTGAGACATGCGTGTAATTGAAATTAAATTTATGTGTGAAAAAAAAAAAAAATAAATAATAATTAAAACGCAAAATGAATGACAAATAGTTTTCACGTAATATTTTTAGTGTACAAATAAAATGATTGAAAAATTTCAGGATTTTATGTTTAAATTTTGATGAAGTAACCTCGAATTTATTAACACTTTTGTAATGTGTAAATAAATTTCGAAATTTAAATAAAAAATTTAAATCCATTAACTCCTAGTGCAAAGTGTCATTAATATCCCACCGTGTGACTTTGACGACTTTATCATTAATTCCACTCATAATTTATTGTAGACGAGTTACAGCAACAACACAAAATGCAAGAGCAAAAAAAATGCACATGCGATGATTAAAGTATCGTAAAAATGGCAATTGTCACTTTTGATTTTTATTAAATAAAATTATACAGTGAGTAAAAATTTATTAAAACAAGACAAAAACAAATATATACATATACATACCTAAATTGAATTTATTATTGTGGTTAAAAATAAAATACGAGAAAACAAACAAGCGAACCGACAAACAATATACTCAGACAATACAAATGATGTCAAGCACAAACACTTTATGTAGTTACACAAAGAGAAAAGGATATGCAGTTGCAATAAAATTTACAATAACTCGAAAGGAACAATAACGTTTTTAGCAAATTTGCTATAAAGTTTAACCGATTCAAAAACTAAAAAAAACAAAAAAATAAAAAAAGGTTTATATAAAAATTAAAAGACTACATACTTTTCTACAAGAAAGATTTTATGGCAAAGTCTTCGATAACTACGAAATTCAATTCATAATTACGATAAACGATTTTTTAAAAGAAATAACAAATAGATATCTAATATATGTATATATTATAAACTTCGTAACGCTTTTAGTCATAATTTATCGAAAGCAGCAAAATATATCAACTTTATATCGATAACCAACTTTTTATCATTAAAATTATATTCTGCGGCTCCATGAAAAATGGCCCCAAACTAAAAAATGAAAAATGGCCCCAAACTAAAAATGAAAAATGGTCCCAAATTAAAAATGAAAAATGGCCCCAAAATAGGAAAAATGGCACCAAAAATAATTATTGTTGTTTTCAATGTAAAAAGTTTGGGGCCATTTTTCAGTTTGGGGCCATTATTCCTCAAATAGGAAAAATAGCCCCAAACTGAAAAATATTTTTGAGGCCATTTTTCCTATTTTGGGGCCATTTTTTATTTTTATTTTTCGAATTTGAGGTGATTTTTCCTAATTTGGGGCTATTTTTCATTTAACAAAAAATTAAAAATGGCCCCAAAATAGTGTAAATGATATAAATACCACAAAAAACTCTTAACATCAAATAATGCGTTTTCAAAATTAGTATTATTATTATTAAACGGCGACGTTGCTCGAAATTCTATAGAGTAGAGTTACCTTGAGCCACGTCGAGGGGCCTAGAATGCAAAAACCCGTTAGTAAGCTACTGCCGCTGTGAGCCAACATGGAGAAAAAAGTGGCTGCGCCCAACAATTGGTCAAATAATTTAAGTCCCCAGATTTGCTGCAGTGCATTTGGGTGCTAGGTCACAATAAAATTAGGTACGTATGTAATGCAATGCAGTAAATCTTTACTAAATATCGCCGTGTCGGGAAATACCATGGTGAAGAAAATTCCTAAGCCCGGCCGGAGGCCGTCTACGCGGAAAAACTTTAGTAATAAAATTCAAATATTTTAAAGTATTGGATTATTATCAAAAATTTGAGTTGCTTACTAAAGATCCCTCGCATAGCCGGCCTACGGCCGGGCTTAGGAATTTTCTCCACCATGGTATTTCCCGACACGGCGATATTTAGTAAAGATTTTCTGCATTGCATTACATACGTACCTAATTTTATTTTGAGGTAGCACCCCAAGACACTGCAGCAAATCTGGGGACTTAAATTATTTGACCAATTGTTGGGCGCAGCCACTTTTTTCTCCATGTTGGCTCACAGCGGCAGTAGCTTACTAACGGGTTTTTGCATTCTAGGCCCCTCGACGTGGCTCAAGGTAACTCTACTCTATAGAATTTCGAGCAACGTCGCCGTTTAATAATAATAATAATACTAATTTTGAAAACGCATTATTTGATGTTAAGAGTTTTTTGTGGTATTTATATCATTTACACTATTTTGGGGCCATTTTTCATGTTTGGTTTGGGGCAATTTTTCATTTTTTATTTTTAAGTTTGGGGCCATTTTTTAATTAACGAAAATTGAAAAATGGCCCCAAACTCGAAAATGAAAAATGGCCCCAAACTTTAGGAAAAATGGCCCCAAAAAATGGGAAAAATGGCCCCAAAGTTCGTGTTGTTGTTTTTAATACAAAAGTTTGGGGCCATTTTTCATTTTTGGTTTGGGGCCATTTTCCATGGAGCCATATTCAGCAAGTAAATAATTTAAAAATGAAACGAATTCTCCATGAAAAAATTTTTGTATAAAAAAATTATTGCTAATAACGCATATTCACGTTGTATTAAACATTTGTTGGTAACTGAACAATTTCACACAGTACATTATTGAGGCGAGAAATTTCGAGTAAAAAATATATCGATAGGTATGTACTGAACATGGAAAATAAGTTGCTAACAAAAAGTTTTCTATATAAAAATTCTATAAAAATTGTATCGTATAAAGTGTGTAGAACAAACTTAACTAAAATAAATTTATCGATAATACAAGATCTTCCAGTAAAAAGTTAATTACAAAAAATGTGTATTTCAAGCTAAGCAGCATGCTAAAATGTTGTTTTTTTGTTGAAAATTTATCGACATGAAAAACTCTTTGTAGCAAAGTTATCAATAAAATCTTTGTAAAGAAATTATTTTATTAACAAAATGAAAAATTCTGGTAAAAAGCTAAAATTTTCTAAAAATCATTATTTTTGGGCTTAAGTTCACTTTTATTGAATTAATGAAAATGAGTTTTTTTATTTTGAAAAACATTACCATGTGCAATCAAATTAACGTATCAGTATACCGATTGCAAGGCCGCTACACCTCTCATCAGCGTGCAATTGTCTATCTTTACAATTTTCGTAAAGTGGATACTAATTTAACCAAGTTTTAAGAACTTTGTAGAAAATAAAAAAAAAGAGAATTTATTTTTACAAGAATTCAATAATAAGTGTATCGCTAAAAATGTTCTATATGAAATTTAACGTTACAAGAATTTAATAAAAAAATTTTCGTTACAAGGATGCAATACAAAACATTTCGTTAAAAATGTTGTATGGAAAATTTGTCGCTAGAAATATTCTACAGAAAATTTTGTGTTGAAAACTATTCAATAGAAAATTCCTTACAAGAATTCAATAAAAAATTTATCGCTAAAAAAATTCTATAAAAAAATGTATTGTTAAAACAATTCGATAGAAAATTTAAAAACTAAAAGAAATTTTCAGTTAAAAAAAGTAGAGAAAATATAAAACATGTTCTACAGAAAATATATAAAAAAAAATATTGCAAAGTTTATCGTTAGCAGAACATTATCACAAAACAATTTATCGTTAATAACGAAAATGTTTATTAAAACTTAACGATCGTTTACAGTTCAGTAGAAGAAAATGCTAAACTCGAAAATTTTTCTTCTTAAACATAAAAATTTTATTCCTTCATATATTGTTTTTCTCAGTGTAAAACTATAAATCAGTCTATGTTTCTGCAGTCGTTTGTAGTTATGGTACAAGTAACAGCTGTTGAAATCGATTAAACAATAAATGGTCAGTAACTGACAACTTCGACAAATATGGTACTTTAAATATTGTTGCAACTGCTGCTGTTGTTGCACGAACGATCAGCTTCATCAAATTAATGGGAAATCTTCAATGTTGGGACATTTGGTTATTTGTTTATCTCAACAAATCTGTGCACCGTTTTTTTTTATCTCTTTAAATTATATGTATGTTCAAACAGCTTTGCTGCACTGTTGCACGTTGTTGTCTTAAGGCTGAATTTATCATTCATTTACACATTTTGATGACAAAACAACAATAGAAAATAGGTGTGTGTGTCCATTAAATATGTTTTCTATTACCAGACAAATGAGGAGATATGTTTTTATTTAAAATCCATTTAATTTGTAAATTTTTTTTCTGTTTTTTCTTATGTCTCTTCCAAGACTGATTGTTAATGACATAAAGACAAACGAGCAGGATTACGTGGTTTAATTTGTTTTCTTAAATATTACAGACACCTTTTAAATCGTTAATAGTTTTTTTCATTAACAAATCCATTCATATTTATTTTTACTTTCTCTTTAAGTGTACGTCTGTCGTCTATCTTAATGTCTAGCAGCGTCAAGGAAATTTCTTTTTACGAAATTGTTATTAAAAACAGCAATTTTAGCACCAAAGAAAAACAAATGTATGACAAATTTTCTTTTTCTTCTGTATTTTGTTAAAAAATATTTATAAAAATTAAATGTTTTTCCAAGTGTTTAATGCCAGAGATTGTTTTCTATTTGTTGTTGTTGTTATTTTAAAAAACTGCAAATACTAGTAATTAGTTGGTGAGATTTTGTTGCTGTCAGTAGCAATTGTATGTAATTGTTTTTTCATATAAAAGACATTTTGAAGAGTTAGTTGGTGCACAGTGGACTGAAAAGACTATTTCATATAAAAACACATTGAAAATAATTGTTGGTGAATTTTCTAAAATTCTAAATCAGGTTTATTGCCTGCCGCCTAATTTTCAAGTCAGAATGAAACCCATGCTTAAAATCGATCGTATGAAAGAAAAATATTTGCGATCCACAGGAGCAAAATTTTCATATAAACCAATTCGTTAAACTTAAAGTATTGGAAAATATTTAAGAAGACTGTTGCATTTTTTGTTCACACTGCATCACAGTAAAGTAATCAAAAAATGTAAATTCCTTAATGAATGCGTGTTTAGCATGAACTCAAACGATTGAGATCAACAAAATACAACCAGATCAGTTGCACTTTACAATGATGCACTTACTACTTACTTACTTACTTACTTAATTGCATTGTAAATGTTCGATATGCATTTTAATCAAGTGAATTCGAATGGATTTAAATTTATATCTTTGTAAGATTTAAAACCAGGTTGACAACATTATTAAGCTGTTTGTTGTTAAACTCAATTAAAAATTTAAATTACGGTCTTGTGCAAATTCGTCTTTTGTTTTCTGTTTAATTATATAGTTATAGTTATTTGCAAAAAAAAAGAGATTGTAATGAATGATTTTTATTCAAATTTTAGGTTTGGTTGGTTGAGATCTTAATTTGATTGTGTTTATATTTTTTGTTGTAACCATATATTTTCTTTTAAATACACAAATAAAAATACAATTGACGGCCAATGATGATGATGATAATGATATATAAAAGAATCTAATGATCTCTTATTTAGTTGCTCTTGATTTTGTTTTTGTTATTGTAATTAACAGGCACCCACAATTCCGAAAATATAAAACAAAATTGTTGATTTTTTTTTAAGAAGAAAGAAAGCAAATTTATGTTAACGAGTTTCTTTGATAGTCTTCGAAATATCCCAGCAAACTTTTCGACGGAAAAATTATGAAAAAGAAAAAAATTTGTGTAAATTTTGTAGAAAAGGAGAAAAGGGGAAGGAAAATAATTTGTCCTGATTTAAAAAAAAATTGATGCCAAACAGATTTAAAAAAAAACTTGTCTATGAATAGAGGTGTTATTCGATAATACAATTGCCCTCCAGTTTTCATATAGGAATTATGGGACCCAACTGCAAGCAATCCCAACCAATTTCGAAAAAAATTAGAGTTGTAGAGGCTCTAACTTTACAAAAAATACCCCTCGAATTGATAGCCACCTTCTATTTTTGGAGTCGTTTATAAAAGGCGCACAGCGGTGCTGCAAAAAGTTCTAGGTTCATATTTTTTTAAGCTTTCCAATATTGTAGTTTCTCCGGTGCCCAAATAAAATTTTAAATAACTTATTTTGAATTCAAAAATAAATATTCATGCGATTCATTCTCAAAAGGGCAACCAAATAATTTCAAACATTTTTTTTTTCATGCACACATCAGCTTATTACGTAATAAGAAATTATTGAAACACAAGTACACGATAAAATACTTGATAATCAAATATCATCCAAATAAAATAGTTGATGTCACAACACGGACATCAGTGGCATAACAATCAGTTATGACAAATCTGCCTAAATATTAATAACATTTGGCAACAGAGATAGAAAGAGAATGTACAAAACAAAAAAAATCATAAAAAAATCAATATTGAAATCTATAAGAATATATGTTTATCGTTACCTCAAGCTAGAAAGGCCCTAACTAATAATTTGTAACTCCCGCATTTATCTTATTTCAAAAAGTAAGTTAAGTTATCAAACTAAACGCGATTTAACAAAAAAGAAGAGTTAAGGCTTTTCCACATTAAGCTAACGATATGTATGTATGTAAATACGAAGTCCGATAACGTTAGCAAGTGAAATTCAAGATAAAAAATTTAACTCAAAAAACTCTTATCAGTTGACAAATAGAGAAAAGCGAATTCCTAACGAGTTGTACAGAATATATTTAGCGTTTAAACATTTAAAATCAAATAGAAAAAAAAAACAATGTAAATGACGTAACTCCGATACCAAAAAAGTAATAATTATCTATATCAACATATTGCCATATTGTGTTTAGTTAAAAGGATTGGTGAATAATTTTTTGAAATGAAAATATTAATAACAATTCTTAAAGCCAGCCAATATGGGTTGATAATAATTCGAGTACAATTAACGAAATTAGTCAGATACCCGCAGCGGTATTTAAAAGTTAATTAAAAACGAGTTTGAATTTTTTTTAAATCATTAATTTTTTTCTTCTTAAATCTTGTTTCTTTTTAGCTTCGAAATAAAAAGCTCGCATTTATTCTACACAATTCCACTTCTACCGAAATCAGCTGTAGCCAGGAGAAGAAAGAAACAAATAAATAACAAGAGTGAGAGAGAAATAAACGTCAAACAAAAACAAAATGACGAGACCAACAACTACGACGGGACAAGTATCTAAATTGTCCTTCATCTTATGCAGCCTTTTATTGTGTTCAATGGTTGTAGCCACACCCACTAATTATACGATCACACAGGCTGTAAATGCTACTGTGCCCACTACAGATGTTAAGGCTGAAGCAAATTACTTGTGTCCCATAGACTGCCACTGTGTTTTGGCTCGCAATACACACAAACCATTTCTGCACGCTAAATGTTCATCTTTGAAGGGCCTTAAGGCAGAAGAGCCTCTGACGGCTACACTACCTGTACATTCTATAGATTTGTCATTTCTTAATCTGACACGATTAGAACATTCTTTGGAGAAATTGCCAGATCTCACTTCTATTGATTTATCGCACAATGAACTGCATGAAATCGGGCATTTGGGCAGGCGCATCAAGAAGCTCAATCTTAAACATAATCGTCTTAACTCTTCCAAGTTATCCAAGTTGCCACAACATGTTCAGTCATTAAACTTGCAGCACAATGACATCACAAACTTGCCACTGGAATTTACCAAATTACATCAGTTACAGTCTCTGGAATTGGCTCACAATCAAATTAATTGCTCTTGCGAAACGTTGGAAGTGCGTAATTGGTTGCAAGAGCGTCATGTGTTCATGGAACATCCAGTCAAATGCTTTTCTCCTTCACTCTACAAAGGCAAATCTTGGTTGCAAGTTAAACAAGCGCTAGTGTGTGAAAAGGAAAAACGATTGGGTTATAATGTGGCTGAGGAAGAAGAAAATGAATTGATGATGGGTGATCAGCCATTTGAAGCTTCCGGTGATGGGGTGCAAGATGAAGAAGAACTGGGCAAAGACTTCATGCCCATAGACAGCAACATCAAGAAGGGCAGTAGTCCAGTGCAAAGTTCAGCTCTTACATTGATGGATGACGTTGAAGGTTCTGGTGATTTAAGTGAAATGAGTCTACCCTTAGATATGCTAGTCTCGAGTACTCCGCCCACTGTGTCAAAAGAAAGAACTACAGAAGCGCTCGAAGAAGATTATGATGGTTCTGGCAGTGGTGGGAGTTTATTATTTATACCTGCCATACAACATGAACGTGTTCTTACCGACGACTTCGATATACCAGAATCGAAGGAAGACAACGATAATGATGACATGAATGATAACAAACCCGTCGAAGAGCCTGCTGTTAATTCTGATATATTCCACCATTCTTTGGGAATATTCGATGGTGATGAAAAGCCCAGACAAAGCACAGACCAACCTGAAGCTGTAGAGGAAAAAATCAAACCAGTCAATGTGCCAACTTTGGGTGAAGCAAATGAACCTGTAACTGAGGGCCCCGATGCTGTGGCACATGCTAAAATAGGCGAAGCAAAGGATGACAGCAATGCCACCTATTTTCTGTTGGGCGTTATAGGTCTCATTGTCATTGGTCTCTTATGTTATGTGGCTATTAAACGTTGCAAACACAGCGGCCATGGAAATGATCTTGAAAATCCTCAAACCGAATTGATCGATATGGATAAGAAACAATTGGGCAAACCTTTACGCAATGGAGTACCCGAACATGTGCCTTTGATAGGAGAAAAAACAAAATCTGACATGGCTAAGCCCATTAATGGCTCTAAACCTTACGATGCCGATATTAAAGATGGTCCCACCCAAAATGAACCTTTACTTAATGGCAATAGAAATGGAAATGCTAATGGCAATGGTGCTGTACACGCTGAGGAACCAGAAGATAGCCGACCTGGTTCGCAATTGCAAGCTCCCCATGAGTATTATCCGATTTCACCCAGATATCCACCACCTCAATCACCTCGGGCTTCCAAATACAGCCAACAACCTCAACAGGCTGAACAAAATAACAATGATACCAATGAACCCTACCTGCCTTCTTCGCCCAAATCAGGTCGCTATTCGCCAGTTTACTCACCTGAAACTGGTCGTGTTAAGATTAAGCTAAGTGAAACACCCCGCCCTAAGACACCCATGCTAGTGACACGAAGTCGTTCAAATGCCGGCGATATTATAACCACGCCCTTTAGACCCACAGAAACGGAAAGTTTTCAGGCCACTCCCATACACACAGCCGCAACAAATGGTCATGCCATTGGGGGGCAACATTGATAGTAAGAGTCAAGTGTGTTAGTAGAAATAACAAACCTCGTCCTCCGAATTATCCTGACTACTTCGTCCCGCTTCCCATCCCTCCCCTCCCAAACACATCCAAGAATAAAGCCAATAACCATTTTTAAATAAAGATTAGTGTTTAAAATGCTGTGAATAAGGTGCTTTAAGCGAAATTAATGTTAAACTTAATATTAAAAAAAGAAGAGAAATCAGAAACAGAAAGAAAGAAAAATGGATAAAAAAAAATTGTCTTTACTTATTGTTTTTCGTGTTGGTGATTTTAAGCATAAGCTCACTGCTTTGTTGTTGTAGTTGTTGCTGGTGCAGAAAGCAGACAGTTAAATGTATTTATAGTTAAAAGAAAATTCAACGATTCATTTAAACAATTAGCAAGAAAATGAACTGACAGTTTGAAAGAATTTTTCAGTGTAAAAAAAATAAAACTAAATTTTTAAAGAACTGCAAAAGAAATTGTTGAAAAAGTGATTACACATATACTTATGTACATACACATATAAATAGTTTTCACTAGCAAAGCTCACATTAAGTTTTTTTTTATTAAATTGTAATGCTTATTTTACTAACAGTCCTAAAATTTTGCATGTTTTTTATTCTTTACTTCAAATAAAGTTGACTGTCAAATTTATTGTGATTTGTAGAAAAACAAAATTTTTGGTTTTTTGATTTCTTTCGAAATTAAAAAAAAAATAATAACTTTCGATTTGAATTGAGATCTGTGATATGACTGATAATTCTATTTAGTAATCGGTGCAAGCAATCGTAATTTAATTGTTTCCTTTGAAGTGCTTATTTGAATTTGAAACATGTTACTGTTAAAGTTGCCTGCAGTATGCGGAGAGGACTATTCTAGCTGACATCTTATTATGCAAATTTTCCTATTGCTTTCAGTTGCAAGCACTAAACGAATTTTGTCGCAAACATTTTAATATATTTTTCAATATTCTCATGATGGATTTTAGGCAACAAGCAAATTATTAAACAAAACAGCGAAGATAATATGAAAGGATTTCCACTTTAATACAAAAGCTGCCACCGTTTTCAAATCAAAAAGATGAAGTAAAATAACAGAGCATACGTTAATTTTAAATAAATAAAAATTTTCAATATTAATATTTACTAATTAACAAAACATACCTTTAAGTGTCTGCCTTTTTCACCATACTATGATTGTTGAATTTCAAACAAACATAAAACTGTGTTCTAAACAAAGTGCTCTTAAAAAAAGCTTTTTTTAGTGAAAGCTTTCTTAATAAGTTAGCAAAACTAAATAGGAGCTTTCGTTGGAATATTTAACCCTCACAACGAATCGAAAAAAGATCTTTTTTCAATAAATTTTTGAAATATTTTTTTAAACATAATATAGTTGTGATTAATGGTATAGTTTATATATAAATTGTTTATTATATTTTTAATATATGAACAATTAACAAGGAAGTCTATTAAAATTCCAAAAAAAAAATATGACATATATTTCGGGTCTTTTACTTTTGAAAGGAAAAAAAATAAAATTATTCTACTAAATTCCTTTGTAACGATCGTAAATAAATGAAAATTTTAATTAAATTAATTAAACTATTTGCAAACTGAACATGAAAATGTGCCAACTATATAAAATGTGCCTTAAACATTAAACAATAAAAGGATTAAAATGAAACAAAATTCTCGTAAGAATATTTAAAGAAAATAAAGTCTTAAAGGCATTCAAAATTAAAAACGAGAAAGATTAACTCAAACGAAACTATTATTTATTCAAACTTAAACAATAACACGCACATTTAACAAAATTTACTTTTTAATTCAAAAGTCAAATCCATTCATTTTTATTAGATTTAAATTTAAAGACTCACAAGAAAATTTTAAACATACATACAAACATATATTTTTGTAGAAACTTATTTTATAAAAAAAGCTCTTTAAAAATTAACTCCCGAAAAAAATCTTATATACGAGTATACATAAATTTTTTAATGAAAAAAGTGATTTTTAAACTAATTTAACTTTTGACAAAATAAAATAAAACTAATGAAAGGCTTGTTTTCCTGTAAAACTTACAACTTTACTTTTAAATACTTTAACAATTTTAGTGGATACATTTTTTTTAATTTAACTTTTAAAATATACGCTTTGAAACAGTTGTATTTTATTTGACTTTTGGTTTTGTTTTAACATTTAGTAAATTCTAGTATAATACCAAAGTTTGAAATATATTTTTTTTTTCTTTTAATTATTAATTATACTTCTTAAAAAAAAACTTCCTATTAAAACTTCTGTGTATTTCTTTGTATACTATACTACGTATGTATTAAGTTTAAATGTATATTAAAGTAGACATTATTCCATGTCTAATAAACATTTATTATGTTTTTATTTTTTTCTTTTATTTTGTAATTTTAAGCTGCCTAATATTTTAGCTTTTATTTAAAGTTATTTTACAAAAAAGAATAAATTCATTATTTCGTTTGTTAAGTTTAGATTTATTTAGAATAAATGAATTAATAAATATTCTTGTATATAAAAATAAGAAAAGTTGTTTATTTGAAGTTCTGCAAATGAAAGTAAGTAAAAATATATCTTCCGTTTAATGGCCAGTTTTTGACTTCATATTTAAAGCTACGTTCACATTTATCAAATATTTGCCCAAAAAAACGTAACCAATAGTTTTGCTTAGGGATAGTGTCATTTAACACGATTGTTATATTACAAAATAAAATTAATTCTTTTCCAAAAGAGTATTTTTATACAGTTTTTAAAAAATTCGAACCCAAAATTAAAAAAATATTGGAATTAAAGGAAATAAATTATTAGTTTTTTTCTTGGTTACGTTTTTTTCGTCAAATATTTGATAAATGTGAACGTAGCTTAAGTATGTAATTAGTTAATTTTTATTTAAAGTTATGTTGTATTTAAATAAGATTCCATTTTTTCAGTGGTTGGTTGGTTGGTTGGTTTACGTGGCTGCCTGCTACGCGCAAGCATTCAAGTAGAATCAATGAGATTCCGTTTTGACAGACCACTCCACTCGTCAGTGTCAACCTGATTTAGGTCCGAATCCAGGCCTCAGATTCGGAGTAAGATTCTAGATCCATCCCGTCGAATTAAGGTATCTAATGAGGTCACCTAGACCTATCCCTGATACCTCCGAGAGATCGTCTATTATGCTGTTGCCTAGAAATTTGAGTCTCGAATGGTGTAAGGCCGGGCATTCGCAAAGAAAGTGGAAGACCGTTTCCTCTTTGCTTTGATCCCGGCAACTACGGCAGAACGCATTGTAGGAAAGGCCCATCCTGTTAGCGTGTCTCCCGATAACCCAGTGCCCCGTCAATACTGCGACGAGCCTCGAGATGTCCCTACGGTTTCTGTTAGTTAGTTGTGTTGTGCGCTTAACGTTGTAGTAAGGCCACATTTTCTTAGCCACCTTGCACGTGCTCAACCTACGCCACCTGTCTTCAGCTTTCTGCCTGAAATGGTTGAGAATGAGATTTCTAATACTGCCAAATGGCATGTCTACCGATTCAGCAATGGAGACGTCCATGGCAGATCCAGCCCTGGCCAGTTCATCCGCCTGTTCGTTGCCCTGGAAGTTGCTATGTGCGGGAACCCAGATGAGGGTAACGTCAGTCTGACTACCTAGTCTGGATAACGCGTCCTTGCACTGGCTAACTAAGGTAGAAAAAGTAGTGTGTGACCTTAGAGACAGAAGTGCCGCTTGGCTATCGACAAAGATGCCGACTCTTCCTTGGACACCCCTGTCAATCAAAACCCTACACGCCTCCCTTATGGCCAATATTTCCGCCTGAAATACACTAGCTTCATCAGGAAGTCGGAATGAGAGTTTTATTCCAAGGTCACTCGAAAATACTCCAGAGCCCACACCGCAGATCATTCTTGATCCATCAGTATACGTCCTGAAGTTAAAGTCTTTTTCTATGTTTCCCCCCTTCCACTCCCGTCTGGATGGAATAAGAACTTTGAACGTACTGTCAAAGTCCAGATGAGGTACCATGTAATCGGTGGGTTTCCTCAGTGTCGGTGGTAGCTGATCTAGGATTTTGGCATGGCCATAGGTCCTTGATCTCCACCTCCCAGATGCCGCTAGTCTTGCCGCACTGCTTGAGGATGCCGCCAATACATGAAGGTCGATCGGAATCAGATTTAGCATAGCATTCAGAGCCTCTGAAGGACTAGTACGTAAACATCCAGTAATCCCGATGCAAGCAGATCTCTGTATTCTGTATAGCTGGTCCACCACATATTTCTTATTTGTGGCGGGCCACCATACTACTGATCCGTAAGTTAATATGGGACGTACAATTGCTGTGTACATCCATTTAAGCATGTTAGGGGTTAGGCCCCATTTGGAGCCAAACATCCTCCGACAGGAGTAATAGGCAACTGTGGCCTTTTTGACCCTGTGTTGCACATTTTGTTTCCACAATAGTTTTGTGTCCAGGATGACTCCTAGATATTTTGCATTGTCCGATAGAGACAGTTCCCGATTATGTAGCCGAGGGAGTCTAAAGCTCTGGACTTTGGTCTTAGTAGTAAAAAGTACCAGCTCCGTCTTGCTAGGGTTCACACTTAGACCACAACCTGTAGCCCATTTGCTGAGTGTACCCAAGGCACTGGACATGATATCACTTATCACGTCCGTGAACATCCCTGATACCATTATTACTACATCGTCCGCATAAGCCACAGCTTTCACTCCCGCAGTGTCCAGTCTGAGAAGAATTGTGTTAACAACGAGAAGCCATAGCAGTGGAGAGATCACCCCGCCCTGTGGTGTTCCTCTGCATGCCCATTTTGACCTCTCGCTGTTTCCTAGTTTTGCGGTGACGTTTCTTGCCTTCAGCATGGTGATAATCCAGATGCTGATGTATTCCTCTACATCGGCATCCTGGAGAGACTGTTGAATGGCTGTCACTGATACATTGTTAAAGGCGCCTTCTATGTCTAGGAAGGCAGCCAAAGTGTATTGTTTATTTTCAAGGGATCTCTCTATGAACCTTACCACCTCATGTAGTGCTGTTTCAGTAGAGCGTCCCTTAAGGTAGGCATGCTGACTTCCTGAGAGAGTTGACGACCCAACAAGTCGATGTCTAATGTGAGAGTCTATTAATCTTTCCAGCGTCTTGACCAAGAAAGATGAAAGGCTGATTGGCCTGAAGTCTTTTGCATTCTCGTGACTTCTCTTGCCAATCTTGGGAATGAAAACTACTTTGACCTTCCTCCAGCTGGTTGGAACGTAGTTTAGAGAGAGACAAAGTTTGTAGAACCTAAAAAGCCAGGGTATGATAGAGCTTTTCGCGCTCTGTAACATCTTTGGCGTAATGCCATCAGGACCCGGCGATTTAAATGGGGAAAAACTGTCGATTGCCCATGAGATTCTCTCCGGGGATAAAATATTCTCATTGACAGCATATTGTTGCCCACTAGATGAACTGTCTGACCTAGTCGTGTCCGTACAGCCCGGGAAGTGGGTGTTAAGGAGGATATCTAGTGACTCTGCAGAGGAGTCTGACCAGGAGCCGTCCGCCCTTTTGACGAAGGTTGGACAGGAATGGCTCATGGACAGAGCCCTACTAAGCCTTGCAGAGTCTCTAGTGTTATCTATTGACTCACAGAAATTCCTCCATGACTTTCTTTTGGCGATTTTTATAGCTTTTTTATACGCTGCAAGCCTTTCGCGATATGGTTGCCAGATTTTGTTCTCGTAGCAAGTGTTGAAGGCTCTACGTACCTCCTTGCGTAGCTTAGAGAGTTCCGTGCTCCACCATGGAGGGTAACTCTTCTTAGCTTTCGTTAAGGGGCAGGAAATCTCGAAGGCTTTGCTAATAGCCTTGTTGAAGACCTCCACATTGTGTTCAAGTCCAGTCGTATTGTCGATTTCTGGAACTCTTTTTAGTTTCTGTTTCAAAATCCCGTTGAACCTGTTCCAATCGGTTCTCCTCGGGTTTCTAAAGCATTGTTTTTCTTTGTTTTGTAATATGACCTCAAAGAGTATCCAATTGTGATCGGAGAAGGATCTCTTATTGGATACCCTCCACTTGTCAACTGAAAGCTTGAATTTGTCATTAATAAGAGTAATGTCGAGAACCTCTTCCCACCCACTAAATCGATCCGAACTCGGAAAGATAAAAGTCGGCGAAGTGCCGGAATTACATATAGTCAGTTTATTAAGGTTAATGAAATCTAAGATATGCTCACCTCTGTCATTGATCTCACTGCTACCCCATATTGTATGCCTGGCATTGGCATCACAACAGAGGATGATGTCTTCATTGGCGCCAATGGATGACACGACAGCTTTCGCTTCGGCTGGCGGTGCTTCTTTGTCGTGTGCCATATAGCATGATGCTATAAGGAAGCTCTTACCATCTGACAACTCGACCCTCGCAACTGTAAGGTCCTCTGAGCTAAACTGAGTACAAAGAAAAATATTAATATGTTTTTTGGCTATTAGACATGATCTTGGCTTACCATTTCCTTTAGCATATAGTACGTTGTACAGGGACCTCGGGAACCCCTTAACCTCGGAGTTTGCTACCCACGGCTCCTGTACCGCGCAGATATCGAGGTTCTCTTCGGCTAGGAGAACCTTTAGGTTGTCTGTTGCACACTTCGAGTGCTTGAGGTTTATTTGAACAACCTTTATCGCCATTGCGGAGTGTTCTTCGTTATCTTTATTGCGGTTCTGACAGCTGCATTCCAACCAGAAGGTTGTTTGCAGCCTCGACAGCGTCGGCATCAGAACCGCTTGGGCGCAACACCTTGACCTTGGCGTCTCTTACCCCGAAGAACAATTTGGAGCCCGCTTTCTCTAGCGCCACTGCTCCTTGCTCCGTTATGGACAGCATTAGGCAAGTACCACTGCTGCCGTGGTCCTCGGTGCGGATAACTGACCAGTCATCCATTGGAATGCTGGGGTTCTGAAGCTTCAGACACTCCAGCATTCTGCCACCGTTCTTGCCCAATTGAGGTAACCAAACTCTTGCTCGCGGTCTCATCGGAATATCCTCCGCAGGGATAAGCTTAAGGCTTAGCCCATCCCAAGTGTCACTAATCTTAGCGATACTAACGCTGAGGAACTCCTTTGAGAACGCGTCCAAGCACTTGATTACCCTGTAACCCCGGTGTATCTCACTGGAGTCGAAGCGAGGTGCCGGCTTATCCTTATTGGTGAGGACGTAGTCCATTACGAGCTCAGCCAATTTGGATTCGACGGCACCCCACTCCGTTGTTACAGGGATTAATCTGCCGTTTTTATGGTTTGCCAGAGCCATCAGAAGATGATCCTTAACTACCTCGTTAAAGGGTCTTCGGATGGATGACGACGTAAGTTGTTGAGGAGGGGACCCCTTTGGTGCGACCTTCCTTTTTTTGGGTGACTGACCGCTTTCTGTCTGAGAGCGGTTTCTTTTGGAGCTTTTTATTTCTTGCTGGGAGAGCGGTGCCTTTTTGGACGTACTTGGTAGCGAATCCATAAACTTATGGTATTCGTCTACCACGGCCTGGTACCTCACCTTGTCCCCAGCATCAAGCTCATGCGTAACTCCATTCGCTTCATTCTTGGCAATCTTGTCTAGAATGAAGACGGCTTTGGAGTAACGGGACTTAAGGAGGTCTTTCTGACTCCTTTTCTTAGGTTTGCCCTTTGGCCGGTTGTCAGGCTCGACTATCGGTGTTGGGCTTTTGAGGGTTTTTGTGTTTTCTTGTGCAGATAGAGGGGTACTTTGGATTTTACCCTCACCATCCGAGAGGCCGACTACTGTCTCCTGGCTGGATTCAAGAAGGTCGTCCTCTGAAGAGATGTCTTCCCTTCTCTGTTGTTTTTTGTTCTTGTTGTTGTTGTTGTTTAGTGTTGTTGAATACATATGTTGGTCCCACGAGTAGGCCAGTAAGGGGAGAGACCATCCACGCAGTGACGGCGTGCGTGAACTAGACAAAATAATTACAACCGGTCCGTGTCCTGGCACCGGAGGGGAGTTGTTAGGGACTAGTCCTCTTTAACCACTAACTAGCCATTCAGGTCCTCGGCACAGCTACCTACCACCTTGACCTTACAAGTGGGGGAGTGAAGGGATAATTGGGAGAGGGATAGAGGTTGATGAAGGAGATTATCAGGAAATGGGAAATGGGAAGGAGGAGTGGTTAACCTTTAGTTATGAAGGCCTTTTTATTTCCATATTCCAAGACAGGTCCTGTTTGTGCAGGAGCATGGACAGAGCCTGGAATGGAATAGAAAACACAGCCGACACTTAAGCCACCACATCGCGACAAGATAGTTAACCAGGTGGCTTTTCAGTGAGTAATTAAAGTTCTTATTAATTACTACGTAAAATAAAAAAAATTCCTACAAGTTTCCTTAAAGAACAGCTGACTAGAACAAATAAAGAAAAATTAAAAAAAAAAAAAATTTTTATTTTAGCTAAAAATAAGAATAATTAAGAACTGCTGAAGTGTTTTAAAAGAATAAACGCAACTTTCAATATGATTAAAAGGTTAATAGCGTCAAAACAAGACAAAATTTTATGCAATTTGCCAGCAGCCACATATATTTTGTTGGCTTTATTTTATAAAGAAGAACAAGCAGTCAAAAACATATGGTATATATATCGCACCCTAAATACAAAAGGGTCACAACTCAAAATTTTCCAAAACTGACTTTTCCATAAATTAATTCAGAGTACACATTTCTAACTACTGCAAAAATTTCTTTCACATCACTATCTTATTTAACTGGAAAAATACATTTATGTCTAATTTAATGTTAAGTGTGTTGATTCTGCACGAAAACAGTTTTTTGTCTCTCCTGAAAATTTTAGTATTTTGATTTGTGACCCTTTTGTATTTAGGGTGCGATATATTATATATATTTGGTATTTAATTACAACTTAAAAATAATTATAACTTAAATATCAAGTAAAAAATTGGCTCTAATAAAGATCTCTCAATTTCAAAGATTTTCGATCGTTACCTTAACCCCCTTAGAGTTAAAAACAAAATCACTTGCAAAAATACTAACAAGTATTTTCACCGAAATTTGGAACTTATTATCGAAATTTTGAAATTTCTCTCCTCTGTCTCAAGCCCATAGACCTTTATTTCTGGGTAACAGGAATCTTTATTAACGAAAATGAAATGAGCAAAAAATTCAAACTTAATTTTAGAATTGTATTCGAGCAAATATTCAAGAATATTTGTTTTCAAAAATTAATTTGTTTGTTATGGGTTAGCTAATCTATAACCTGCATTTCATATGCTGCTGAGCCAAGTCATCAGCAGATCTCTGCCGTTGGTTTGGAATTAATTTTAGAACGAGCAAAATTTGGAATTGAGTCCGTAAAGCGTATTTGTTTTAAAAATATTTGTACTTCAGGCAGCACAATGTTCGCATGACTTGACGTTATCGCCTAATTGCGAAAAATTTTAAAAATCTACGTACTTTAAAGAGCTAAAAGTGTAAAATTACTTGCGCTGAACAGCAAACAAACATTAAAACCGCAAAATAAAAATCAAATTCGAAAGTTCTAGAATAAATAATGAAGATTTATGCACAGGAATTATATACTGAAAATACACAGGAGTACACAGCTTCCACAATCATAAGTGGCTAAAGAACACAGTGTTAGGGGCTGTGCACATATTACGTAATGCTGATTTAAGAGATTTTTTTACCCCTTCTCCCCCACCAGTAGCGCTTTTTAATATTTTTTCAGTGCAAAATTTCCAATCTGTAACAAATCTAACGCCCCCTTGGAGCGTTACATAATATGTGCACAGCCCCTTATCTGGTAAAATTAAGCAAAAGTCGGAACCTTCAACAAACCACACGTCATTATTAAATTTCAAAGAAAATTGTTTATTAAATCAGACCTCTACTTGAATTAAGAATTTTATTTCAATACGAAAGGCTTTGGAACTTGATTTACAGGTTAACAAAAGCTATTGAAAAAATTGGTAAATTTTTTAGCATGTCCACAAACTTTATATGTTAACTTTTATGGCGAGTTGTGCCATCTACATGTAAGATGAGACAGCTCATATTTTGTATAATAGTTATGGTGCTTGGATTTGCTAAGAATTTCATTAGTTTATTACTGTTAAATTTGAATACAAAATTCATTTTTAATTTAGTACTGTTAAATTTGACTTAGCTAAACATTTCAAGTAAAAGTAACGTTCTCCAGGAGGTTTATTATGTAATTCGATTTGAATCGAAAAGGCTTTCGAAAGGAATTTACGAATCTAAAGGAAAAACGTATTACGTAGTACGTTCGAAAGGCCTGCAGAGTTGATTTAATAATTTTAAGGGAAATGATGACAATTTTTATATGTTAAAACTTGGTAGCACTTTACATTTTATACAAATGTCAGAATTATGTTAAAAAAATTTAAGTCCAAATTTAAAAATATGTACACTAGTAACTTAAATGAATTGTGTTTTGTTGAAGGAAAGTGATGGAGAGGATTTTGCTTCAGAGAGATTCAAAACGAAATTTATAAAAGGTGCATGAAACATTTTGAATCTGAAAATTCGTGAAAATTCGTGAATAATTGTATGTCTATAAGATTGAATTGAATGCAAAAATATTTTGCTTAGGGCCAAATTTACAGTAATTAGTTAGCTATTAGTAAACTAAAATGATAACTATTGTTTAACTAAGACTTCATATTCACAGTGTATTATTTAACCAACACTCTTAATATGAACAAAAAATAGTAACCCTATCAAACTATTAACTTTCATTACTGGCAATTCTGTTATAGCATTTGGTTTTTGTTTACATTTGATATATTATTTCTTAAAAATGGCGTATACATTGAAGAACATGCCACGCCACCTACTTGCTAAGACGGAATCTATCCATAAAATCTTTTTAGATTACGTTGGCGATGCTCAGCAACAATATTCCGCGTATTATCAGTAACAGTGTCACTTTCTATATCGGACTCCGCGTTTCCAATTTCACATGCCATATCTAAAATTTTTCACAAAACAAAAATACTAATAATAAATTCCAACGAATCAGCTGTTGTCTAACTATTAGTTAACCAATGACGTTTGATAGTTTAACTAATGTTATACTAGAAGCTGTGAATCAAATAGTATTAGTTAAACTATTGCTATTAGCTAACTAATGACTGTGAATTTGGGCCTTAGTCATAAAAAACTTTTGCCTCACATTAATTAGCGCTAAATTCCATTAATAATGACTTACTGCCGATTTCTCGATGTCAAAAGAATTTTGATTTGTTTTTTCATTCGTACAAACACATTTAATACAAAAAAATTTTAGAATTAGTTTTTGCTTCAAATGGAATTATACCAATGAAAAACTATTAAAAAATTCTTTCAACATTGGGAAATAGGCAGTAAAAAGTACCGTGTCTATTTTTTTTTTTTTAAAGTATATATGTAGTTAAAAACAATAAGTATAAGATTTCCGCAAGCAAAATGGCATTCGAAAAAAAAATGTACGTTAATAACACTTTTGACATTTGTTTTCGTACTACATAGTTGCACTTTCGAAAGCGATTTATTGCTTTCCGAAAGGGATTAAAACAATTCCCATAAATTACGAACGTTCGGAAATAAATTTTCGAAAATCGTACTATGCTCAACAGGTTCTTTGATTCAACGTATGGCAATTCATTAGCTTGTTTGAATTCAACGTACCAGTTCGTTGAAGTTAAGAAAACATACGTTGATTTTTAAGAATTTATTTATTGATTCAACGTATACATACAACAAAATCAACGTATATTACTTAAAATCAAGAAACAGGTTCTTTGAATGAAACTATTTGTTCATTTTATGTTTGAATAAATGAACGAGTTTCTTAAATTCAACGAATTATACGTTAAATCAAAAAACTAGTTTATTGTTTAATTCAACGAATAAAATCAAATAATGGTTTCAACGTTGAGTTCATAAATACATAAAATTTTACCTTGGAATTTCAAGGAATATTTTAATGAAGCAACGTATAGTACGTTGAATTTCAAAGAATTTAGTTTAAGGAACGGGAGTTCGTTGAATTTATGTAAAACTGTTTTACACTGAGTATTTAATTTCATTTCTACGAATTCGTAAATTTTCCGATTCGAATCGAAATACATAATAACACCCTAGTTGTATGTGTTTACAGTACAACACGGAAAGTGCAGAGTACTACTATATATTTGTTATTGGAAAACTTCCTTTCAAGATTAAACCTTAACATATATGATACTAAAGGAACTTGCACGAAGCAAGCTGTTTGACAAACAATTCTGGCAAAAAAAAAACGACTTCAATACAACAAACCAGAAGTTTAAACCTGATATTATTCACATCTAGTTTATATTTTACTCCTAAGAAATATTAACTGCCTATTTCTCCATGTCGAAAGAATTTTGAATATCAAATACATTTGATACAAACGAAAAATTTCAGAGTTTGTTTTTGCTTGATATGTAATTATACGAATGAAAATTAAAATCAAAATTTTTTCGACATCGTGAAAATCGGCCCATTAGTAGCGGATGTAATTATTAATCAAAATTCAGGGGTCCTCTTATCTTTTTCTAGCGTAACAACATTTCTGGGTGTGAATTTGCACCTCAAATTTTTGAGACCAAACTGCGTGAAAACTTGATAAAACAAAAACTGTTTTGAAAATCTGTCAATAAATTGAGGATTAATACGATGGTTATTATTTTTGAGGGGAAACAACTTGGAAGGAATCACGCTTTAAGCAAAGCCTTTCAATAAAAAACTTTTTCGAGCAAATTCGATTAATCAATACAGCAAGAGTTGTAAAAATCAGGAGTTATGTGACAATAAATTTTTTGGGAGTTCAATGAGGGCTCTGAAATAATAAAAATATTATGGTATCGGACTGCAAGAATTTTTTTTCATGAAATTTGAGAACCAGTCCATAAATAGGGGATTATAAAATAATAAATATTATAAGTAAAGGGCACTATAACACTCAATTAGGGAGATTACTTGCCAAGATTTAAAAAAACAATCTTAAGAGATTAAAATTGTTACTGAATTAACAAATAAGGGAGCTAATCGATAATCAATATTTTAAAACTTGCCCCCGATTTAAAAAAAATGGTTTGCAAGAATTTGTTTTAGCAAATGGGTCAAGAAAGTTTATTTCACATCAATTAAATGCTACAGATGTGAATATCGATGGCTTAATATAAAAAGGTCGTATCTCGTTTTTTTTTTTAAATCGGTTTTTACATGTTCTGGTAGACAAAACTCAAATACACCTCCCATAAAAAAATTCAGTTTCCTACGAGTATGTTGACGAATAACAGATTTACAGTAACTAAAAAAACCCAAGCTAACTATCTAACTAAAGATTTTATTGAGTTTTTTTCTTTCTCCTGTAAAGTAGCTAAAAGTTGAGATACGACCTTTCTATATTAAGCCATCGATATACACATCTGTAGCATTTAATTGATGTGAAATAAACTTTCTTGACCCATTTGCTAAAACAAATTCTTGCAAACCATTTTTTTTTAAATCGGGGGCAAGTGTGTGTATATCGATGGTCACAGGTAGAAAGGCCCTACCCGCTTGTACGGCAAAACTGCTATTGACGTTTTTTCTGTAATAAATTCGTCACCCACAATTGCCAGTACCTACTTGGTATACCAATATATTATATGAATTCGTTGATCGTACCTATATAAGCAAGCGAGCAAAATTCTTTTTCTGTCATATTCAATTTTTTTTGTTGATTACACAACGTTAACGAAAACGTTCATTATTTAACTCCAGCTTCAGTATTCTTTTCATCATAGTATTTTTGTGAATGAAAACTATAATGAATATTCGTCACTGTTTTCGTCAACGGAATGTAAGCGAGAGGGTGGCGATTGTATACTTCCAATGACATCCCCATGTTAAATTCGTCACTCAAACGCACTGCGAAGGTATTGCCGAGCAAGTATAGGTCATTGCTTTGTGCATAATGGTATAATGACTTATGGAATGTATCCGCGGACAAGCGGGTAACTCAAATAATTGTAAATTTACAGGAGAAGGTAAAAACATAAAAGAAACTGTAACGATCTCAACACAACTATGATTCTACAATTGCTTGTAAAATCGTTACGAGTATTTTTTATACTATTGCAATAAATTTTTGTGACGAGGTGTATTTGTGTGCAATGTATAGGAATCACTGAAAAACTCAATTTCGTACAATATACGAGTCTTTCTACTTGTGACCATCGATATATATGTAATGTATGTGGTGTATTTGATGATATCCAAGTTTTAAGATGAAGTTTATTTTTTACATAAATGATTTTTAATAACTATAAACAGAAACTAATTTAACAAAGTGCTAAACTAGAATAAAGTCTCACGCATGGGTCGGTGCACTACAACAACGGGTTCGTCGTCGTCAGAAGTTTCACCACTTGCTGCTGCTGCAGCTATAAAACTACCACTAGCTCGACGGCTAGAAGAGTTCCTTAATTTCTTACGTTTACCCCGAATTAAATCATCATCGGGATTTGATTCTATTGATGTTGTATCATATTTGATATCCTTAAGCGATTGAATATCAGGTTCTATGACAATGTGATAACCACTGCCTTCGGGTGATGATTGAGAATTTTTTGTATTATTTGCACTGAAATAGTCTTCCACAGCTGGATCCAGGGTCATGATTACAGTCGGTGATGCTGCTTTCGGTTTCCGTCTGGCAAAAGGACTACTGGGCTTACTTAAGGACTCATACTCAGGATCTGTGAGAAATTCTACACTATCCGCTCTTAGGTTAGCTCTTTTAAATGGTGGAATTTCGGCAATTTTAGGTTTTCTCTTTGTGTACGGACTGTTTTCATAGCTTTGGAAATTACCAATTTTTTCGGCACTTTGCAGATTTTGTGCTTTCAAATGGGCTGCAGGAAAGCGGGAATCCTCTATACTAAAACGACGACTTCCCGAATTGTTGTGTGCTATACGACCTGTACGTCTGTTCGGATCCATCTGTTGTACTCGTTCCAAATCACGATTCGTAAGCATTTCCTCACTACGAAAATAGTTTCTATAATCATATTGTATATCTAAATCTTCCTCTTCGGCTATATCCTGCTGTTCGGGATTAGTGCGTATTTTCCTTAAACGTCGTCGTCTTCGGTGAGTTTCTTCTGTTAAATCCAACATTGACTTTACCGGTCTAACTGGTTTTGGCATTCGCAGAGCATCTTCATACGAAGGCAAATTATTTTCAAAACTATTGGGAGCATTAGGGCGGGCCTCTTCATCCAGTATTCGTTGATTCAGGCGACGTCTGTAAGAAAATTATTTAATGGTAAAAAATTCGGGGCCCGCCCGCATTTTATATTTTAGTTGTTAAAACTTACATTTCTCTCATTTCATCATGATTTCTGCGATACTCATCAGCATCGGAACGTTTTCTTCTCCAAGCCATGTACTTTTGGATGCAGGTGAACAAGAAAATTAAGGCGCCCATTATTAAAAGTGATACCATAATAGTCGACCAAACATGTTGGAGATTATTAGAGTGACCATTTTGTATCCAATCATTTTCACAAGCTGCCTGCCAAGTCTTGCCATAATTATATGTGGGCGAAGCACATCTTAAGCTACGCCGATCTTTTATCTGTTAACAAAATCGAAGAAAATTTTTGTATGATCTCTTCGAAAAGAAATAAAATAATATTCAAAATATATTTACCCTGGCAGGCGCTACTGTCAAGTAATCGTAAAAGTCCACAAAAGTCAGATCGGAACAATCACAAATCCATGTGTTATCACCCACCCATATCGCATCTAAATATTTATTGGAACGGAAAAATTCTCTAGGAAATGGATTAGTGAAACGATTACCATTTAATTTCAATTGTGCCAATTCGGAAAAATGTTGAAACGTTGCATTAGTTATGGCGGATAAGCTGCAATAGAAATGTGAATAACTTTTGTAGTATCTTTTTAGATTCCATGAAAAATAGCACCAAAGTGAAAAATGGTCCCCTCCGAATACGAATACTTAAAAATTACCACAAAATAGCAAAAATATATTTTGTTATTTTCAATGGAAACCTTTTTGCAGACATTTTAAATTTTTCAGTTTGGCGTCTTTTTTTTTATTTTGGTTTCTAATAAGTCACCGTCTTGCGCGAAGTGGCTCCAGATTGTCCTCTGGGCATCACAATGCTTAAGGGAATTTTTACAATTGATGGATGGAATTTTATTTTTTTTTTTTTTGCAACTCACCGACAATTGCTTAGATCCAACTTTTGCAAAGTATCCGATCTCATGCCTGCTGGCAAATCTCTTATCAAATTATTGGACAAATCTAGTCTCTGCAATGACGATAGACTCGAAAAAGCTGTGCCATCAATTGAAATTATTTCACACCAAGAAAAATTGATTTCACGCAATGAATTCGATATGATTTTCGTAAATTTATCTAAAACATTATGACTTAAATTTAACGAAACCAAATTGTCATTTGCACGAAAAACGTTGCGATCCAAGCGTGCGATTTCATTGTATGCCAAATCCAATGAAGAAAGTTTTTTTAATTTGTAAAAAGTTTCCGTTTCCAAGGATCGCAAAGAATTACGTGACATATCTAGATTTTCCAGCAAAGTATTATTTTCAAAAGTCCGACGTGTTAAGGATCTCAGCATGTTGCCACGCAAACGCAAATGCTGCAAATTGGGTAATACGGAGACATCGATTTCATCAAGACTACAATAAGATAAATCCAGCTCATTTAGTGTAAACGATTCGAGACGCTCTGATGTACCCATACGCAAAGCAGTATTCCAAGACAGTTGTAAATATTCCAAGGCTGGCAGGTTATCCATTAAAGTGGCCGGTATTTTTTGTAAATTACAATTTTTCAACTCCAAAACTCTTAGGGACTTTGAGGGCAGTGCAGTGAGAGCACCCAAAGGATTTCCATTCAAATTTAGTCTCTCTAAATTTGGTATATTTTCTATTAAAAATTCTCCTCCCGCTTGAGTGATGGCACAATTTTCCAAATCCAATTGAATCAGAGTTTCACTAATTATCACTTGTTGATGATCAGTCGCATCAAATGTTTGCAATGAGTTACCATTCAATACTAAACGTTGCAAACTGACGGCATTTACGAAAGCAAAATTTGGATTTAAATTTAACCAACTATTAATGCTATTGTTAGCCATGATTAACGTTCTCAAAGCATTAAAACCATCTAAGGCATTGGCATCTAAATACTCGATATGATTATTGGATAGATCTAAATAAATTAAGGAATCATACGAGGACAGTTGACTGGGAAATTCTACAAAATAATTGCTGGACAAATCGACACGTTCTATGGGCATTGAATCAAAGTTTGGATATTCTATTAGGCCTCGGTTAATACAATTCACTTCCAAACTATCCAAAATCCAAGAACATTTACAATTGGCAGGACAATCTTTTATAGCTGCTATTGGCTGAAGACAACACAACGTTACCAAGGTGATGGTGAATAATATTGTTTGCAGGATGATATGGAATGGTTTATTGGGTTCTGCCATATTTTTAATTTTATTCTTTGTTTTATTTTGCCAAAATTGTTGTGTGTTGTTGTGGGTTTATTCTAAATGTTGCTGGAAAAATATACGAGCAATAAAAATAAATATTAGCACATATTTTTCAGGAAACAAAGTACATATACCAAAAAAAAAAAATGATAACATTAAGGTCAATGAATCACAATGAATAAAATTGATACGTAGTGTATGCATTCGTCGATGGTAATTGTGTCATTGTCAATTATAATCAGAACGAGTTAAAAATAAACAGCGGTATTCATAAAAAAATCTTCATTCAGATTTCAAATACATTTTAGTTAAACAACATTTTAAGCCTAAAAATCGTTTGTTAAAAATTCGCATCCTTATTCAGTATTTTAACTAAAACACGATTAAAGGTTTTTTAAAACGAGGTTGGCAGCACTATATTTTTGAGGTGTCACTTGACTCTTACTGATGCAAAACAATGATTACTACAATGATTCATACAATACTCGAATTTATATATTTTTCTTGTCGTGTTTGAGAAGAATATTGTTTTTGTAAAATAAAATGAATGTATGATAACTCGTTTATTAATTAAAAAAAGAAAAATAGTAAACAAGTTGTTGGGTAAAGGTGTAATTTAAATTATTATTTTATTACAAGTAAAAAAGGATTTGAATAACGATTTTTATTTTATTTGTTTTGATTGTTCATATTGTGTAATTAATGTTCCGCACCCTCTACGCAGACATATCAGTTTTTACCAAATTCACAATTTTCCTTACCGTTTGTTTATTAAAACGATATTTCTGCTAAAGATTGGTTATCCGGAATGGAAAACGGGTCAGTTCTCTTTTTGTAAATTTTTGTTTGACGATTGTTTGAAATTTCGGCAATATAATCTATTATAAATAATTAAATTATAAATAATTAAAAATATAAATATTTTAAGCAACAATTGCTCTTACCAATTCTCTTCATCAAATATAGCGTGTCCATTTTTTATTAAAAAATCAACTAACATATATGATGAAACGACAATTTTTCACAATAGCTTTTAAATTGAAAATAAACACAAATAAAAAAAGCAAGTGTCATTTTAAAATAGTTTTAAACAAGGGTCGAATCAATTTTAAAATTCTTTTATTTAAATAAGGTTTAAAAAAGGATTTTTAAGCTAAACTTCGTTTATGGATACTATTTTAAGGAATTTTGCTTCAAAAATGGTTTAAAATTTTTATGAATACGGCTGTAAAGATGTTCTTTCCACAAACGGACAATTGATTTGAGTCGACAATTTGTATGGGATTCACTCAAAGAACTGAGTGGACCTAAGGGTAAAAAATCAATTTTCACTTTTTTTTTTTTTTTTGATGTGGACAACATCTGAGCATCGAATGAGACCGATCCCATGCCCCAAAAGTGTTCCCTCCCAGAGATATGCGCGTTTTATGAAAGTGAAGTACACCAAAGATACACGTATTTAAATCTTTAAAATAGCTCTCCTGAACAAAACCGGCTTTTACCCTTAGGTCACTTTCTATTTTGCGCGTTAATAGTATTATTCTTTTTGCAATGAAAGGCAATTCTTGAACCATTTTGTTGCTTATTTTATCGACACCTATTTAAGACTAGTAATGGCCTTTTCAATCTCCACATTGGTGAGTTAAGTTAAAAGATAAAAGTAATAAAGATTATAAGTAATTTTGATTTTGGCAAATTTTAAGAATAATAGTGGTGGTAGAGTTTTCTGCTTTGGATAACTCTGGTTATAAAATTCAGGAAGAGAATAAATAAATACCCGAACAACTTTGTCAGCTTAGTGGGCGTTGATCTAAATTGATGTTGATTTTTAACCAAGGCGAATTGACTTTAACTTTGATTTTTAACTTTTCGCTAGAAATACTTAAAATGTCCATTTCTTTCTGAATGCAATTTTATGAACTTCAGTGACTGAAGTTCAGTCTTGAAAAAATCACCATAGATTATTTGCTTTTTTCTATTTGGACGGTATTCAGTTCACTGCATTTAAAAATTTTTTTTTACCATTTTCGGAAGTGTTAAGAGCTTGACATTTTATAAGGCGGCAATGTCTTTCATTATTAGTTCTTTTTTTTTGTAGAAAAGAAAACACCATTAACACCAAAAGTAATTTCAATAATTTGGCGTAATAAATAGTGCAAAATATTTATTCGAATTCCTTATTTAAGTGATTTTCAAGGTAAGACGAAAATGACGAAAGATCTAATTCGAAGTTCCAAGCAGTGCTAATTTGACCTCTTTACTTCTTCTCAAAAATTTAAAATTTTATACCAAATTAGATCCTCTTAAATGATGACGTGTTGCTTTAAAAAAAAACGGGAAAAAAATTATATAAAAAGAAAACATGATCAGCAGAACGAACTAAAAATTATTCGCACACCTCCTTTTCGTATGAGACTTTCTTTACACGAGTTGTTTGTTTGTTTGTTTATAAACGCAACGCAATTAATTTTATACTAAATAAATTTAAATGATTTAAATAGAGATAATTAAAAAGAGTATAAACATTTTTCTTGTAAGTATGTGTATATGTGTGTGCGTGTTTGTGTAAATGAAAAATAAATAAAGTGCACAAGAAAATGCATGAACAACTTTTAAGTACTTTTGTAGTTCTAACAAAGAAAATATTTTCTTTTTCTACAAATGAAAAAAAAAAACTGCATTTATTTACTTTTTGAAATTTATAATTAAACAATTTCTTCTTCGTTTTTGTTTTCTATAAGCATTTTTTTCTCCTCAAACTCTAGCTATTTATTTGTTTTTTTTTTTCCACTAAATCTCTGGCAAATTGGAAATGGTATAAAAAATTAATAAAAAAAAATTTCCTTATCAAAACGGCATATAGAAAGTTATCAGTTAATGGAATAATAAATAGTAAATGATACTCGCGAGTCATATTTTATATTTTGAATTTTTCCATTTTCAATAAAAGGCAGGCTTTAATTAAAAAATTATTAAATTTAGTTTTTGTAAAATATTTAATTCTGCTGGATGGCCGTAAAGACTCTGAACATTTTCTGCAGACAAGCCGGTTTTTCGTGGCTTTTTTGTTTTGTAAAAAAAAAAAAAACAGCAATAATCGTAATGAGGATCAAGGTCTAGATGAAGTCCAATACTATTTAACTTTTAGACAAAATGCGTAGAGTGTCTTCCCATAACTCTTTTCCATATTACCAAGTTATCAGGCTGCCTAGAAATAAAATCGCATTGGAGCGTACCTATCAAGATCACGATCCAGATTTTGATCTCAATACTTTTTACGATCAATTGATCGTATTGCATTTAAAAAATCCAATAATTTATGCATAAAGAAAAGGAAATTTTATTGAAAATTTCTACCATTTTTATGTGTTAAATAGAGAAGCGCTATAAATAATAGAAATAAAATATATTGTGCTTATCAGGTGTCATAGAAGAAAATTTAATTTTGTTGCATTGTGTTATCAATTTAGTAACAAATTTTATCAATGATAATGTATTGAGAGATAAAGACACTAAGCTAATACGAACTATGCGATATTTTATTTTGAGAATATTTAAAGCTCAGCACAGTGTTTAGAAAAATTGTTTTGTAATAACAACAAAAAAAAAAATGTTGGTTGAAAAATTTACTGATCATTTAATTTCACGCTGAAGATAAGGGCAACAGGTGCAAGACTATGGATTTATGTAACAGGTGTATTGTCAATATAATCAACAGTGTTCGATTTGAAATTATCAACAGTATTAAGATCCATTAAGTTCACTTGTAGTGCACATTGATTATTATATGAAGTAAGGAACTAGTTGCCTCTAACAGCTTTTCTATGATTTTTGATTGCTCGTATATTTACGATCGATTATCAAGAGAATTTCGCAATAAATATTAATTAATCTTGTATTCAAAAAGTTACTCGAAAAGTTATAAACAAATAGAATAACCAACGGCCGATACAAGCGATCATATTCTCGATGTAAATAGTTTGCTTTAATGTTCATAGATCATTAATTATCATAAAAGAATCTCTTCAAAAACTGTCAAACAAAATTTGTGTAAATTCGCATACATTAAAACTAAAACAGAACAGTTGAATGCAAAAACAAACCATTAGAGCTGTTTTTACCCCCCTCATAACTTTGCTCCTCTTGATCGTAATATATATAATGAAACTTGATACATAAGGTCTCCCCACAGAGGTGACCTCTCAGGTTAACTAATTTCTAACGCAAAAGCTTCCCGTCCATATTTTAGTACATATTCACTGACTCACTGACTCATCAATATTATTGGGCACTTCCAGTATAGCTAGAGAGCTGATACTTGGTACACAGGTAGGTCTTGATATGAAATTAACCAGAAAAAATCTGAAAATGGGCACTTTCCACCCGGGGGGACTAGGGTGCCCCTTCTTTCTATGGGGCACTTCCAGTACAGCTACGAATATATATTAATGCAATCACTCCCTTAATATTAACACAAATTTCTTTTGTTCTGCCTTAAATTTCTTACCTTCATTTGATCCAAGCAACTTATAGGAATTCGCATTAATTTTTAATACTCGAAAAAAAAACACAATTAGTCATTTTTTTAAATGGACAAATAAAAAAACAACAACAACAAAAAATGCTACTAACTACATTTCATGTTTGTCCGTTAATGAATAATTTTTTAATTTGTATAAAGTTTTCAAAATTCATATAATCTCACTGTTTTTGTTTGTTTTATTTTAAATAATAAGAAAATTTATATACATAAATAAACTATTTTTGTTTGTGTAGTTTTTATGGCATTTTGTTAATAATTTTTCTTATAAAATACTATAACATTTCTCTTTCTTGTACTTGTGGTGGTTACTCGTTTCGTTGTTTTCAAAAGCTCGTTTAATACTGTGAAACATTTAATGTTGCTCACCTGTTGGTGTGGTGTAGCTTTGAGACCCCTTCCAAAACATCTCAATTTCATTCCACAGTGATAAGATAAGCAATGAAAACAATCAAACAAAACAAAAATTGATAAAAATAAATGCCGTCGGATTATTAAATAGAACAATGTTGCATGTGTTTGTTGTTGTTAATCAGCAAATGAAGAGTAAAACTCTTTTATTTGAGTGTAAAAAAGTTCGTTGTGAATTGGAATTCGATTAGAAAAATATTTGTTTAAACATAATGGGGAAGAAACCTATTAAGCAGCGATTGACAAAACTTTGGCAAGCAGGTATTCTAATTTTGTGTACAAATTAAACGTTGACAAGCCAAATTGTTCCTTAAGCAATTGATGAATAATGTTGGAAATTGAAAGCTTTATAGACTTAAAAAAAAATCGCTAGATACTTACTAAGCTTTTCTAAAGTGACATAGATTTGTATATTAATTGTAATTTTTCTAATTACTACGAACTGTTTATTATTAATATTTGTTAATATTTATACAGGCTAAAGTTCGTAAATGTTTATATTCAGAGAAATATTAGGTAGACATTGTTATCATATTTCGAGCAACAGAGCAAAAATTTAATATTTATACATCCCTTTTGTAGATTTTTCAACAGCACTGGCTGAATAGAACAAACGTTGTTTTTGGTAGAAGCCACTAAACCTCGTCAGTATTCATGTGCAAATCTTTTCACTACTTGTTAGGTAGCTTCGTTGAACGTCATTAAATATTCTATTTATACACAATTACAAATAGAAATAGAATACGCGTCTTATTTCTACTAATGGATGCTAGGGTAATTTTTTGTTTTGTTTTTTATTTATTATCATATATTATATATTACAGAGCTACAATGCCAAATCTCCTGATTTTTTGTTCTACTTAAGACAAACTTTTTTGGTTTGATTTTTAAACTTAAGTATATTTTTTATTAATGTTCGTTTTTGAACATTTAATTAGCACATGCCCTTGCTTTTTTGTATATGTATATTAATTGTAGTTTTTTAAATTACTACGAACTGTTTATTATTAATATTTGTTAATATTTATAATCAGAAAAATATTAGATTAGATAGATTGGTTTTTAATATCTAAGTCTTCTGTGCTGTTATCGATATCTCTATAAGAAAGTTTAGCTTCGAAATAAAATTCTGAATTTCAAATTTTGTGCTCCTGCTGTAAAAAAGTCGAATAGATGTTATATTTGGTGTGACCTAAGCTTTTCTATGGGAAAATTGATTAAAGAAATAAAAAAAAAATATTTCAATTTTAACCGAATATCGCGAAAATTGGAAAAAAAATTTTTATTGTTTTAAGTACTCTCTGCTCTTAATAGATGTCTCTAAATAAAAGCTTAGTTCTCGTAAAAGTTCAAAGCTCTTTACATATTTTTAGAGCTAGTGCATAAGAAAATTGGGGAAATTATGTTGCGAATTTCGAATTTTCGAAGTTAGATTTAAGTTTAAGGTTAAGTTTGAAAAATCTAATTTGAATTTTCGGCATTGTGTTTAAATTTATAAAACGCTTTTCGGTCGCTAGCCTTAAAGCGCTTTCATATATATTGTGGAATTAGCTTTTCTATATGGACATCATCCCACGTCATCAAAAGGCTCATTATTATCTTTAGAAAATTTTTTTTTTTTTTTTTTTGGATAAATTTTATTATTTATTGAATCTTCAATAATAGATTGAAACATCAATAAGTTTTTAAAATCTTAAATCTAAAAATATTAAATATAAGTTTAGCCAATGCTAAACAAAATTTTTAGTTACAACGGTTGATTTTTGTTGTTTTACATCTCTCGTGTACGGCTGATAGAAAGAGTGTCCCTCCTCCTAAGCCAGGTGTGGCCTCTATACTCTAGAATATTGCGCGCAAGTGGGTTTGGGTGCAACTCAAGTTTTTTAATATATTATTTCGCGTGTTTCGAAAATACTGACTTCACCAACGGAACATCAAGGTCTTTGTGAATTCGTTGATTACGGATATACCAGGGGGCTGCTGTTATTGTACGTAAAATTTTATTTCGTCGCCTTTGAATTTTTTCTACATTCGATGCTGAGGCAGTGCCCCATACTGCCTCCACATCTCAGCTGGATTCCATAGGACCATATTGGTTTCAGGATCGCGTTGTATAATAAAATTTTGCAGTCTAGGCTTAGTATAGAATTTCTTCCAATAAGCCAATTCATTTGGGCTGCTTTTAATTTCATTTGTAACAATTTTGCGTCTATATGCGATTTCCATGTTAAACGGCGATCAAGGTGAACGCCTAGATATTTTACTGCAGTGTGTTGCGGTATGGTCTCGGTGTTGATTTGTATAGGCGGGCATGTTTCCCTTCGCAACGTAAAAGTGACGTGTACACATTTCTGCTCGTTAACTTTTATACGCCATTGTTTAAGCCATTTTTCCAATTTGGATATATACCCTTGTAAGTTGATGGAAGCTTCTACTGGATTTTCATGGACGCTTAAAAAAGCTGTATCATCAGCAATTGTAGATGTATGAATGTTATTGCTTAACGGTAAGTCAGAGGCATATATTAAATAAAGTAATGGACCGAAGATACTGCCTTGTGGGACTCCGGCTTCAATCGACTGCGGTTTGCTTAAATATTTGCCTTCCCTAACTACAAATTTTCGTTCATTTAAATAGCTTTTTAAAAGCCTGACGATGTTTGCGGGTAGATCTTGCGTTATTTTGTGTATAAGACCTTCGTGCCATACTTTATCGAAAGCTTGAAAACATCTATAAAGAGCGCAGATCAATATTTATTTTTTTCAAAGGTGTCTCTAACTACGTCTGTGAGTTTGTTCAATAGTGCTATGTTGTCTGCGAAAACCAAATTGATGATCTGGGATGCATCCACTTCTAGTCACTATAGGCATCAGCTTGCTTATGTACAGCTTTTCAAAGAGTTTTGAAATGTTGGGCAATAAACTAATAGGCCGATAGGATTCAACCTTCGTATGATCCTTGCCGGGCTTTGGTATCACAATAATCATCGAAACCTTCCATTCTTTTGGATAGTATTGCAGCCGTAAAATACCATTAAAAATGAATAGCATTATTCTTTTTCAATGTAAGGCAATTCTTGAAGCATTTTGTTGCTTATTTTGTCGACACCTGTGGTGGGATTCAGTAACTTTCATTACGATAATCGTATTGTTAAAATTAATATAACGAAAATTTATCGAATTTGGTATTCAGTAACACTTTTAATGATATTCGCTATCGGTATGTGAACGACAATAATTTTTCGGTTGTTATGAAATATGTATGTATGTACATATGTACATATGTATATAAAAGTCAGCAGTTCAATCGTAGCACGTGGTTTATGCAAAAAACAAAATTTATCTTTTATAACAATATACACAAACACAGAATCTTTTATGCATAAAAAATAATATTACCCTTATTTAAACATGCAATTTAACATTCATATCTCTAAATTTCATAAAATTTAACATTAATTTTTTTAAATAAATAAATAAATTTATTTGTTTTTTGTTTATTTTTCTTTGTACTTTTCTTATATGCATATTGATAGAGATGCCAAAGTAAAAGGAAATTATAACGATGTAGTTAAGAAGCAATTAGTGAATAACAAAATCGTTACTGCAAATCGCAATAATTGTCGGTAAATTTAACAATTATCGAATTGTTAAAAGTTACCGAATCGCACTACTGGGGTTTTTCTGGTGTTAAGACTAGTAATAGTATTTTCAATCTCCACCATGTTAAATCTCAGCGGTATTTCTGGTAAGGAGACGACTGGTGGCAGTTCAACAATATCAGCAGAAATATTCGGAGTAAATACTTTTCCTAGGTGCTTAACAAATAGATCACCTTTTTCAGCATCAGTTCTTGCCCAGTCACCATTAGAGGCTCGTAATGGAGGTTTGCATATCACCGGCCTTTTAAGACCTTTGGCTGCACGCCATAGCGAATAATCTGTTGATGGTGTTGCATCGAGTTCTTGCAGAAATTTTTGCAGCGAAGCTGTTTTTGGTGTTTGCAAAACTTTTCTAAGCTGCTTGGTACACTCTTTAAGCCTTAATTTTAGCTGAGGCGATCTGTAACGTTGTCATTCTCTTCGAGCTCTCCCATTTTCAGTCAATAGCCTTTCTATATCTGCACAAAAAATATTGTTAAATCTCGCTTGTTGATTTGGTTGAATTGAAGAAGCATTAAGAGCAGCTTGTTTAGCATGTGCTTCAAACAACCTAATAGAATTTTCTATGTCAGTAGGTGTTCTCAATGGCATATTTTCCGTGCAATAGGCACTTAAATATTTTTTGTATTTCAGCCAGTTAATACCTGCAGATGTCAGCGGAAAATCACATGTTGGTCTTGCAGTTGTGTGTGAGTAAATAGTGATAATAGTAGGCAAGTGATATGAAGACAAATCCAAAGATGCATCTACTTCAATCATTTCGCTGGGCACACCTTTCATAATTCCAAAGTCGATAACATCAGGAATTTTTTGACGATCCGTTGGCCAATATATTGGCTGACCACTTAAAACTACATTCAAACCCATTTTTGAAATTGTGTCAAACAAAACACGACCCTTGGGACTGATTAAACGTGAACCCCAAAATGTGTGTTTAGCGTTGTAGTTGCCAGCTGCTAGAAAACGGGACCCCAGTGTTGTATAAAATGCAGTGTATTGACTCTCTGAAATTGAAAACCTGGGAGGAGAATTTTCAATGCAGATGTTCGTTGCTTGAAGATATTCTTCACGAAGGTCATTTAGCAGGTGGTGTTTCATTCGAGTTTTTATTAGGATTCCAGAGCCACCACAAGCTCTACCTCGAGAATCCTTGGTGTCGTAGAAATTATATCCACTAATTCTAAAATATCTTCGAGACGTTAAATGAGTTTCTGAGGTAAGCATAACATCGATTTGTTTATCCAGAAGAAAATATTCTATTTCATTTTTATGTTGGCATATGCCGCTTGCGTTCCAAAAACAGATTCTTAAGTTCATGGTTTCTTCAATACAGCCTGCAACAAGGTAGACTGCATTTTCAACATTTCCTGCATCATACGGGACATGTTGAGAGTAAATGTATTTACTGTTTGTATTAGGATCTCTATA
Source organism: Lypha dubia (assembly GCA_947311025.1). Classification (NCBI taxonomy): domain Eukaryota; kingdom Metazoa; phylum Arthropoda; class Insecta; order Diptera; family Tachinidae; genus Lypha; species Lypha dubia. The sequence continues at coordinate 87,548,182 of OX371264.1, read as the reverse complement.
GAAAAAATTAAAATAATTTTTTGGGATATCTGGAATTAGTCTGGTGAAATCCCACATATAATTGGTACTGTTTGAACCGCAATTTAGTATGTATACAAATAGTACTTGACGATCTTTTATAATATACAAATTGTATAGTGTAAGAAATTAAAAGCTTTGCTTAAACTTAAAGCTAATTTAGTTCTTTTTAAAACAAATAATTAAAAGCTTATGTTAAAAGTGTTTTTCTTTCAATTCTTTAAATTTGGTGGCATATTTTTTACAACAAAGTTTTTGTCTTAAAAAAGCAAATGCTAAAAACCACAAAAAAATACAAAGTGTTTTCGTTTTTCAATTAAACTAAGATAAAAATCTCTGCTTGAAATAACAAAGACAAATAAAAACGAAATAAAACAAGAATTTTTATCTATTTTTTCCCATCAAAAATAATAGAAAAATCCCTAAAAGTGCGCTTTAAGGATTAAAACCGTAGAAAAGTTGGAGAAAAACCAAAGTATCAATTTATTTAACAAAATAAAAAAGAAAAACACAATCAAATAACACAGTAAAAATAAAGTAAAATGCTAAAGAAGGTAACAAACATAACGTTGAGGTTAAAGCTAATGATGTTTTACAATAAGGCTGGAGCTGTATTCGCTTACATAAAATAAATCAATCGCTAAAAATGTTAACGGCATTGATGAAAGCCTTCAAAAGCTTGTTAAAAATATTCGTAAGAAAGTATTAACTTGTGATTTCAACTGTGACATTTCACATCATCTTTCATCATCATCAACAACATCATCATCGTCGTTGTCATCACATTATTTTGAATGAATAATGAATACACAGAAGCAAACACACACATACAAAATCGCATATACATTCACTCCCACACACACACGTATTGCTAAAGTGACTTTCACCAACCATTGTCCTGTACATTTGAAACTGCTTAGGATTGGTAATACCACTAATTATCCCTGACGATAAAGTTGAATGCCAACATGGTTTTGATTTCTTATTATTGTATTTTATTTTAAGTATTCATTCAGTTCTATTGAAATTCGGATTTGTAAATTTCATTTGCTTGAAAGTAGATTCATTATAGTGACGTATTTTTTTTTTTTGTATGAAAATCCCACGAAATATGATGTATTTTTTGCCTCATTATTTACAAAAAGGAAAAGCCTTAAAATAGACAATAGTATTAAAAATGTGGGTAAGCAACGTGAAATATATGCTAAATTTTAAAAAGGTGGAGGTAAGTAAAAATATAAAAAGAAATAAGTACATGCATAGTCATGCTATTTTAAAATTGAAATAGTTCTTTCCGCGAATTATCTTAAAGAAAGTCGTAGCATATTTACCCAGCAAACATAAGAACATGATATTCATAAGTAAAAAATAACTCTATTTAAATTCCTATAAAACCGAAATTATATTAAAAAGTATGCTGAGTATTAAGCTGAATTTAGCGATGGTGGTTGGTTTTAAATAATAACTTTTAAGCTGTCTTTCAAAACAGAACCAAACATTGTATTTCATTTCACTTTTTATTGTTTATTAAAATTATTATCAATGTTCATACATTTCGTTCCTTTGTCGTCTTAACTGATGATAAATTTTGTGTGACTAGTTAGAGGAATATGTAGTTTGTCACAAGATATTCTTATAAATATTGCTGAAATTTTAAAAACTTTTTTCGTTGTATTCGAAATAAAGTTTTAAATCATAGGAAAGCTCTTTAAATCTATTTTTAATATTTCGAAATCATGTTCGAATTTCCGAAATTAATTTTACAATATTGTGTAATGAAGGCGTTTTTTTAACAAAAAAGTTTCACAACCTCATCAAGTGATTCGCTTTGTTCAAACAAACTATGTTATTGAAATTTATTGCTCGTACACCAGCAGCAGTGAAAATTGCAAAAAGTGCCAAAACCCCTGTTTTATCAATTTTATGCTGAAAAAAGTCGCATAGCTTGTAATATATTATCTTTTCTAGGTGATCGTATTTATACATTTTTGAAGTATGATAGCAAGTTAAAATCTATAAACTAATTCCACCTCTGGGACTTGGTTTACGTGGCTGCCTGCTACGCGCATATGTAATTTTGTATGGGTATTTATAATTATATTTGTTAGGTTAGGTTAGGAAGGGTAGTGTGAAATACACATCCACTCGCAGGCCAAATTGGATCCATTGTGATTCCCTTCATTTATAATTTATTGACTAATTCGTCTCTTTACTGCCCAAGGAGAAACAATTACCCAATTACTGAGTTCCCTATAGTAGTAACCGATTGGAGGTTTAACCGACCTGTCACTAACTGCCACATCTAATGCTGACCCTATTCTTGCCAGTTCATCAGCAATTTCTTTTCCCTCAATATTGCAATGTCCTGGTACCCAACATTCTAAATTTGTCCAGAAGGAAGTTGAGAGATAGCCTACACTTGCTGACCAGCTTCGATTTGACACTATGCCCCTTCAAAGCTTTCAGCGCCGCCTGACTGTCAACGTAGAATGTTACCTCCACGCCTTCAGTTACGTGCTCTGTCACTAGTTCCGTGGCCCTGAAGATCGCTAGGATCTCAGCCTGAAATACACTACATTCGTTCGTTAGCCTAAAAGACCTACGAATGTCTGTTCCTAGAAAATATATATTATATTTGTTTCTTTACGCGATTAATTTTTTTTTAAACTGCTGTCTTTTTTTTCTTGTTTCGCGCCAAAATGTTGTAAATAAAACCGAGCTTTCTTGGTAGCTTAAATTTATACTTGTCCGCATTGTCAATTAGCTAAGCTAAGATCATCCTGTTTAAGGTATCAGCAATCCGAGAAGTTATTTAATAAAGATTAGTATTTGTGAAAAAAAAAAAATATATAAATAAAAATTCTGAAAGAACTACATATATTGCTTTTAAATGATGTTTTCTCTTGTAAGTTCTGAAACATATGTATATTGTAAATATAAATTTATATATTCATATAAATTGCATAAATTCTAGTAAGAAAAAAATCGGAAAATATTGTCTCTATGTTCTTTTAGGTTATATTAGCTACGACTTTCCAAAATAAATATACATACATATATATAAAGTGCCTATTGCCATAGCCAAATGTATACACATATTCTCGGCATATCCTAATTAAAGCTTGTTGAAGAGAAAAAGAACAGAGAGTTCTGTGCTTCTTGCAGTTGGGAAAAGACAATTTAACTACAGTTCACAATTTTTCACAAGGTATTACTTTCATTGTAATGAATTTTTATACGAATTCTTATAAGCTTAGTTGTTCTTTTTATTAATTTAGATTTGGCACCTAGAATCGAATATATTTGTTGAGCGCTCAATCTCCTTTATTGACAGTGATAATAACATATATCTGTTATCATATATTGGGAGAGGTATCAACATTGTGCTGGCATAACATCAGAGCCGCCCTGACTTATATGTGTTCTAGTTTGATTCTACCTCGTCTTAAAAAGAAATTATTATTTTTGGCGAAAACTAGTTTTAGAATTAAATCTCTTATAGAAGTTTCCATCCAGGGAGTGCGTACGACACAAAATAATCATCTTGCTGGATTTAGAAAAAAAAAACAAGCACACAACCAGTATTGAACTGTATTACTTCTACGTTTAACATTATTTTATTGCTAACGTCGCGACGAGTCTTTTTATTTTGGATTTGTAGTATGTGCCGGTTGAATTTTTAATAAAACGTTATCATTGTCGTTATTATATTTTATTTTATAAAACTAACAGAAATAGAAGCCAGTTTGATTTACAAATCGTTGTGATCCACAAGGGCAATTTTTGTTACTGTAAATGGTTAAAACTGGTTTTGACCTGGTATTGTGCAGAATTTTAATATGCGAATTTTTTTCAGCAGAAAATCGATAAAATTGTAGTTTTGGCAGTTTTTTGCAATTCGCACTGTATTATATTCTTTCAAAATTAAGGCAAGAAATATTTTTTTGGTTTTTCTTTTCTTTTGTAATGGGAATCGACGGTACTACAAAAATAATTAGTTCACACCAAATTTTAGAGCTCTGCGACTTTTTTCAGCAGAAAATTGATAAAATGGGTGTTTTGCCATTTCTTGCATGTTCACTGTATTTAGCCTTCTTTCAAAATTAAGGCAAGAAATATTTTTTTGGTTTTTTGTATAAGTTTTTCTGTCAAAAGAACATACATACGTAATTATTTATAAAAATTATGTTAAGTATAAAAAGTTAAAAAATTGGGCATTATTTTTTAGCACAACTTTCGATACAAAACATATTTATCAAACTGTTTGTACTAATGTTTGACTTTAAGTCTGAACTTAATATGAAAAATTCGCAAATTGAAACTTAATTACGAAAACTAAAACTTTGTTTTTTTATTTGTGGTGCCAACTTTAAATATGTACAAATAGGTTTAATGATGGGACAGAACTGTCTTTTTTTTAGGCACATCAATTTACAATACACGAAAATTAAAAAATTTGAAATACAATTTTTTACCTAAAGTTTTTGAAAATATCTAAACCACTTTTATTTTTCATGTTCTAAATCTTCATCAAGTTTGAAAATCAAAAACGATCAGATTAAAAATGTGGAATTAAAATCAAAACGATTAAAAATATAATTTTATGCTTTTAAAATTTTTTTTTTGTATAATATATCCAGAAGTTAAAAGTTAGCGATGTGATAAAATAGAAGACAATTTTAATACTTCTCTATTTCCATTTCGATTTCACTTAATTTTCTCACACAAAAAGGAAGAAAGAAAGAAAACAAAACCGCATAAATACACACGGATGTATTGATAAAAATAATGTCATCACACAAACTGTCTTCTTCGGTCTTTATCAACCAAATATTTCTTTGAAATGTTATTTATTTAACTGTCTTTGATTTATATAGAAAATGTGTATCCTTATTGCCATGATGTGTGTGTGTGTTTGTGTGCGGCAGACTGTTAGACTGATGGCTTACAAACAACCATTGTTTGGCATCCTAACAGTTTATGTGGTGTATGTGTTTCTGTTAGACTTGTGTCAATTGAGATTCGTATACGCTTCATTAAAATAATATCTTGCATATTAAAAAGTTTCTTTATTTCTACTTTTTTTTTGGTTTGTTTGTGAATGTCAACAGCTACCAAATGCTTTTCTTACGTTTAATGTTCAAGTTGATTTCCTGCGAAGTTGCATTTCATTTTTTTTTTTTGAAGGAAGTTCTTAAAATTTTGTTTTATTTGTTTTTTCTTCACTTAACTTTCTTGTTCCTTTCTTTTCGAAACGACTTAGTTTTATTTCGTTGTATGGTTTTGGTTATTTTTAATACCTTATCAGTTTAGATTCCGTTTTTTAACAAATGCTTTGCTTTTCCTTCATATTTTTGTCTCTCTTCTAAGATTTATTTACTCTAATGCATTTGCTGCACTAGTTTTTTTCTTCAGAAGCAGTTAAATGTACATAAATGCAAACGTATGTGAATTTATTTATTTTAGAGATAGTTTTTTTTTCTTCTTATTATATTGAAATAATGATAATGTTTACAGACATTTAAGTTAATGGCTAAAAGCTGGTGTTAAAATAAAAACTCAGGAGACAACTTAAAAGGAGGATTTTATACAAATTTATTAAACAATTTTGTAAAATATAAGGTTTTAGTAGTGTTTCTTATATTTTCCATTTTGTTTTTTTTATATTATGAAGAAAAATTTTTTATTTTTTTGGAAGCCGATCATTTACTTTTTTAAAGTCTAGTTTTTTTTTCAAATTTTCAAATTCCCTTCTTCATAAAAACATACATTTTAATGAAAAAACAAAAAGTACTGAAATCAAAATGCACAAAAAGTACCAGCTTTTCCTCGTTTCACCCCCAAGAATGTACACTTAATATTATTGTAAAAGGAAATTTAACCAAAATAAAAAGTACTAATAATACCAGCTTTTCATTTAAAATTTCATTTAAATTCACTAAGTGAATTTTTAAAGAAAATACATAAGTACCAAAAATAAAAAAGCACCAAATGTTAAAATGTACTATAACTAAAAAAATACCGAAAGTATCAGTTTTTTCTCAATCCATTCCCCAGAAAGAACTTACAACAAAAATTAATAAAATGATGGTACAAATTTGACAGTTTTTACTTCTTAAAAAGTACCAAATTTCATACGAAATCCACTGAGCGGTTTTTGCGTTATAGTGAAAAAACACTAACATTTATAATATTGGTAGGATATTTGAATTAAATGACCCTTCTAAAGAAAAACAAAATAAAAACTGCTTAAACTTTATTTAAAATTAAAAAAAAAAAAAAGAATAAATAAATAAAAAGGAAAAAACACAGAAAACTTTTTGGCCTACTAAGAAACTAAGACAGAAAACCAAATGCTTAAAACACGTAAAATAAGTGTGAAAATATCCATTTAATTCAATTCATTTTCATAAAGTCAAATAAAACAAAATCAACAACAACAATAATAACAAAATATCTAAAAAGAAAACGATTTAATGCTAAAAGAGTAATTTACGATGATAATTATGTAAAACCCAAATTACCCCCAAGTGAGTTTAAGAATTTTCATAATATAAAGTTAAGCGGAAAGAAAATCAAGTAAAAACTTTATTAACTATTTTGTAGGAAAAATTCTTTTTAAATAAAAGCAAGCATTCACTCTATGAAATCATCTAATGTAAAAATGATAATCCCATTGTCAAAAGCGATAATTCATTTACTCATTTATTTATTTCACACACACACTCATACACACAATGAACACAAATGGTTAGAAAGGTACTAAAAATATTGTTTTAGTTTTTATTTCCTTTTCCCTTCTTTTTGCGCTAATAATTCTTTTTATTTTCTTCCATTAACTGTGGAAAATTAGAATAATAAGTTGCTAAGAAGGCGTTAGATGGAGTGTAAAGAAAGGGAGTTTTTTTTCGAAAAGCGGCGAAAAAAAAACAATTTATGATGCATTTTCTTTAAGGATTTATGAAGATTTGAAAAATGAAGCAGCAAACTTGTTTTACACATTTTAGGTTTTTCAAAAATTTTGGAAAATAAATTAAATATGCATTTATGAATATGAATGAGCATTACGTTATTTAAAAGTACCAATAAATTATGTTTACTGCTTAAGAGAACAAAAAAAAAAGTGTGTGCTACACTGTAAGACAAGAGACAGATAATAAGAATTATTAGACATCATACATTGGTGGTGTAATGAAGAGCAGCAGGATTTCATTTTAGGAAAAGCTAAATTTTCCCATGAGAATCGGAACCGATAATTTCTTTTTGCTGGTATTCAATACGAATCGTCTTGAGACAAATATCTACACATCAATTCAAGACCCCAGTTTCCAACTCTTCTGGTGACTTTGGAAACCCGATTTCGGGTACAGACAGACAGACGAACGGACGGACGGCTCATTTAACTTCTATATCCATAAGGAACCATAAATACAATACTTTATGCATGTCATATGAATATTGTTGAATTACACGCATATATAACCCTTAACATTTTCCGTGAAGGGCATACAAAAATTGCTTAATGTTCTTGGTTATTTAGAGAACGTTCAAACAGTTTCTTAGATTTCTCTTATACACTAAAAAAAACATAAGTGAAATTTTGGAAATTTAACATAACGGCTCCAGACAACGGCTTGTGTTTGCCGAATGGACTCTGGAGGAGTTGGCAACTGACGCTAATTTTTTCGGAATAGTGAAGAGGCACATTTAAGAAGTAGTGGGGCTACGTGAATAAACAAAATTGTCGAATTTGGGACGATACCAATACACATGAGATCCAAGAGCGTGCAATGAATCCCAAAAAGGTCACTGCTTGATGTGGTCATCCGACCATATTTCTTTGAGAACGACATTGACCAGGCCATCACTGTTAAAAGCGAGCACTAAAGGTCGATGAATACCAACTTCTTTTGCCCTGAATTGGATGATCTGGACACCAACGACATGTGGTTTTAAGAGGACGGAGCTATGTACCGCACAGCTCATGTCATATTAAATATTCTGCACGAGCGATTTGAGGGCAGGGTCATCTCATGTGTAGGTATGTGAACTGGCCACCGAGAACGTGCGATTTAACTCCTTTGGATTTTTTCCTGGGCTTGTTTTTAAGTCACAGGTCGTTATTTATTGTCCAGAGTCATGGGAAATTGGACATTTCCGATGCTCTTCATCCAGAGAATTTGTGATTAACATTTGAACGATGCTATATTTCACTCACAAAGTCCTTCAAACGAATAAAAAGAAAATTTTATGATATCTTACACACACTCTGTTTTATTAAAATAGTTTTAAAGGATTTTTGTCTTCTTTTAATTCGTAGGTACATACATGTCTTCTTTTTTACACTATTTAAATTCTTAGTGTTTCTTATAAAATCGTTTATATGTCTACAAAATCTTTTCCTTGTAGATCAGCCTAATGTGTGGTTTCCATAATAAAAACAATTGGTTTGGACAGAAAATTTGTATGAAAACTACTCAGTTTTTTGTGTACCTCACATACAAAATTTCGACACAAGTCTGTGTTGTGAAAACAGCATCTAAATGTGGCTTTGTGGAAATTTACTCCCACTGTTTTTGGTTAATGGAACTTATCAACTTCAAAGTGATTAATTTAAGTTTTCATCTAAAAAATTTGTTAGATTTTTAAAAAAAATTTCAAATTGGATGTTGGATATTCATATGAACCGTAAACCTGATGTTGGTAGAGTTGGTCAAAGTTTAAGTTAAGAAAAATCCAACTAGAAAAATATCAAAAATTTTTCATAAGAATCTAATTTCTGCCGCTGTTTTATGAGAATATCTTTGCTTGGCACTCGTCGTTCGTATCAGTGATAAAATATCTAAAACATTGAATATACAAAAAAGATTTTTTCATTAGACTTATTAAAAATATTAAGGAGGTAAAAGTGGGCAAAAAATAGAAAAAAAAAAACAAATGAGTAACAGCCTAAAAGAAGACACCAATATTTTACTGTAGCAGCAATATTAAATAATATCTTGGCAGGCAGGCTGGCAAGCAAACCAGCCAAGTCAAGTCAAGCCAAGCAGCAGCTCACCAACAACAAATGTTAACTTATTACACGTTTATATAAATTTAAAGTCTTATGCTTAGTCGCCGCAGGAATAAATTTTATAAAACTAATACGAATTGATTTATTACCCTTTTTCTTTATAAAGCTTTTCGCTTACGATTTTAATGGCAGCACAAGAAAAACTGTAAAGATGTATGAGAAATCAGCCAGGCAGCCAGTCAGCCAAACAGCCAATCTAACATACAATAATTCCACAAACAGTGGTATCTTAAAAATGTCTAGATGGCTAAATAACTTAATATTTTTCCAAATTCATAATTTACCATTTTGCAAAGATTTTCTATTATACGGTGTTGTTTTTTCTTTCTTTCTCTTTGTCATATTCATTTGAAGGAAAATTCATTCAAACATAATAATTTCGAAAGGGAACAGTAAGAAGAAACGGGGTAGGTGTAGTAACACTTAAAAATTCTATGGCTTTCAAATATATTTTTACAACCAAGTCATTGTCTGCGTGTATGAAATAAAAGTACAAGTAAGTTTTAATAATAATCAAAAGACAAAAAGATATTCTGGCATACATTTTAAGCATTTAAAAAGGCATGTCAAAACTGTTTAAGTCGGTTACTTAAAAAGTTGCCTGTAACATGTTACAAAAAAGGTGGGAGGAGGTGGGGGTGGTGGTGTACTAATTGTACTCCCTCACAAAATTTTATTATTGAAAGACAAAAAAAAAAGAATTACAGATTATAATTCACCAGGCATTTATTTAACAAAAATTACTTGTACAAGAAACAAACAAACAAACAAATCGAAATTTATTGCTTTTTAAGATATTTGAAATGCTTAAAAATAATCAGTATGAAATAGAGGCAGGCATACTTTAGAGATAAAAGAGTTTTCTAATTTGTTAAAATTAACATTTAAAATAATTTTCACAATAGAAATTTATTACAAATACAATTCAAAGATTTATTTTCAAGATCAAAGTGGTTAACATTAAAATTACTTAAATTTTTTTCTTTAATGATATTTATTGTGAAGTAAAGGACACGGATTAAAAAAACTGCAGATTTAAAAAGGGGACAAAAAACAAATGATTTTATATTTCTCAAATGGACCTAATGTCCTTTAAATGGCAAACAATATTTGTTTAATTTTTTCTCAATCTCTTGTATTGTTAAAAGATGTCCCTACACAAAAGCTTAGTTCACATCAAATATCAAAACTCTTTTCTTCTTATTCATAAACGATTTTTAATATTCTTATTTTTTAGGTAAACCCGACTTTATTGTGCACTTTAAATTTATCGATCGTTTATGAGTTAAGGCGTTTTGTCTTTATTTATACCCGATGCCAGATTAGTTAAGTTTCGAATCTTCAAATTTTATTTTAAATTTTATACTGAGATTTCGTAATTAATTTCAAAACTTCGAAACTAAGATAAAATTTTACAAATCTGATTTCAGTTTTCGAAATAAAAACGAATTTTTATCACAACAATTTTGAATTAACGAAATTTTGATTTTGATTTTTTGTATTAATTTTAAATGTTCATGGTGTTGCATAAAAAGATTTAAAAAAAATTTCGGTATAAACTTTCGGATAAGTCACACATTGTGATCGTAGTCTTTTCAATTCGGTTATTGTATTCCGATCGTTTTTGATTTACAGTCTTTACATTCCGTTTATTTTGTATTTCGGTTTTACAATGATAAACTTTTTTATACACATAAACATACACAAATAAATAAACTGTTTCATTAGCAAAGCTTACATTAAACTTTTTCCCAAACACTCCTGAGAGTATGCAAGTTAGTTATTGTATAATATACAGGTTAATTTCTTGCAACGGTTGTGGGCATTTTAATCTCACGCTTTTTTTTTGTAAATTAAGGTGCTTTGACTTCTGTAGAAACTGCACATAAGTTCTTAAAAAATTTTATTAATTCTTAATGCCTTCATTTGCACTTGTTTCTAAAAATTATACACTTGATATGATTGTCGTAATTTCTTAACAAATTTTAAACTTTAAAAACTTTTATTATCACTCGCTTCGCTCAGCTCTTTAAGTTGTTTCGTATAAGACCATAAAACATTTACAGATGTCATAAAGATAGCAAAATATGAATTCAAAATTTTACCATTTAAATAAAATTGCCATCATGATTAAAAGAAGAAAAAAGAAAATACAAAATAAATAAAAAGAAATATTCAAGGTGATCAAGCATTGACACTCCCTCAACTTGTTTCTTAATAAATGTGTGAATATTCACACAACCCAAAAAGTAGGCAATAATAAATATTTGTTTTTAAAAACGGTATTTATACATACACTTACCTAAATACCATTAGCTTATCTGTTAGGCAATAAAAACGTTAGATTTTTTTTTTGTGGAACATTAAAATTTTTATGTGTTTTATGTTCGTTTAGAAGAATACTTTTTGTTCTATTTTGAGTATAATTGTTTTCTCGATATGCCTTTCTTCTATGTGTATGATCAATTTTGCAAAACAAAAAGAGCTGTTGCCATATCAAATCAGTGCGAATAAAATTATAAAATTGTGAGAAAATGGTTTCTTAAATTACACAAAATTTCCAATTTTATTCATTCCTGCATGTTTTTTTGAGGTATCTACTTTGGAAATTCATTTACTATTTCGAAGACAGTGAAGGAGTTGCATATTAGCTTAAAGTCAATTTACTAAATAAAAACCATTAGTTTGTTACTCTAATTAATAACACATTTCTAATTGATATAATACCGAAATAATAATCGATTTTAATGTAATTAAAAATCCCATTTTAATTAATATAATAAAAGTCTTTACAAAGAATACTGCTCAGCTGATTTTATGTATAAAAAAAATAAAAGAAAACCCCCGAAAAAAATACCAATAGCAGCGAGTACTTTAACTAATTTATCTACTTACGGCAAAGAAAAAAATATAATGAATGAAAACATAAACTTACAACTAATACCAAACATTTTATAAAATAAAACAGCAACAACAACAACTGCCATGCAATATAGCGTATAAGTAAGAATACTAAAAATTAAACATAGTTTTGTTGTATATATACATATTTAGGATGAAAATAGAAATAAATGAAAGCATTACTCTGTGCTGTTGAGCATCAATGGTTGTGTGTGCACGTTTATTAAATGAACCACAATATCATGTACACCCACAAATCAAAGCGGAATTATTATTACTTATGACCATTTAATTGGACTTTTATTACCACAACAACTACTTGAATCACTATCGTGTAGCCAAACAGCCATCCAGTCAGCCAGTCATCAAACAAAATAATCAGAAACAACAAACGAACAAACAAAAATACATTTAACCACTATTTCGAATTGTTGAACATACTCCAAAGTCAATTTGCCAAATTACACTAAACAAAAAGGAAAAGAACAAAAAAATAAAATAACTACAACATGTACAAAATATAGTCAAAAACTATGACTAGAATTTTTCTCACCAATCTGCAATTACTTGCAAATACAGTTATACACATACAAACACACACACATATAGAGAGAAAAGCATTTTATGCTGGAAAGAATAACGGTGATTTATAAAGAAAATCTCGAAAATTGTAGTTGGTAAAAAGGGATTTTTTCTGTTATGTTACGAATGAGTAATATTTTGCGATAAATCCAATTAAGTATACGTTTTGAGAAAACACAAGGCAAAGCAAATTTACGGAGCTGTTTCCACAACACAAACGAATGATTTGAGTGTGAAATTTGTATAAAAAACACTCAGTTTTCTATATTCAAATCATTTGGTTCTCTTGTGGAAACAGTGTCTTAAATTAGGCACCAACTACACAGATAATTTAGTTGACCAGAAAAATTTTTAACGACATCCACTTAAAAAACTGAGTGATTTTTATACAAAATTTTAAACATAAATCATTTAGCTGTCTTTTGGAAACGTTGCCTAAAGATGGGCATCCACTATACAAATAATTAAGATGACGAAAAAAACGAGAAAATTTTTATGGAAACCTTTAAAAAATACTGCTTTTCATAAAAATTTTGCGCTTAAATTATTTGATTGTCTTACGGAAACAATACTTAAAGTGAGACATCCATTATAAAAATAATTAAGATGACGAGAAATTTTGTATGGAAATCAATCAAAAACCTGAGTGATTTTTTTTTACAAATTTTGCACACAAATTATTTGGTTGTCTTGTGGGAACAGTATTACTCAAAACTCTGAGTGCTTTTTATACAATATTTTAAACTCAAAATATTTTGCCGTCTTTTAGAAACGGTGCCTAAAGATAGGCATCCACTATGCAGATAATGAACTTGACGAAAAAATTTGAATTAAAAAAGGATTGCAGTTTTGAGAGCTTTTCATAGTAATGTTACACTCAAATCATTTGGTCGTGTTTTGGAAACTTACATACGAAGAGGCTTCTACTCTACATATAATTAAGATAACGAGAAATGTTTTTATGGAAATCACTCAAAAAACTGAGTGCTTTACATTTATATTTTCCACTTCAACTATTCGGCCGTCTTAAATAAACAGTGCTAAGGCTTATCTATTTCTTTATAAAATTTTATTCATATCATATCGTAGTGTTCTTTAAAGACATGTTCGTTTTTTATTAGTGCTCAACTATTACCTATTCTAGTCAGCACTTTTTTGCGTTTTTTAACCAAGTGATTAAATAGTATTTGTTTTTAATTAATATTTATTTTTGAGTGTAAATATATAACAGACATAGATTTTATTTGAACAAATGAACTATTTGTTATACGCTCATTAGTTTTATTACCATTAGCACATTCATTCATTCATTCATTTATTATTTCAGTTATTCACTCAGTCACTCATTTGTGAGTTCAGTGGTTTGTTATTTGCTTAATAACTCCCAACAAACACAGAACAGAAGATTTCTTTAAGTAAAATGAAAATATATGTATGTACGTGTGCATGTTTATGTATATATTTAAATCAAGTTTATTTATTTTAATTGATTATTATGGTTAATAATAACTTCCAAATTTGTTTTGCAACATAAACAGCTTATAAAGTTATTTCCAGACTAGAATGTTTGTTGGGCTTACCAACTCAAACTACAATCAAAACGAAAGCCTCAAAAACTATACGTTATTCCTTTTGAAATGGCAAATATTTCAAAGGTATCGCCTTAAGTTTTTCAAAGCCAAAAGATTTTAGTTTTATGTCTTTGGTACGAATACACATTTTTCACGTTTGATAGTTTTGTCTTAGAGTATTTTATTTTTAGATTTATATTAATTGGCCAAATAATGAAAAAGATGTACGTACACAAATTTTAGTATTGTTAATAATTTCACAAGTTGATTCAATGAAAGGAGCTTTTAATGAGGTAATGGGTAACGGAAGGACACAAGGACTTAGTGATATTTCTTAAGAATTTTGTAGAAATGTTTTAATTTTTAAGATTGTATAAAAGAAAACAGTATTAAAAAACTGATTAATTTCATAAGTTGTATATGGTATGAAAACCGTATTTGTTGGAAGGTCCTTGCATTGAGTTTAATAATATAAATTTTTTTATTGTAGTTTCTTGTGAAATATTCAAGTTTAATGATGATTGTCGCAGTTTTTAATTACTGATCATGGTGTATGAGATCTAAGAAATTATCATTACCAAAATCTACGTCAGAAGCTCATATTAGAAGGTTTTTTATATTCAAAATTTTTCTACAATTTGAAAGATCCCTCAGGAAGCTACTCAGAGAAGTGTCGAAATATCGGAATCTAATTAAATCTTAGAAAATTTTGATAAAAAACGCTTGCTAATTTGCACTATTGCGATCTTTATTCATATCGAGCCTTTGCTGCAATAAAGTCATAAATTAGAAAATTTGATTTTTGAACATAAAAATTAAACTTTTGAAACATTGTTTGGAAACTGAAAAGTTTTTAACACGTTTTCTACAAAACTATAATTTTTTAGAGTTAAGACTCTGTTGCAGCAAATATTCCTTACAATTTTAGCTAATTATAACTTAACAATAGCAAATCCTTACAAATATCCTGTGTTTCCCACACCAATATTTGCTAAATTTAAGGCCAAATGTGTCTCAATGATAAAGAAAACAAATCAACGTTAAATATCTATTTTCAACACACACATTTAACTAGTGCTTCTTCCTTTTTTACTTACAATATTATCCAACTGCCCTCATATGGTTAAATATAACATTATACAATATATTATTTAAAAAGGATATTAGAACAAAAAATTATTTATAAACGACTTAATGGACGGCTGACATTTAACGATTATAATTTATTTTCTTTAATTATGACTTAAACTGTTTTGGGTAGCAACAAAAAGAAAAAAAACAGGAAAGAAAAGAAAATCACAAAGAAAGTAACAACGAAAATAGCAACAGGAGCAGGCGTTAGTAGAAAGTAAATACTAATAAACGCACATAAATTTGCACTAACACACACATATACCCATAATTCTGCTTGAATGTTTATAAGACTCTTAACAACAGGACTTTATCATATTTAACTATTTGTTTGATTTTCTTGGATGCTTGTTTTCTTCCTGGAAGTTGTTGTGTGTTACGCATTAATCCTTTTTCATTATATACGAGTATTTGTTTAGTAGGCACATTCTTGAACTCATAACTCTATCTCTCTCTTGCTCTCACTCTCATTCTCACTCTCCCTATATCTTTTTCTTTTACTCATGTTTGTGATTTCTAAGTTTGCTCCTTAACATAAAATTGTTGGCTAAAGTCTTCAACATCATCTGAGTAAAATGCACACATGGTTCCTTAAGAAGCAAAGCAAAAAAAAAAAAGGATAACAAAAAAAAAAATTATTAAAATAAACAACAAACTGTTTGTCAGTTTTCTTAAGCTTTTTCTAGGCTAAACGAATATGGGCATGTGTTTACATGCCCCAGCCAGCAACCTTATGTACGTATTGGTCTAATGCGTATGTAATTTTCCATGTATGAGTATGTGTGTGTTTGCGTGTAAATACGATTTTCGTTTCCTTAAGGTGGAACATCGACTAAAGATGGGTTTCTCTTGTTGTTGTTGTTGTTTGGCTTGCCAGCAGCAGTAAACGGAAATAGTAAGGATGCAAAAGACTTTCTTAATGAAATGTCTTAAGCTTAAGCTTTTCTTGTATAATTATTATTTATGACGCAAAATTTTCCAAAACTGCAAGGAAATAAAAAGATTGGAATAAATAACTTTGCTGCTAAAAGATAATATATTTCATTGTTACATATTTTAACTTCAATGTGTTGAGATATTTTTAAAAAATTTAAACTGTGACCCAGATTAAACTATGGGTTACTTTTGAAGGGCTAAAAACGGGACAAATGTATACAAAAAGTAGCAAATTACTTTTCTCCCTAATTTTTTTTACGTAAAGAGACGGTAGACTTTCTGCGGGTAAAATAGGGGAAAAGCGGGTACTTTTGGTACATTTTTTACAATTTAATTTTCACATTTACATTTATTGCACTTTGAAGACGGGGGGTAAAATGATGAAAATTTGTTAGGTTTGGTACCACTTCATTAAATTTCAACATAATTTTCGATTTGCTGAGGTATTATATCGTTTGATTACGCATGTGAGAAATCTCGATTGGAAGGTGGTCCCCTAAATTAATGATTATGGACAGATTTCCAAAACAATTTTTTGGTCCCATAATTTTTTTCTTATCGACGAGGCAAGTTGTCCCACTGAAATATATGTCCCATAGAAATATTACAGTCCATAGAAATATTACAGTATGGGCCGATCTAAAATTATTTTGATATTGAACTCGGTTTTTTGTTGCCAGAATTATTGTAGCAGCGTCTTATCGCTTAAGCTATTATTGCGCTTATGACTTGATATTTTCAGCGTGAGTTATCGTGATGGCAATTTATTTTTCGTTTTACTTGCGTAAGCAAAAAAAACATGTGATTAAAATAAATATATTATTAAGTTTCTTCGTAAGAATAATTGATTGTTAGGGAAAAATTAATTATGATCCAATCTTAAATTTTTGTCTGACAAAGTCTATGAAATTACACTGGACTACACCGAATATAGTGGAATATAGAGACTTCAAATAAAACAGTCACGTTAGTATATTTTATTATAACCTTTGTTTGTTTAAATTGTATTTTTAGTGGGAATACACTTTTTATATTATTTCATGAAAAACATGATAGACCTATGTGCAGTTTCTATAATGCAAACGATTGGTTTGAGTAGAAAATTTTTTTGAAAACCACCATTTTTTTGAGTGATTCTAATAGAAAATGTCTACACAAGACATTTGTCTGCATTGAGGAAACAGCACCTTAATTTACAAAAGTTTTATTTCTCTAAAATATAAAAAAAAAATTTCATCCACATAAGTTTCCAAACTTAATATGAATACCAATTTATCTTTTTCATATGTAAAGAAATAAATATGAAAACTCATTTGAAACTTTTACGTTTATATATGCATATTCATAATTTCTTATCAGTTGTAAGAAAATTTCACAAAAAAAAACCCCGTTAATATCACAAATGCATAAATAAAAACAGAACTTACATTACATTTTGTATTCATTTTTCTACAGCAGATAACTAGTATAAGGATATGTTTGTAGGTATGTATGTGCATATGTGTAGATTTCATTTATTTTCATCTGCTCATATGAGCATTTTTATTAAAATTTTCCTTACATTTTTTTGAACTTTTCTTTATATCGTTTAGTAAAGAAAAATACATTTAAATTACTATAAGAGTGCATCTTTAGTTTCCGCTGTGAATTTCATTTCGTTTCGTTTTGCTGGTATGTCTTTCAGAGGGATGGTGCTCTCACAAATTATATTATATTAATTTTAAAATTTAAACACCATAGTGGTAAAGGTATGACATGTGAGCCTCTCATTTCTTTTTTCGTTTTTAATAAATAAAAACAAACTACGTAAATTGCTGCCTCCGAAAAATTCTTAAAAAATTTTGACCGCGCACAATAAGCAACGAACAACTTTGTAACATAATAGATATGGGTGATATAAGCTTGTAAATTCGTATCAGACTGTGAAAACCGCGCGATGAAACATCCAACCAAGCTGTTGTTTACAGCCCCCAAGAACGTACAAAATGAGGACGGCCGCAAACCACTTGGCGACAGCCAGCTCTACTGAAATTTGACACTTTATAGTCTTGAAAGAATCTTCAAAGTTATGGCCGTACGTCAACATACATGGAGAGAACTTGTAGACAGCTTACGATTATGCTTGGTATTGGCAGCTCGAAGTCGTATGCAAAATAAAATAAAATTCTCATAACTAAAATTTTCTTGGGCAGCATTCCCCATTTATATGAAATTATTGGTTTTTCAAAAATTTTTTCTTAAACATTTGTATGGACCAGCATAATTCATTTTACATGGTGCATGCGTGTATGTACACACCATTCAACTATTATCTTATTTAAATGAAATACATATAAATTTCTTTTAAAATGAATGAATATGAACGTTGTTTTTTATAAAAGTGGTAATATTTTTGAACAAAGAGAACTAAAGTGTCATAAGAACTGTTCATCTTTTGTTAATGCATTTGGTAATTTTACCAAATTTACTTTTGTTTATTTGCATTTAAGTTGCAACCCAAACTTTCTGTTTTGAAAACTACATCAAATTATTCCGTACATTAAATTTTCCGCGTTACATTCAAATCTTAAAAATTTTCTGGGTTAAACGAAGTAAGCATTTGTAAGTTTTGTAGTAGGAAGCCTTGAAGAGTTTCGGGATCGCAGTTCAAATACTGTAAAAATCGCTATCAATCAGAATTTGGCAAATTTTTCTTAACATATTTACAAAATATAAGCCATCTTAAAAATTTTTCAGACAAGAAAAACTGATAGCAAGGAGCTCTACATATTTGAATATATCGCGACACGAACGGTTGATTAATTTAACATTTTCCAACACGATTTAAGCTGTTATGGTTGTACTAAATGTTTCTTTGGAGTACAAAACAAGTTGTACTAAACTAAAAAAATTTGTATTGAAGTTATCATCACTAAAACAATTCATTATAATAAAATGTAGCCAGAAGTATTACATACTTTTTGGATTATTTATAAGTACATACGTAACGAAGTAATAAAATGTTACTCATACGCACTGAAGGAAGGTGCAAGTTAACAAAATGAACCAAACAAACAAATCAGCAACAAAAACGAACGAAACTCATAAATAACGAACTCTTAAATATTTCTTTGCATGTATGTCTGTTGTTGCACTCTTAAAGTTAATTTAAAGTTCTTGCAATTTGTTTTTCGCTACTTTTACAAACCCGCTTTGATTTCAACGACAAACAGGTTACAAGGAAATTCATGTCCACCAGAGTATGAAAAATTCGGATACATTCAAAATTAATTGAACGCAAAAATATTGAATTATATTTTTTAAATACCTTTGTGCTATTTGGTTGGAATAGTAAGTCGTTCCCTTATTACAACGTTGTCATATCTCCTAGCGAAACTAAAACTTTGTAGCTACTAAAAGAAAAAAACTTTTACTTAAGGCCATTTCACACTAAACTACAAATGGTAAGAATATCAGTCACACTGTATACTTAAAATTGGTTTGTTAAAAATGTTCAACTTTTATTTAATTAATGTATAAAGTTTATGGAAAATTCCACTTAATTTCTTTTTCTGCATCGAATATATTGTAATTTAAAAGATGCTTGTTTTTGTTTTAATGGCTAAAAACTATGAATTGCCTTTTAGCACATGCACACACATATATAAATAAAAAGTGTGTACTAAAACAATTCTATAAGAAGCATTTAACTTGCTGTAATAAATATTTCTTACTATTTTCTTTAAGATAATTTTAAAACACGCTGCGTTTCTATAGAAACACTCTGGGGCATAGCTGCCAGATTTGACGATTTATCGTCATTTTGACGATTTTGGGTCCTAAAAATGACATGGTGACGATGGAACGATTTATACCCCCATTTTGACGATTTTAAATAATTCAAGTTTGCAACATTTATATGTACTAGTAAAGCAACCTTGAACTACTGAAAATTGTAATGAGCAACTTTTTAAAAACTAGTTTGCTTAATACTAAAAACTTTTATTCAACTGATTATAAAAAAAACAATTTTTTAAATTTTGAAGATATTTATTTAGGAATATTTGTCAGAGACGTATTGAAAGAAGCTTAAATAAATGCAAAAGAAAAATATGATAGTAGTAATAATTTTGTTAATTTTTATATAGAACTTTGTGATCAGATATTATCAAGATTTGATTTTGAAAATAAATATAAAGCTCTTGGCCAAATTAATCCATTTAATATTATTAATGTAGAAAAAAATTTGTTTTCTGAAATTATAAAAGAATTTTCCTATTTTGTTGAAGAAAGTGAAAGCCAAGAGCTAGAAATTGAGTTCAGGCTATTGGATTTTTGGAAAAAAATATCAGAGATGCAAACTAGGGATTCTAGTCTTTTGTTTCCGGTTTTGACTAAATTTATTACAAAAGTCCTAGTTTTACCACATTCTTCAGCAAATGTAGAAATAATATTTAGCCAGGTAAACATAAACAAGACTAAAGTAAGAAATTCATTGAAAAAGTAGCCTTTCGAAGCAATATTATATACAAAAGATTCTTTAAAGCTAGACAAATGTAGCTGCTATGATCTCACAGTTGTACCTGAATTAATCAACATGTTTAATTGCACTATATATTTGTGAAATATATTATACATATGTATATCTATATGTACAATGTACATATTTTCTTTAAAAATTATATTTTTATTGTATAAATTTTATTGTAGTTTTTATACATTTTTAGAAAAAAATGTTTCCAAAAATGATATTTAAAATTCATATATTACTACATGGGAAAAAAAATAACTTAAGGATTGAATTTTTTCCATACAATGTATATATATATTTCAAAGTAGTGAAAAACATCCAATCTATTTACATGTGATTTTATTGTGAATTCTAATTGAAGTATCTGATCTCCGTATTTAAAGAATGCTGTTTTTTTGTAATAAGATTTGTTTATTTAAAAGTTTTGTTATATTTTGCGTCTGATAAAATATGTTTTGTTAGTAAAAAAGCGGTTTTTTCATTTTACGTTTTTATGACGATTTCAATAAGCTATATTGACGATAATAACGATTTTTGCCCAAAAATATGACGATATTACCTCAAAAAATCTGGCAGCTATGCTCTGGGGTTGGAAAGAAAAACGATTTCTGAATTCTAGAGTGAAAGTCTCACTTAATTGAAATTTAGTTTTTGTGCATCAGCTGTAAAATAATCACAAGGTCTTCGATATTTAATGTGAACTTAGCTATTCAATAGGAACATCGATCAACAATACATATGAGTACATGAGATTAAAGTCGAATATTTTTGTAAATTTTTAAGGGAAGACCATTAGTG
This sequence comes from Lypha dubia, assembly GCA_947311025.1. Lineage (NCBI taxonomy): Eukaryota > Metazoa > Arthropoda > Insecta > Diptera > Tachinidae > Lypha > Lypha dubia. The sequence continues at coordinate 87,526,662 of OX371264.1, read as the reverse complement.
TCCTTAGGGATTAAAAACTTTTATGTGAAATGTATTTGAATTTATCCTAAATGGGATTTAACATTTAAGCTGTATCTGTTCAATACCAGAAATTAATAAAAATAAATTACACATATTTTTTCTTGTCTTTTTATTGTAGTTTTTAATATTCGCATGTAGCTGAGTTGTCTAAAGCGTTGTGTTAAAAACAAGTACCTTTATTTTTAATACCAACAAAAACCAAAAATTATTGGAAATTGAAATGAGCGAGTAATAAAATCTTATTTATTTGAAGCCCTGGCCTACGACGGTGTACGGTGTACGATATCGATCGCAGGATTTTTAGACGTAAAAAACTAAGTTGCGTTTCACTACATGCAGAGAAAAGACATGATTGTGAAATGTTCATGTCAACTAATTATATCTGCCACAACCAAACAATAATTCATTAAAGCAAATATGGTTGCACTAAACATTCTTCAAGTTTTGAAATCTTTGACAATAAAATAATCATCCAGGGTTTCGTCCCATAAAAATTGAATGTATCAAAAAAAGTATTTCGCTGCTAACTGAGTATGTTTTGCAAATGAGAATAATAAAAATTTATTGTGACCATACATTGTTTGTGTTCTGAAAAGAAACAAAATAGCTGTCAATCGTATGTAACTTCAGCTGTTCATAGAATTTAATAAGACGAGGAGATGTGAATTTGAAAAATTAATGTTAAAATTATAATTATATGATGAAAGTTATTTAATTTTACAACAATATAAAAGTGCACCTGAAATCTTCAACATTAGTGGTTTAAGGTACATATACTGATTTAAGTACATACTGATATATGGAGTGAATTTAATATACGAATGTATGTTTCTTTGCAGCATGACGAAAGAATTACTACGGAACTGCAAAAGATGGCAATTGGATTTTACCTACATACATACATAAATATGCCGATAAATAAGTTAATTATTTTGAATTTTATGAAATTTAATTTGTCCAGAAAAGTTTATTCGATAAATATTTTGAAATAAAAATATTTATCAAAAGTATAACTTGATTTAATTTAATTTAATATGTATTTGTGTGTGCACTTTTCTTTTATCTAAGCAAAATGTCAAATTGTTTACATAAACCAGGAAAAAAAACATTTTCATAGTTTCTATAATGCACACAAATTTCTCAGCATCTGCAGAGCGTACTATGTTCACACAATGGTATTTTTAGAGGGAGATTTATGAAGAACACATTATGTTCCTTAGATGACAAATGCAATACATAGTAGCTGCAATCATTAATCTGAACATGAAATGATAGTTTGCGTGTAATAACTGATTTTATTTAACTTTTTATTTGCTAACTGGCACAAAAACTGAACACATAAATAAAATTGTTGTTTAGAGAATCGTAAATCAGTTGTTTTTCATTAAAAATTTCAACATGACCGGTCGATTGATATCGTGTTGCGGGCTGTAAGTATTAAAAATATTTAATTTGTGTTCCAGGATAACAAATGATTCAAGACAGGATTGGTTTTAGGTAGGAAATATGTACGGCTGATAATTTGATGGCATGACACTGTTGTACGTGTACGCCGGCACTATAATATACGAGGTTTCAAAAAAAATTTGTAATATTTAGGAAAAAGTGTACATCCTTGACACTTGTAAAAAAAAGGCAAACTATTTTTTTTTTTAATTTTTAAAGTTTCATGTATTTGGCAATGGAAGGGGCTTAGTTCATGCCAAACCTAAAAACTGTTAGTATTTACTTGTTTATAGCTCACGCAAAGCAAAGTTCCAAATTTCGAAATGAATTTCGAAAATAAGAATTAATTTTCGACATATTCGATTTTCTGAAATTAAGTTTATAATATCTTACCTCACTCTTGAACATTTGTTTTTTGTAAAAAATTGGATGATCTTAGATTTGTGTTGCTACTCGTTGTTACACATTTTTAAACCCCTTTCAATTCGAAGTTCATTAAATCTCTACTTAGTAGATCCTGACATCGGGAGCTTACATATACAATTTCAAAGATTTCACTTTTTAAACTGCAAAATTAAAAAAGTTTTCATATTGAAGGATACTAAAATTCATGCTGTTTTTTATTTTCCCAAAACCATATTCACTAAATTGTCTTTCTAATGAGATCGGTTTGAAGCACATCGCTTGCATCGCTACAGAGTCGCGAACTTCTTTTGTGTTTTATATATTTAAATAATTTATGTCCTTCTATGTACCACATATTTTTCGCCAGTACAACAAAGTTAGTATTTCGTTTTATGTCCTCTGTTTTATAATTGAATTCAAATAAACAAACAATCAAACAAACACACAAACAGATATAATGAACAAGTTTTTATTTATTACTTTTGCAGATATTCTCAAATTTTTTGTTTTGTTTTTTTTTCGCTGTTTTTGTTTTGTAGTTAAGGAATTCATTGTTTATTCTGATTGTTTTGCAACATATATTAAACTTTTTTTGTTGTTGTCGTTTTCTTCCATTTATAGTGGTGGAAATAAATTCGGATTTTTTTCTTTCTTTCTATTTTATTTAAACACGCCTTTAGTGGGTGAGTTCAAGTGTTTCATGTTGTATTTATTTTTATTTCGTTTTTGTTGTGTGGGAGGGATTTGATTTGATTTTTTTCTTTGTTAATATATATTCATCGGTATTTGATTGTAAATACATACATGGATACATATGTATGTATGTATTTATATAAATACTTTTATTTAAGTTTAGCCATAGTGAAATTTTGGAAAAAATTTTGGGGTGTTTATGAGTACTTTTCTTACCCACTGTGGTTTATTTTAAATTGATATCAGTGAATTATGATTTGTTCCCCATCGAGTAGAGGAGATTCATTAAATATTTCTCTCTTAATTGACGAAATCAAAAGAAATACAGAGATTTTTTAAAGTTGTTTAACTAGAAATTGCTGATCCCTAAGTAGTTGCTGACTACGATGGCCTCATAAGTTTTATAGTTGCAGTGTTCGTTTTTTGTATTATTTTTTCAATATTTCACAAACGGACAAATTATCCTACAAAATACTCCCTGGATTATTAACCTACATAAAAATCTCTAATTAGAGCATTAAAAATTGTGACAATATTTGAATAAGTTAAAGTCACAATCATTCGCTTTTATTAATTTATTAATTAAATATGTTTAGACACACAATTACACTGCTTTATGTGCTACTTCCAGAAGACAGACGAATGATTTGTGTTTAAAATTTGTATGAAAATCGGTCAGATTTTTGAGTGCTTTCCATACAAATTTTACACTGAAATCAATCATTCGTCATATAGAAACAACACCTTAAACTTTTTCGCATTTTAATTTATATTTTTTTTTTTATAATTCGGGAGGGTGCTGTTATTGTCGGGGCAAGTCATCAACATCATGAATTTCTCTAATGTACATTATTGTTGCATTATATTAATTGTTGTTGGAATGATTAACTAATAAAGGCATTGTACTGATCAGTGATAAACTGTTCCAACAGCGATTGATACTGTTCCAAGCTGGTATTACACACAGCGCTCTCCTTCATTGGTTAGCAAAACCGTCGGCGAAGTAAAACAATTTATAAAGCGCCAGCTCATACAGTTTAAGAAGGTTAATACATCTACTTAACAAAAATTAACAAAAACGTGCAAAGCAGAGTTTTAAAAGAATTAAGCCTTCATCTATATTTTCAATATCTATAATCTTTACCCCATCCCTTTCCATAAGTTTTGTAGAGGTAGTCCTCAAAAAAGAAAATAGATTTTCGACGAAAAGGAAATTTAGACATGGAAACTGCTGTTAGCGAAAACACCCCGACAACAAAATTTTTATGACTACGTAATTGCGATCACACTCTATACTTAATTGATTCGGAATCCCGATGGGACTGATGTGAAAGTCGCACATGATTCCAAACGTTAGTTTTACTTTCGCAATAAAAACTACACTGAAATACTTATTAAAATATAAAAAAATTACTGATTTACTGTATGACAAAGTTCAGAAATGAGTACGAAAAAAGTGATTGATACTCAGTGCTGATTTCTGCTGCATGAAAAGACCTGTTGGGTGAAGTGGTTAGCACGTTGACTGCAAAGCAAACAGTCACAATAAATGTGACAAGGCAAAATCATAATGAATTTTGCTCTTGTGCATTAGTATGGTTTGAAGGCAGAGCACTGGCTACCAAACTGTAAAGAAACCGAGTGATATTGTTCGATGGTAATATACATACATACATACATCACACTCTCCTCGATTAAAAATGGAAAAACAATTTCGTAATTTTTTCTTTGAAATTCCGTTAAAGATTTTTTGATAGAAAAGTTTAGCTCAAAGCTCATTTTTAGAGCTCTCGCACAAGAAATTAATTTTTGTAAAAAACTAAATAAAATGTTTAAATGTTTATTTTTGGGATTCAAACATTACTTTGCACATTAAAATTACATTGGGAAAATTTTATTTTTAATATCGAAATTTTTACCCTATTTTAATAAATTTAAACTTGATTTCGAAATTAGAAATTTAATTACCAAAATGCGAAACTGCACTTTTCGTGTGCGAACTATAAATAAAGCTTTCGTACAAATTAACAAGCAATAACGATTTAAAGAGATTTTTAAACTTTTTTTTTATATTTAATGCACATTAGGGTTGCATATTAAAGCCCTTCGCTGCTGAAATGATTGTGTCGTGTGGAAGCAATTTCAATCTTCCGATGCAATTATAGCCATAAGTCAGTTGCACATATCAACAGGATGTTGGCTAAAATAAAATACAATTTTTTTTTTTAAATTTGACATTAAATTTCTTTTTTATTTATACTTTTATTTCTTTAATCTGATTTAATAAAATTAATTGATTTATAATTCTTATTAATAAATTATTGTTGTGTTTGTTATGTTTTCTTTTTTCTTGTTGTTCTATTATTTATAATAGTATATTTTTAATTTTATTTAAATACAGAAGAGAAATTTATTTTTATTATTTAAAAAGGGTAATATTCATTTTTATTTAAAATAGAGAGATAGAGAGTGTTTCTCGAAAAGAGTTGGAGGGGGAGAGAATCGGGAGCGAAAGGATAGAGAAACCAAATTAAGTTTATTAACTAATTAATCGGATAATTGTGATGCATAAAATTATTGCTATTTACTTTTTACTTTATCTATATTTTTATCTGTAGAAATGCAAATGAAGTTACAGTTATACACACATAGACACGTTTGGGCGCGCGTATGTGTGTAAATGCTTATTTATATAAGGTTGAATATAATACAGGCTAAGGTTTATTATTTATTTAAAACTGGATTTCTTTAATGAAGTGCGCCTCAAAATGATAAGGGAACTTTTATTTAGCTGCCATAAAATTTGTATTTTGAGCTGTCAACTGATCTTATCATTTTAATTTTTACATTCGGTAATATTTAAATTTAAAAAACAAACTAAAGAACATTAAATGTATATATTTGTTTAAATTAAGGCATTATATACCAGAAAAAGCAAACAAAAAATAATTCAATTAAATAAAATAAGGAAAATACTTTTGTCTAGAATTTAGAAGAGTAGAATTTCTCTTTTATAATAAAAATTTTCAAAATGTCTTGTGTATAACAGATAAATAACTTATAGGCTTAACTTAAAAACAAATAAGGCCAGTTTTATTTATAACTAAAATTATGGAAAAAAATTATAAAATAATTTTCTTTACAAACTTGAATAAAAAGTAAAAAGGAAAATAAAGTAAAATTCAAATGCCATCTTTGGTTGTTTTAATTATTTGCTATTAACTTTTTTAAAAGAATTATTTATTCACTACATTTTATATAGAATTATATTTTTATATTTTATTAATTTTAAAGTATTAAATTCAATGCTTAAAAGCATTCGTAACTGGGATTTTTTGTCAATTGAATTATTTGTTAATATTTAATCGTACATATATACGCTTTTGTTATTTGTCATATGTGTGTTTGTGTATGCCTCTGTATGTATGGAGGCGTGTGTTTAAGTTGGTAATTTTTTTTTTTTTACATTTAAAAAATTAAAACTTGTTTGTCGTATTTAACAATTTGTAATTACTGGATTACAATTTAATTTCGCACATTTTTATTAAATACTACAAAAGTGGCTGGAATTTTTTTAATAATTTAATTTTTAGAGACAAAAGAATAAAAATTTTTTCAAAACTTATTTTTTTTCCGATATGATTTTCTGTTTAATTTCTTTTTTTGTTTTTGAAATTTTGTGAAAAAATTATATTTAAATTGTTTTTTTCTTGTTTTTTTTTGATAATTTTAGTATTTACATTCATTCTCTTTAATCACGTTCATCGTATTTATGTACAAAGGAATTGAGCCCGCTAAGTTGTGAACATTGATTTGTATCGTACAGTGACATTTTGAGACGTTTGCATTTGGCCCGGCGATTTTTAAACCAAAATTGTACGTTTTTACTTTCCAAACGGGGAAATTTTTGTCTGAAATTAAAAGAAAAAATATTGTTAATGAAAGAAAATTAAAAAAATTTAAATTTAAAATAGAAAAATAGAAAAACCATTTGGACACTCGGAATAAGGAGATTTAGTGTGACCTTAAGTGTTCGAGCTATTTAATCTCTTTTATTTGTTGCTTCGCAACAGCGCATAAGGGCTTTTTTATTAGTGGACCAAAGTCCAACTAACAACTAGCATTGGGCGAGCATCAGTCCTTAAACCATTCAACGCTCAACTTTTGTTAGCCATCACAGCCACTGCCGAAGCAGACCCAAACAATAACTGGCCACGGAATTATGTCACCAACGATAGTAGTGCGATAGTTGAAAGCATATCCTTCATAAGGAGACGGAGTATGTCATATATTATACCCACCCCCAAGATAACAGATATGCATCTCGCACCACCAGATTGCATGTTGAGTCCAACATAGGTACAACACTCCCTACGCCCTAGATTACAAGCTCTCGTAGTACCACTGTATGGTTACTGCTCAAGCATCGAAATAGAACCCCTGGGGATTAAGTTTATATTGACTTTAGGCTTGAGCGGAGCCCTTAGGTGTCTTTTCACCTTCTGACAGACTAACAAATATTACCTACTTCCTTTTCCTCTCTTATATGTACATCCGTTGCTTTGTTGCTTCAGAGATTGGACAGATACATATAAGTTTTATGGATAATTGCCCAAAGTTAATGTCTGGAAAAGACAATTACCCTCTTCCCAGTATCAAGTTGTGGATATCGCCAAAATGTAAGACGTACCACCGGGGGGGACAAAAGTTAACATTAGAGAAATTTATTATGATCCCTAAAAGGGATCGAAACCAGGTCCTATGTCTTAGTTTGCTTAGTAGTCAAAGTAATACGACTTCACAGAATTTTATTCTGATTGAAAAAAGTTAATTGAATTTGTTCGGCAATTCGGCAATATATTTGAAGAAAGTATTTAAGTGCCATTTCTGCATAGAGGACGAATGGTATGAGTAAAAAAATTGTATGGGAATCACTCAAAAAACTAAATGCTTTTCATATAAATTTTCTACGAAAATCGTTCGTCCGTTATTTGGAGTGTAAAATTTTACTCAAAATAAATTGAAAGCTTTTCATTCAAATTTTACACTCAAACTAATCGTCTGTGTTGTGAATGCAGCATCTAAATTTATTTTACGAAACTATGAAACTTATTTGCAAATGCATAAATTAAACTCACCTATAGGGCATCGTATTTAAATCTTCCGTATACTTTAAGATCAAACTATGCGATGGATGTGTGTTCATGGCAAACCATTGCTCCAACTTTGGCACCTCAGTGACCGGATCGATAAATGTACGATTCCGTTTACGTCTTTCCTCATTTGAAATGCTGGATAAATTTAAACCACCACCACCCATTAAGGGATTCGGTTGCATGCCAGCAGCAGCAGCAGCGGCGGCTGCATGATGTGCTGCAGCAGCGGCATGTGGATGTGCAACAGCTGCAGCTGCCTGACCAAAACCAGGCATATAATGGCTCATATACATAAAAGATTGTTGAAACATACTATTTGGCACCATGGGAAAGGGTAAATCTTTACGTTGAGCAGCCATCATGGCATTACTCATGTCGGGTGAGGGTGAACGAAAATCATCCAAATGGCTGGTATCGTTCTCATCATCATCATCGTCCATATCGAGATCTTCATCGTCTTCCTTAGAAGAGGCATTTTTGGGTGAAGAAGGACGTGAATGCGTCAGATCATTAATCGTTTGGTTGTTATTCAGGGTATTGGAAGAAATATTGTTATTATTGCTGGTTTCATTTGCAGGCTGGTGAGCTTCCTCGTTGTTGACATTTTCTGTGGTGCTGGTGGTCGAGGTGGCGGTGATGTTATTTTCCAATTCATCACTGTTTTTCTTATTTTTATCATTGTCAAATTTATCTCTATCCTCGAAACAGTGCGAATGAGAACGTTCATTATGAATCTCATTTGCATCGGGGGTTTTTCCATCCCCACTATTATCATCTATTAGAGAGCTTTTGTTAAGCAGTTCATTTTTGGTTTCCTTTATTTCCATATCGGGCGTGGCTTGATGATGCCTTTCATGTATCGTTAGCGATAGTGGCAATTGAGGTGAATTTGGTTGTGAATTATCCTCATCCATATCTTCGGAATGCTGAGACATGTTGTCTATATCTTCGGACTTAAGGCTTAAAGGACTTTTCATAAAATCATTTGACAGCGATAGATTTCCCATACTGGAACCCATAATTTGTTGTTGACTACTCATGCTGCCTGTACTGCTGCCACCCGATGTCTGCCCCAATTGACTGTGCTGACCCAAATAGCCATTCATGGCCACATGCATTGCACCAAAACCTCCTCTCATTTCTGCTCGTTTTTGTGCTGCTCTAGCGTTTTTAAACCAATACACTACATTGTTGACATCTAGGGGTTTTCGACCACGTCTCGACTCTAAAGCATTTAGTTGAACAACATACGCTTGTATTTGTTGTCGAGAGGGATGAGGATTTTCCTGAAACCATTTTTGTAAACGTGGTAATTCCATTTCGGGGTCAAAACTTGTGCGCATGCGTGTCTTTTGGTTGGAAAATTGTGAATGTGCTGCTAAATTGGCATGATGATGCATGCTCGCATGCATGGCTGGATGCACCATCATATTGGCATGATGAGTGCTGGTGGCGCCTGGCATTACTGTACCAGCATGATGACTACTTGAATCGGTTAATAATAATGATTCACGACTTGCGCTTATACTACTGGCGACATTCGAACCAACTGTGGTGGCGGCATGAAGACCTGCTTGTGCCGCAGCAGCGGCTGCAGCAGCCGCAGCTAATGCTGCTGTTCCCATATTATGTTCCATTTCATTTTTAACACCCGCAGGCGGAGCATTCATGAAAGGGAGTAGTTTGGGTCCCATGTTTGCTTGTGGCGTCAATTGATTTGACCACCATTGATCAAATTTGCGCCGTAAATCTTCGGGAATATCACCACCCGGAAATGCGAAAGGGTTTTGATAAGAACTGCGACAAATTTGCGAGAGGGTCACCTGAAAAAAGCAAAGACAATTTTTAATTTTAATTATTATTATTTTCAATGTAATCCCTCTGCATTGATTTTATTATCTTTTGCACAAACTAAGAATGAATGCAAAAATATGATATCATAGAAAGCTGAGTAGCTGATATCAACTCTGTGTGCCTCCGTTTTGAAATTTCTACTATCTATTCGTTTTGTTAACTTAATACCTGTTGTCAGTGTTAACTTTTTCTTTCCATTTTTTTTTTAAATTTATAAATTAAGTACAGAAAAAATAATCTCTTAGCAATGTAATCCCTTAAACTAATAACAGAAGTGCCACCTAATAGCAGCTACTTTATTAAAATTGATTGATTTTTATACCAACAAATACGCATAATATTGAAAAAATAATGGTACGTCTGCACTCATTACTAAATTCCCAAATCTATTATTGGCTGCAGTCGTATCAGTCAAGAATCTATTGATTAAGTGCAAATACCGTCAATAGCTGACGCCATAAAAATCTCAGTTAAATTGTAGAGAACACAATACTTTTGATACAATAAAACTTTCAAGTGTCTGGGATTCAATAAGCCTTAAAAAATATATATTTAATAATCTAAAAGATATGCATATGTGTGTGTATATAAAATGCAATTGATTGCAAAACTTTAATAAATCAATTGTTAAATAACTATTCTAAAAATGCAATTTAAACACAACACATTCACATACACAGACTGCTAACATTAAATTACTACAAACATTTTTGATAACGAGGTTGGTTAGGGGGACGGCTGTGAAGAAAAATTATTGTAAAAATTTATATCAAGATTAGTAAACGATAATTATTGCTTATTTGTAATCACTTGATGAGCCAACAGCTGATGTGTTGGCCTGTGTTATCAGCAGTTACAAAGAATATTGATCACATGAATTATGAGTCTTTTTATAAACCGAAAAAAGTAACACATCTAACCCCATGTTATTCAGTCCCATTCATTGTGAAATTCATAAAAATATTATTTTTAATTCATTACAAAGATATCTAACACGGTTCAGCGAAAAACTTGGCGTAAAGATTTGTAACTCAGTGTTATTTCGCTGCTTTTAAAGTTTTATTTACAAAAATTGGTCAAACAGTTCGCAAGTTTTGATGAGATAAAGTCTACAGTGCAAAGAAATACAGCAAAATATCCAAAAAACACAACATTTTATTGCGACACTGTGTGTAGGTGCGGCAAGCAATGCAGGTTTCTCAATGACACGAAAAGGTGTCATACTTAAATTAATTTTAATTTTTTATTCTTTTTAAAATAAAACAAATAAATGTATATCTGTCAAATTAGATTTTGAAAAAAAATTGCGAAAATTAAATGTATATTAATTTTGATGACATTACTGTCATAGCATATACATATGTGACTTTATACATATATAAAAATATTTTCTGATATCTTTCGATATAAAATTAATACGAATTTTCTCTTTATTAATGACATTTGTCATGATATTACTGTTTGATGACAAGGTGTCAACAATTAATATATAATTTTTTTTTTATTTATAATTAAATCTGTTTATATGAAATCCTTGCAGACCATGAACTTTTACAAACATGATGAATTCAGCACTGAGCATAGATGACACTTTAAACATGACAAAATTCTCTAACCGTTACCGATATCAGAAGCAATATGAGTCTTTCTTTTATTGATTACATTTGTAATAACTATCAATTCTGATGACAAGGTGCCATCAATCAGACGATGAATTTAGTAATAAAGTTGCTTTCATGGCACATACTCTTATAAAACATAGAATATGCCACAATACTTTACCGATTTCGATATCAGATCATATGCAGGTTTTCGTTTCATTGATGACATTTGTCATTATAATTATGTATGATGACAAGGTGTCATCAATTAGATAATGAATTTAGCAATTTGCATTACTGTCATAGCACAGGTGATACTGAAAATATGACACAGTTTTCTAATCCCTTTCAATATCAGCTCAAATATAAGGTTTAATTTTATTGATGACATTTGACATCATATTAAGTCTGATAATTCAGAAATGTCATTTTTTTTGCATAAAATTTTAGGGATTACTTCAGCGGAGATATGGACCCATTACAGGATCAACATAAAGAATAATTATAAGAGTACTAAAATATTAATTTTTGTTCACATGATTTCTTCAATAACAATTTTTAATATTAAACAAGATCACTGTTTGGTATATTTTATTTATAAGTATATGTGTTTGTATATCTAAAAAAATATTAAGTAAATATATGTATGTATTTATTGTCAAATTGATTAATAATATCAGCTCGTTAAAGAATTATCATTTTTATGGCGTCATATGATTAGGAAAAGAGGTTCCATAAAATTTTTATAATATAAAAACATAAATGTTTGTTATATTTAGTTTTTTTCTTTAATTAATTCGTATTTAAAAGTTATCGAAAGACATTAGCGTAATCAATCATAGGGTAAACTTAGCCTAGCAATTAAATAGCAACAAGTTCTGAAAATTATTTGTATAAAAAAAAATACCATGAAAGTTTATAAAATACAATTACGGGCCTTAATGTAACTTTTCATTTTTTGTGATTAGCATAGAAATTTCTTTTTAATTTTAAATAACAAATTGACTCATTTTTTATAATTTATATTTTAAAATCGTATCTATATGTGCGTGTGAGAGAAGCTTTTAAGAAATCTCTTTTAGTTTAAAATCCTTAGAAATAATTTTTTGCTAATATTCGTTGGCAACCAACTAAAAGGTCTTGGCAAAAGTCTAATAATTATCTTTGAACAAAGTAAAACTACATATTCAACAATAACAAAAAGAAAAAAAAATAAACGAAGAGATAGATGCGAGTATGTTAACACATATACACACTTACGAATTTGTACATACACGTTCGTACACATGCCAGCTAAAGCTTTTCTTATGTACCGGGGTGTATTGAAGTATTAAAATTCATTACAAAAAAGACATTTAAGGATTATAAATATTTAACAAAAGACAAAAAACATAAAAAAACAACAGATTCGTTTAACAACAGAAAACTATCAAACAAAAAAAAAAGCTCACACAGTCTACGCACTTCCCAAAATAAAAAAAAAATTAAAGAGCGGAGAGGAGGGCGGATTTTAATTTTAAGAGGTTTATCGAAAATATTTTATTCTTTCTTTTTTTGTTTTAAGATTTTGATTATTTTCTGTTCTGCTTAAAACAAAAAGCATAATTTATAAGATTTTAATTAGTGTTTCTTCTTTTTTTGGCATTTTAAGAGATCTTAAACTTTTTTTGTGCATATGTATATACACAGACTATAAGAAAATTATTTTAAAGCAAAACTTACCTCGTCTAAAGGACAGCCAGTAGATCTTAATACAGCATGTGACTGTAGTACGAGTAATTTTAAAAGTTTATCTTTGATTTCACCAAACGGTGAAGGCTTGCAACGTAATATAACAATACGGAGAGTAACAACCGATGTTAGTTCACCAATAATATCACATACAGGAACCACCGGATTATCGGATATGTTTTCCAGAGGTATCGGCCTCCAGTTTTTAATAATAAGAGAGCCTGCAAAGAAATGAAGAGATTAGAAAAAAATCTTTAGAAAAACAATTTAATTTTGGAAAATAATTTTTTAATATCTGTAAATATTTAGATGCTTTTTCCACGAGATTCGTGCGTATTATGGAAATATTTTCTTTGAAATTGTTTTTATGTTTAGTGATTTTGTAGTGCGTTACGAAAGACTTGAGCAACGATAATGAAATCTTCTAAAAATGACGAAGTTCTCTAAGAAGTAAGTAAGTAAAGTAAGGTTTTTCTATAGCGATATCGATTAACAAAAAGGCAATAAGTTTTTTAGATATTTTAAATTTCCTTTTAGTCGACGACACATCAGTGCCCCGTTTAAGGAACTAATGTGAGAGTTTCTCGCATCGAAAAGTTTATCGTTTTATAAAAAGCCAGGATACAAAGAAAAACCAAAAGTTTAATTTTCGGCTCATATTTTCGATGTGAAAACTTCTCGCAGTTTTCGATTTTCGAAAATAATTTCGAAATTTTGAAACTAAAGACAAATATTCCAAATCTTGTTCCAATTTTCGAAATTAAGTTCGAAATCAAGTTGAAATCGTCTATGTCTACTTTATTGTTTCGATATCTAGTTGCAATTTTCGAAATTAAGTTCAAAATCAAGTAGAAATCGTCGTTATCTACTTTACAGTATTGAAATTAAGTTAGAATTTTTGTGGTACAGAGGGGCGTCGGCTAAGTGCCGTCATGGCTGATACGAAGAACCCTGAGTGTTTTCAGCCGACCATCGCTTAGTGGGGTGTGTTTGGTAAAAGAAAATTAATATCAGAAACTTCCTTGTAAATAAACATAGTTCACACCAAATGTTGAAGCTCTTCGACAATTTTCTGAAACATTAGCAGTAAAGTTTCGAAATTAGGTTTTGAATTTAAAAATTTTAATTTAATTTTCGAAGTTATGTTTGAATTTTTGTAAAATTAATTTTGCAATTAAGATCTTAAATTTTGAATATTATATTCTAAAGTTAATTCTCAAATCCACCGATCAGTTTATTTTGAGCGATTCAAATCGTTAAAATACTTCCTTTAAAAAATTAAATCACTTTCTGTCTTACCTCTTGCTGTCGACGATGTCTCCTGTGAATAACCCAATCTTTGTAAAGCTGTTTGTACTATTTCTGACCATGGCGTGGCAGCAGCTATAATCACATAACTATCTGTTTCCACATTTGGTCTTCGCTTCCAAGGACTACGCTGGTCAATAGTTAAGGAGGCCTGCAGAGAGTGTACTGATTCCACTACACAATGTAATGGCAATGATTTTGCTAAAACGAAATAGAAAACAAGGATACAATTAGTAAAAAAATCGAATACAGAAAATATTATTCATATTAAATATTTTATATGACTTTTATCGCTCACTATACAAATAGTATTTAAAATTTTTACATTTATTTGAGCATGTACTCAAGTATTTATGTTTTATATTTTATTTATTTGTTCTAGATATATATTTCGTTGGTAGCTATACCAATTCATCAGTAGATGTTTTACCCTTTATGTTTAAAAAATTTCAAAGCTCATCTATTTATACAAAAACTCACAAATATATTTTTGTAAATTACAAAGCATAAAAATAGCCTTTAAAAAATTTTTTTTTTTTTTTTTTTTTTTTTTTTTTTTTTTTAAAGGCTATTTTTATGCTTTGTAATTCACAAAAATATATGTGTGAGTTTTTGTATAAATACATGAGCTTTGAAATTTTTTAAACATAAAGGGTAAAACATCTACTGATGAATTGGTATAGCTACCAACGAAATATATATCTAGATATTGCTAACCCGCAACAAATAAATAAAATATAAAACAAATAGTATTTATTTAAATTTAGTGATAAAACTTAAGCAAGTGCATAATTATCGTGACTAAATTATGATCTTAAGAGTTAAAGAAAAACCATAATTTTTGCTACTGTTGTTTTCTAATTTAACGCATTGTGTACTTGAAGGACATAATTATGAATAATTCCTTTAAAGCATACATTAAAATAAATGCAATTGGTATTGTTAAACTGTAATTATTCAAATACTCGGAAAAGTACGAATATTTATGTTGTTCCGTTAACAAAGAGAATCGTTAATAAAATTTTCTTTTAACAAAATCTCGTAATAAATATTTTTTTGATTTAAAATATACTATAATTGCGAATAGTTAAGTTAATTATCGGCAAGTATTTCATTTAATTTACAAACCAAAAAAAAGAAAACACGCAAATATCTGTCATGATTTTAAGTGCAATATTTAATTCACAAAATATATTCGAAAGCTGTGAGTAAATACGTATGAAAAAAAAAATAACGTATGTGATTGTATGTATGTATTTTAGCTGCAGGTACTTATACCGAACGAAGCTTGTATAATTTTTTTGGTTTTTATAGTTGTATCAGTAGTAGTAGTAAAGGATTAAGGTTGCATACATCTGTGGCAGGCATTATGAATCAAATATGCATAGAGAAAGCTTATGTGCCAAAATTTTGTTTTCTTGTTTTATTTTTTTACTCCTACAAACCTCTCCACCAGGCTATAAATTTTTAAAATTTAATTGAATTATTGCAATAATTTATATTCAATATATTCCTGCTGAAATCTCGTTTGACGGGCGTTTAAGTGGCATTGTTGTGATATTCTACGTGTAACAATAGCAGATAATTTAAACAAAAAGTTTTAAATACTATTTAAATTTTAATTTTTTCATAAATCACAACTTAAACAATATGTTGTAATGCTTTCATTGTTAGTATCATTTCGATTGGCAGGGATGGATGGGTTGATAATATTAAGCATATTTCATAATCTATCAGATAAATGTTGTAGCATTGTTGAAGAAAGTATTTATATCTGTTTACAATAGAGTGAACTAAATTATTTTAATTTATTATATCTTGCATGGTGATAACAATATTCTGTGAAAGTTTTAAGCCTCTGCTTATTTCGGTTCAAACGGCCAGATAGACAGATGAACTTCAGTACAGTTTTTGCTTTCCTCGTAAATGTATTTTAATCCGAATATTTTCTTTGTTCTAATAATTTTCTTATTATCTGTAAGATAATATTTTTTTAAGCCTTAAACCATTTAAACATGTCTTCAACACAGAGCTAAATAATTTTTTTTACAATTGAAAAATTTATCTCTTATCAAGAAACTATTGAAGACACTAAACATAGACCCTTGCGTTCGGTGAAAATTTCAAGGGTATAACTATTTTTTTTCTAACGTATAGCTCTATGTTTTATGGGCAGAGGCACAATAGAGCCAAGCAAGGACTCTAGAAAAAATTAATATGAGTTTTTATTCGAATAATTCTAATCGAATAATATTATCTGAAACACTTTTATAACAATAGATTCATCGATTTTTGTGTTATTAAGTAAGATTAAAATAAATTTTATTCGAATAAATAAGTTTGAAAATTTTTTTTCAAACGACTTTATTAAAAAAAAATTTTAACGGAAAATATTTTAGTCGATTAACTGCGTGTTCGCCGATATCGAAGAAGTTCAACAAATTCAAAAATTTTGTTTTTGTTTTAAATGTAATTGCTCGTAAGAAAGAACTTCTTCGATATCGGCGAACAGGCACTAAACTAAGTCTTCTTCAAACAATTTAAATTACGTTCATTTTATTTAAAAAATGTGTGGCTTTTATTTTCATATTTCCATTCGAATAATTTTATTCGAAAACAAATTTTTTTTCGATAATTTTTTATTCGAACAAGTATGATTGCTTAAATTTTTTTCAAACAATTATATTTATGTAACTTGAATTAAAAAATATGTTAATATGAATATTTTTAAATCACTGTAAATACGAACAACTTTATTCGAATATCTCCATTACCATTTCTCATACAACGTAATTTATTCAACTTTGATTCAAAAGTTTTTTGTGCTCTATTTTCTCTGAAAATTGTAAAACCATTAATTTTTTTGAATAATTTTATTCGATCAATTTTATTTGAAAAGTTTTTATTCGAAAAATTATGGTTGAAAAAGCTTACTTCAAGCAGTTTTGGTGCTATATTTTTTATTCCAAAATTCTTTAGTAGGAATATTATTAATTACTACAGGAATAATTGTAATCGAATATACCCATTAGAATTATTCAAACAACATAATTTACACAAGCTAAATTCGACACAGTTTGACTAATCACATTATTTCCAGCAACTTTTTTTTCGAGAAATTTAAATCGACTACTTTTATTTGATTTGTTTTTTTTCGATAAATTTAAACTAAACTGATAAACTGAAATTTTTCTAGATTTTAATCAAAAATATGTTAGTACAAATATTTTTCATTTATTCGAAAAACATAATTTAAACAAGTTGAATTCAAAAATTTTTTCATGAAGCACTCTCAATTAGATAATATTTTTCAAATATTTCACATCGAATAATTTTATTCGAACAATTTTTTTCAAAAAATTTAATTCGAATAAATTTGATATTCTAGTTTTTTTTTAGTATTATGTTTAAAATATTTTGTTATTAATATTTTTTGTCGAAGTTCTACTGTCTGAATAAATATTTGCTTTGATTGGTTTTATTTGAAAAATTTTGCTGCAAATAACTTGTTCGAAATATTTTTCTTAAATGATTTTATTGAAATAAGTTTCATGTGAATAACTAAGAGTGGAGCTGAAGTAATTGTCTCAGTAACAGTGTGTCCTAAGCGGCAATTAAAAATTATATCTTTACGAAAAATTTTAAACGAATAAATTGTTTGAAAATACATTTTCTGTTATATATTAATTTAAATAATAAAAATAAAAATAAAAAAAGGCATAAAAATAGCCTTTAAAAAATTTCTCAAACACACACAACAATAATTTTCCATTATGAATGTGTTTACTTTTCTACACCTATACAATTAGACAACCGATGGTTGCCATTAAAAGTATTTTATAAGGCAAAAATGAAAAGCAAATCTCCCCTTTGCTTTGTAATTCACAAAAATATATTTGTGAGTTTTTGTATAAATAGATGGGCTTTGGAATTTTTTTAAACATAAAGGGTAAAACATCTACTGATGAATTGGTATAGCTACCAACGAAATATATATCTAGATATTGCTAACCCGCAACAAATAAATAATATATAAAATTTAAATAATCTTTTGTTTGAAAACCAGTGCAAGTGATTTCTAATCGATTAGTTTTTAAATTCAAATGCTTTAATCAATTAAAATAATATTTTAAGGCACTAAATTTTATATTAAAGAAATTCTCTTTTAAAGCATCTGTAAAATGGAAACGATTTGCTAAGATTTATTTTCCAATAATTCAGATGCAAATAAATTTTACTGAAACCTTTAAATGCTGATAGATTAAAAAAATGCCAACTTTAAGAAACTTTAGTTCCCTTTTGTTAAAAGCCATTAGCAATAAACGTATTACAATAATTGTGTTGTTCACGAATTGCAACTGGCCAACCAACAAACAAACAAACCGATGAAAAACATAATTTTCATAATCATCAAAATGATTTGAGGTTAAAACAAAAGCGGATTTTCCAAAATTAAAAGAATATATTATTTGGTGTATGTATTGTTGTAGTTAGTGTTGCTTCAACATTATGGCATATCAACATAATGCATATGCAAAATAATAACAAAAACTACAATATTATACAAATGTTTTTGACCGGCTCCACAAAAGATTAAACCTAAAATGCATATTTGTCTACCATATATTTTGTTTTTGCTACAGACTTAATGGTTTTTGGGTGGTAAAAATGCAGCAAATAATAGTAATGAGTTGTCCAGTGTATTCACAGTTTTTTGTTTTTTTTTTTTTTTTGTAATAATCATTTACAAAACTAATGTGTGTAGAGTAAATCTTATTACTATAATAGATAGATTTTGGAGCACTTCAATTTTAACAAAATCCTATTTCGCAAATGAGACTCAAGGCAGTATTAAAATTTTTTATAAAATATCCTGGGTAAAATAAATCCAACAATAAACAAAGGCACACGCTGTTTAATAATCGTTCGCAGGGTTTTTTCTAATATCAAGTTTGTAGTAGAGAAAATTATTATTACTTGCCTGCCACTAATACCCTGTTTTTTAACGCGAAATAATAGTTTGGCTTTAACTCATAACAGTGGGGGGAGGTTGGGGTGCGATTTTATGCAAAAAAAAAAAAATTATAAATTCAATATTGCTTAAAAGCGATTTATAATTGGAATAATTAATAAATATTATTACCAGAGTTAAGCTTATTAGCAAAACTATGCATGCGTACACACATATGTATGATTTTTGTTTGTTTGATTTTTTTATTTAAAGGTGAGTTTGTGAAAAGCATTATATTACACCGTTTAAAGTGTTGTGGATAATTTTAGCACATGTCATAAAGTGAGAAAAACTTTGTAGATATTTAGTTTGTTAATTTAGATTTATTTTATAAAAAAAGATTTAAAAAAAAACTAGACTCTTAAGCTCATGTGTATGAATTTGTATTAAGACAGTTCTTATTAAAAATCAGCAAAAATAAAATATCGGTTCGGATTATATATACACATGTGTATATTTGCAACCATTCCGGAAGTAAATTTCTTAATGTCCCAGTATTGAATCTGGAATCATTGTGATTAGAAATCAACACACTGCATCAGTGCTACTGAGGCTTACTAATAGCATCGTATTTAAATCTCGTTCAAACCACCTCTAAATCTTTACTGATGGGTTTGTATTTAACAACCAAGCAGCATATAGATTAGCTAAACCATATCAAACAAATATATTTTTTAAAAGAAATAAAAAAGTTTGTATATCTATATGTAGGTAAAAAATTGTAAAAAAAATACCAGAAATAAATAAAGAAAATACAACTCCTATCAATATAAACCATTTAAAATTATTCGGGTTTGCTAAGCATTGAACTCGTACCATTTTAAAATATTGACGTATATTGTGTCAACAGCTTTACTCACTCGGTCCTCTTCTTACGACCTTAAAACTTGTTTTAATGCACGAACCTACACACGAAAAAAGATCATCCTGCTGTACCAAATGAATGAACTACTGTTCATCTTAATTTCAAGTAATTGGTTTAACCACTGTAAAGTAATGCAGACGGTATGTACTATAATATTTCTTACAATATATTTATGTTTAAATATGCAGATTAATATAAATATTTATAGACAAATATTTCTAATGCTCTTAATATATTAAGAGTTTTCTGTTTGCTTCTAAAACTACTTAAGTTATTTCTTTTATTTTTAAACTCTTTAAATTTTCTTAGAGATTGATTTTTCATAATCTATTAGTGGTCACTTAATGATAAGGGAAAACTTTATTAAAATAATATACATATTTTCAGCTTTAAGCCTAAAAAAGATATTAAGTAATAAACTTGCTGGCTTTTTATTTCCTTAAAGGAATAAATAAATAAACTAAAAATATAACATTTTAATAACTATAATAATTTATATAAGAGATTTATTGAAGATGGACAATATTGCAGACACGTGTGCGTGTGTAAAGCGTCCGTTTGGGTGTATGGTTGTGTGAACCAGTGCCCAGTTATAGATTAAAATGATTGAGTAAACAATAAACAATTTAAGATCGTATTAAAATAAAATTTTATAATTACCTAAAAACCATAATACGGAAAATTAACACACAAACCACTTACTCTTGCACACACAAACAAACAAACACACATACTCGTACACGCTAGAAGACTAATACAAAAGAAAAATCTGAAAAATTTCTTAACAACAACACCTAAATACTTTTTAAGATATTTGTATATGTTTCCAGCCTTAAGGTTTTAATATCTTGTATATGTGTGAGCCCTGCAGTTGGCGTAGCTAGCGAATGACTAGCTATTTCGCTAACTACCAGTCGTTACCACTAACTACCAGACTAATTACTAGCAATGCACTCGACTGACGATTTTAACAAGGTGATGACATAGACGGTAGTCAATTGACACGATCACAGCGGTGAAATCACTAGTCAGCAAAACCAGTAAGATCAGTGTTGATATTTCCTTTAATGAAAATCTACAAAAATTTAAATATTTTGCATTTTTGTTTATTTATCAAATTTTTTTTAAATATTTATAAAATTTTCAATTAATTGTTCCTTTTCTTTTTTTATGATCATTTTACCTTTCTAAAATAAAACACTATTTTTCTAAAAATTTAACATTCACTGACCACGAAAGTCTAATTGTACGTCAACACAAAACCATAGCACTTACATAAAATCTTTTTTATTTTTTCGTTGACTTTCTTTGAAATAAATAT
This sequence comes from Lypha dubia, assembly GCA_947311025.1. NCBI lineage: Eukaryota > Metazoa > Arthropoda > Insecta > Diptera > Tachinidae > Lypha > Lypha dubia. The sequence continues at coordinate 87,505,250 of OX371264.1, read as the reverse complement.
ACAGTTTTTTTCAACTCGTAAAAAAAATATGAGGTTGAAGGTATTAACATTTATGCATGTACTGAGTGCGTGTAGATGTACATGAGTAAGATAGTCAAAAGGCAAACTCTTGCATTACTTGTAGCCAGTGAAGTAGTTAGTCGATTTGGAGTCAATTTCTACTTTTAAAACTAAAGGGAGCTTTTATGCATAAGTGTGTGTCTGTATGCGTATGCATAAACATTTAACTATAAGACAAACATTTCATAAGCTTAAAAAAAATATTATTAAGTTTTTTTATTATTGTTGTTTTAAAAACTTATTTTACTTAAGGATTCTTGTTAAACAATAAAAACCCCAAAAATTGTAGACACTAACTACCACAACACATCCCTTAAGGACACCGCACAACCATGTTGCATAGATATTTCAAACAAACTAACCTTTTTAATTGGAGCATAAGATTATAGCTTAAATAGCCTGGTCAAGTATATTTCTAAGGCAAAGAAAAAAGAAGAACAAACTCCAGCTCACTCTTTGATACAAACATGAAAAGGGGTTGATTCTTTTTTCCTTTTCTAATGCTTATTGGTAGGACAATTGGTCATTTTGTTTTCAGAGCTGGCTCTTGACTGGCATGAGGTTTTCAGTTAAAAAAACAAAATATAACACAGAAACAAACATAAAGAAATTCAAATACATCTTATATGTTCTTAAGAAACTTACAATCAGGGTTATTAAGGTATTTTATGCTTGAACAGCTTAAAAGAAAGAAAATTTTAAGGATATTAAATATTTTTTATTTCTTCTTTCTACATTTAAGCGTGTGTGTGTCCGTTTGTATTGTGTTGCTATTTTTCTTTTAACAAAATTTTGTAAAAGAAAATTAAAACCAGTCCTTAAGCTACTATTGTAATAATGATAAAAAAAAATATTGAGCATCAATTATAAATTAAAAACTATTTGTAATTTAAAGCTTGAATATATAAAAATGCATGTGAAAAATTTTAAATAAAAATTAGAAATTTTTCGGAAGGTTTGAAGCAGTTAAAGAATTATTTAAGGCAATGTTTGTTTTAAAATAATATGCATTTCCCATTACGCAGACTTGTGTAGGATTTTTTCCAAATATTAATTTAAATTATTAAAAGAAAAGGACAACTTTCGTATTTATGGCTTTACCTGATTAGTTGGAAACGAAGCTGACTACCGATCGCGGACATTGCGATCTTTTATTTTAATTTGCTGTTTCACCATTACCTTAGATAATATAGATGGGCCCAAACTCATATATGTCAAATCCCATTTTTTTGCTTTCGATATACGAGGTTTATTAAAAATAAAAGGTGAGTTTTGAATTTTTGCGGGCTGAGTACATTCGATTATCGAAATTTTTTTTTGTTATGTTGGTACACATGTGTTAGTCTTATGTTAGCATTATCAGCCCATTTGGATTTGTAGTTTGTTGTTGACAACTGAAAACGTTAGTCACGTTTGTGTGTGTTTTTCGATTTTTTGCTAAATTGCTAAATTAGGGGCTGTGCACATATTACGTAACGCTCCAGGGGAGGTTAAAGAATTGTTACGGATTGGAAATTTTGCACTGAAAAATTAGTAAAAAGTGTACGGGGGGTGGGGGTATAAAATCTTTGAAAACAGCGTTACGTAATATGTGCACAGCCCCTTATGAGCAAAAGAGACCTTCATATCTTTGAAAAACCCATTGGAGAATCTTACATACATTTGTAAAACATATGGCATATTTAAACGCTTATAGTCCACAATATCTCGTTCACTTCTGTAAGTAAAAATTTTGAATTTCGTATAGGTTTTTCAATATCGGTTAAATAATGTGGCCATAAAATCCATTAAAAAATGGGTTTGGCTTTTAAATCCGTCTATTTAAAAATATATTAAATTTCGAAAAAAAAAATTCTTATGTCAGTTTAAGTCAGTGCAACTTCATGTCACTTAATATTTTCAAGAAAACCGAAGTCACAGAAATCATTTCCTATGGAAAGTATTTTCAGCTCCGAAAGCTAAGATATTTTAGAAGTTTAAAAACGAAAATTTTGTTTTTAATTAAACCACTTTTTTGTACTTTCTTCATTTGTAGTAAGCAATAAAAACAAAGCATACTTTTAGGACCATCAAATGAAATGCAAAAAAAAGGAATCTAAAGATCTGAAATAATTCCAATCGAAATGTGTTACTTGACCGATAAACACACACTTTTTAACTATAAATTTTTACAGCATGCTTTCAATTGCAACAGTCATTTGCTTTTCTTTTGCTTATAGAAACTAATTTTTAATATCTACAAAAACTATTTAAAATGTTAATAATCCAATTAAAGTTAATAATTAACTAATTCCAAATTAAAATCTATATAAATTCTATAGAAAATAATATAACATTTAATCTCTATAATATTTCTTCTTATTATTATTATTGTTATTGTTTCATAGTTTTGTTATTTTTTTTTTTTTTTTAACAATACACATTGTATGAATATTGTAAAATGTTTGTAGTTATCTGATAGTAGAAATAACATAGAATTTTAAGCTACTTAGTTTTCTTTTAATATTCTTTAGTAACTTATTAAGAGACATAAAACATAACATTGCATACATATACAAAATTAGTAGTGTCTGTGTGTCTTATGTAAATTTTTAGTTTGGCTTGGCTTACAATTAGTTGACTAGTTGTTAAGTAAGTTGTTAGTTTTCTTACCAACTTAACCAGAGAGATAAAAATAAATAAATTTAAGAACTTAACTAAGTACAAGTAGTTGTATGCAGAAACTGTTCTATATTACTCATACGTGGTCTATATTACTCATATGCTTACATACACAGATATACACAGATATACAGATATACAATCAAGCTTTTTTATATTAGTTTAGTATCCCAGCAAAATATTATACGAATAACATTTTGATTATATCTAAAGTGTCTAAGAAACTGTACTAAACTTTTTAAGTTATAAAATTTAAGCATATTAATTGTAATTTTTTTTTAATTACTACGAATTACTTCTATTCAGCCAGTGCTGTTGAAAAATCTACAAAAGGGATGTATAAATATTAAATTTTTCCTTTCTTGCTCGATATATGTTAACAATGTTTACCTAATATTTCTCTGATTATTATCATTTACGAACTTTAGCCTGAATAAATATTGACAAATATTTTCAAAATTTATCATTTTATATTAAAAAAATTGTTAAATAAGTTTTTCTTGTTTTAAGGATATTTTTTTACACAAGTTCGAGAACTGGCTAAATTTTAACAATCACTGTTTAAAATGATAATCATAAATATCGACAAAATATTTGAATGTTTGGTAGACGGATAGCATGGGACACAGATTAACATATAGGGTAATTTTTAAAATGATAAAAAAGTACAAAATGGTACTTTAAAATTTTGTACTTATATTTTATAAATTAATATACTTTTCTGGGGTTGAAATGAGAAAAAACTGGTAGTTTTGCTACAGTTTTACTTATGGTATTTTTTTAATTTTGATGCTACTTTGCTTATGATACTTTTACATTTGAAAAATGCTCTCAATGGATTTGGATGGAATTTTTTGGACGCATATTATGTGACCCACATAGGGCACTTTTTATGGGCTAAAAAGGGATATATCGGCACTACTGGTACTTTTTAATAGCTACAGTTTTTCTAAAAAAGTTAATTACATACAAAGTTCAAAAGACATAGAAATGTCAGCCATTTTTAAACAATAGATCATATTATGTTGTAGCAACAAAAGCGGAGAGTATGATAAACGTTGTATGTAATACACTTTGTTTTATTACATTCCTTCCTATCGTTTTGTTAGTGTGCTAAAAATTATTAAAGTTTTATCCAAATTTACTTCACAATAACAAATAATTTGCATTTAATTTCTTAAAGATTTACTTCGCAGGCCTTAAGACAGTATAAATATGGTGTTTGTTAAACACAAGTTTGCGAGTTAAGTTTTATATTGAAAATTCTTAAAATATAATGTAGTATATTTTAAGGAATATCAATATATTGTGTTATTATATTCTTCTTAATTGTGTGATTAAGTCTGTATTGTTTAATAGAATTAAGAAATTCGTACAAGTTTGTTAATATTTGACAACTTTAAATGTTAGCTTTCAGACAAGTAATTCGAAATTTGTGGTCATCATGCAATAAACTAAGGCAATTGACACAAACATTTCGTCAGTAGAAGTTTTATGCCCATTAAAAAACATTAAGTCAAAAAAGATAAAAAAAGCCTTAGTGCTTTCAACTTTTGCAAAAAACAATAGTGTTTGGTTTAAGCTCACATAAAGGTGTTGTTTTTCTTATTGTTTTTAAATATTGAATCTAAATGTGAATAAGTAGTAGGGGTGACCTCGTCTTCAAACAATGGTTATTAGTTTTAATCCTATTTAATATTTCATTTCATTTTTGTATTGTTCATTTTACTAATATACTATTGTTTTTAATTTTTTGGCGTATGGATTTCAAACAAACAAATAAACAAACAAACATATAAACATTGCAAGCTTACTGCCTACTACATACATACTTATAACTGAAATAATTTTTTTTTTTTGCATTTCTCCTATTTAATCATATTTAATGGATTTTCTTGGTAAGAAAAAATAAAGACGACAACAAGAACAACATAAGAATGGCAAATGTAAGTGCAACGATCTTAAAATACATTAAAGCTTTGTACTTAATATTTTAGCACTTAGTGGTAAACGCAATACTGGGTCATAAAAGTGGAGCACTAACATTCCACATAAAGATAATAATATAAATTATTAGAAATCTTAAAAAACTGCTGCGAAAGTTAAATATATGCATATATCCTACCTTACCTTTGAATGCAAAGCATGATTGTTATGGAGTTAAGTCCGTATACATTTTATATGTTGCGAAATCGTGTCAACTCTACAAAAATAGTAAAAGTCTGGCAATGTTAAAAACATTGAAAAGTCGTTAATAAGTAGTCTAGTAACTTTAAAACAGGTTTCAGTTGGTCCCATATGAGTGCAAACGCGTCTTTATATACTTATTTGCAAGCCCTCTGGCAACGCTAAAAATAAAAATATATTTGGAATAATTCAAAATAGCGTTAGCAGGACCCTTAAGTGGTCCTATGCATTTTCCAACGAGTCTTTCTTTTTTTTACCATCCTATTAACTCGTTTCTGGCAACTCTGCCGAAAAAATAGGTGTACAAACACTGGAAAAAATGCTAACAAGTGTTCTCTTAAGCTTATTAAGGCTTTTAACAAGTTTCTTGCAACTCTACGAAACCTAAACAATTTTAAAACGTTCAAAATAGCGTTGGAAGGTAGCCTGGTAACCTGTCAATATGTATGGCAAGCTTTTAGGTAGTGCCTCTGCCGAAAAGAAGAAGGATGGCCACAATGAAAAAACACTGCTGGTGGTCTGGTAACCCTCAAGCAAGTTTTAAATCGTCCTTAGTTTCCCAATCATTTTAAAGGCTTTTTTTTTATACGTTTTTGTGTTTCTACGAAGAAGTTGTTAAATTTGGAAGGACTCATCCATCATCTACTCGTTAGCTTTTTACACAGGAAAATCAATGAAATGATTTAATCTAAAAATTGTTTTTCAACTAAATATACAGCGAATCAGTCAGTATGTCCTTATTATCAATGCAAACTTAAGAAAAATATAAAAGTAATTTATATTAGTTTTTCTATCTGAAAAATTCATTGATGTTTTGCAATTAAAAAAAAGTTTCTTCAAGAATATGTATCACAAATTTTCTGTACAAATTTCAAATGAAATCTAGAAGTAGAATGACTTAAACATTTTTCAAAACATTCAATATATTTAATTTCTTTAAAACTGAATGCGTTTATGCATTAAAGATAAAACAAGCAAAATATTCTATTTGAATAGCAAAACCTCAACATGTTTTCTATATTTTTTTATATTTTAGGGTTAAATATGCTTAAGAGCTTAAGGAAAAAACAGGAAAAGATTAATTTTGTTTTTGCATTACGGATAATTTTTGAATAAGAAAATATCTTAACTCTCAGACATTTCACAATGGACTTCAGTCTGAATGGTATTAAATAAATGATTTTTAAATCAAATAAATGAAAAAAAAAAAAAACTCACACACAAATCAAGAGTCCTTGATTGCCAGCACACACAATAATTTTATTATTTTACTTTTTTTATATTTCTTCAGTATGTGAGTGTATAAAAAGAGTTTGTGTTTGACTTTAAGCTTGACTGCAGCGTTGCCATTTTGGTGCTTTTCGGGTATTTTTGGTGCTTTTTTACTTAAGCAATACCCGAAATTTTGTTAACTACCCTTTTTAGAAAAGCGGGTATTTATAGTGCTTTTAAGAATTTCTCACAGTGGTTTTAGGTGCGTTTTAAATAATCAACATTTTTGACACTGAACCATTTTCCTACTATTCTTTAAACACACCTAATACTTTTTTAACCAACTGCGTATTATTTGCATCTATATTTTGATTAGTACTCGCAAACTGTTAAGAGTTTGAATTCTAGAATTTCTCAAGCACCTTTTTTTAAATTCGTGCAGAAATTTTTATTATTTATTTGTTTAGCAGTGATCTTACTTTTAATATTAGTACATATCCTTTGATTTGTTTGTTGTGCAAATTTAAGCAAGAAAGAGCCTTGGTTATTATCAAGCTGCACAGTTATTAAAAGTACGTTCTTCATTGATGTTAAAGTTCATATGTGTTAAAGTTCATCATCTAACAATGGCTTTCCCTTAGATCGAAAAACAAATACTTATATAGAAAAGCTTGGGAAAATGATCTAGCTTTTAAAAGGTGGCTTAGATTAGCAAAAGATGAACTAAAATCATATTTTATTTGTTGTAATTGTGAAACAAATGCACGATAAAGCGATTTACTCCGACAAAGTCACACAAAAAGCCATGAAAAAGCAATAGATCTGTTAGTGCTGTGGTTAGTGCTTTTGTTAGTGCTTTTGTACCCGAAATTTTTTTCAATTTTACCCTTTTTACCCTATTTCCATGGGCTCACAGTGCTTTTGATGTTGCAAGAGTTGGCATCACTGCTTTTGCTACTAGAAGTAGTAGTAGTAGTAGTAGTAGTAGTAGTAGTAGTAGTAGTAGTAGTAGTAGAAGAGAGAGAGAGACAGAGAAAGAGAGAGAGCATTACTATATTAAAAACCACAATAAGATTTGTTAGAAATATTTAACCCTGTTCCTCAGCTTTGTCCAATTGTCAGAGCACTGGCTTTTTATCCCTTTTTTGGTTTCCTTTGTTATTTTATATATTTGACATCTGCATAAAAATGCATTTGGTTGATTATTTAAGGATATGGGGTTAACAGAAAAACAAGCAAAAATCTTACACTACTTGATCTTCTTGTTCCAATAAAAAGTTAAAGTAGTAGTGGTGCTTTAGAGTAGCAGCAAAAAAGAGATTAAAATGTCAATAAACCAGTATATTAAATCGTATTCATGCAAATAAATTATTATGTCCTTGTAATTGTAATTTTTAAGGAACTCTTCCTTACACCTACATACACACATGTATATTAACTAGAGTTGTCAACCGATTAAGAATAATTCGATTAATCGATCAAACAGAATGAAACTCTTGTTCGAATAATTTTAAAATGCCGATTTTCGAATAACGAATAAATCGATGAATTAATGTCAATTAATCGAACAAATTTTTTTCAGTTTCAAATGCATACGCAAAAATTTTTTAAATTTATTATTTTGGATGTTTGTAGTTTTTTTCGAACTGCGTATACCTAGTAGTCGTGCCATGTTTTAAATGAAACGTTAAAAAATTTTCAAGAATGGGGTTTTTTCACTCTCAGGTGAATAAGTTAGAAATACACTAAAGCCAAAAAAATGAGCTCGGTTTGGAAGTATTTTACCAAGAACAAAAATGAAAAAAAAAAACAATGTCACATGTAACAAGTGTCCTAAAGTATACAAAATTGTTGGATCAACAACAAAAAAAAATTAATAATTTTTTGGCAACAGATTTACGAAAACGTATTAATATAAGAATAAATGAGAGACGTATAAAATTTTTAAATACATTAATTATATTTTTAAATTCTGGAAATATTTCGAGCATTGAAAGTTTTTTAAAATATTCTTTGAAAAGTGAAACTAAAGAATATCCAAATGAATTATACTCCAGATTATTTTATGTTGAAAGTAATGATACAGAAGATGTTACAAGTTATGAAAATAACAATCTTTTATGCGAATTATATAATTATATTAAAAGTATTAGAAATTCAAAATATGAAAAAGACTTCAGCGATATATTAGATGATATGGTATATTTGGAAAAATTTAAAAAAAGAACAGAAAAATTAGATAATCTATTTTATGGTCTTCTCACTATATCTATCACCTACCTCGACAATTAGCGAAAGAGTTTTTTTCAAAATCTAATTTAATAAAAACAAAAGTCAAAAATCGTTTGAAAGCTAAAAAATTGAGTCAACTTTTATTTGTATAAAATTATTTCTTAAGAACAACCCAAATTGTCTGATTTAAAAAAAAAAAAAAAAAAAAAAAAAAAAAAAAAAACACTTCATATTTTTTGACTGAATGAAGTACATATGTTTATTTGAATTAATAGTTTTATGTATTTTTTTGTTAATACAAATTTCAACTATTTTATTATTTTGTATGAAATGTTTATTTTTTGTCAATAAATTTTTCAAATCATTTTTTATTCGTTGTTCTCATTAATTAATAGAATAATTTTTCAGCTTTAATCGTTTGATCGTACGAACAAAAACAATTATTTGAAATATTCGAACAAAGTTGAAAGGCGAATAATTGACAACTCTAGTATTAACGTTGTAATTTTTAACAAAACAACAAACGGATTTTTTTTTACTTTAAAATATGATTTGAAAAATTCAAGTAGTTTCTAATAATTTGTCCTCAAGTGTCTTCAGAAATCTGTTAATAAAATCAAGGTTTTAATTAGCAACATCATATTGAAGGCGCAGAAAATTGCTGTTGGTTTAATTTTCTAATGTTTCTGTGATTTGATTTGCTGATCTGTAGTCAGCATTCATGTAAAAAAAATTTACCATCATCAGTAGAATTTTTTAAATGGAATAGAATTAAAAATTTTTAAATTCTGGCTTAGAGACACATACTTAGCCTTATTGGTTAGGTGTATCACGACGAGAATAATCTTCTGTTTTTCAGAATTTTAATTTAAATTTGAGCCTGACAAATTTTATTTAACCTTTTTTTAGTGTTTTTAAAAATTTCACGGAAATTTGAAGAATAGTGTACCTGAATGCGATCAGGACTTACGTCAGGACTACGTCCAGCCTATTCATCTCCAAGGTGAGAGAATATTCATTTCGAATTTAAGTCGATTATAAAAACTAATAATATGGTTTCTGCTTGAGGCTCGAAAGACAACTCCTAGAGATTCACTTCCTATCGACATATATATATCGAATTATAATTTAATAGAAACTTCTTAATTGTCAATATACCGGCTGGGTTGGTTGGATTACTTAGAAATGAGTCATAATCTCTTTATTAGGATCATAAATTTTTATTTGAATAGTTTTACAGTTGAAAAATTAAATCAAACGAAAAAAGTTTTTGATATAAAATTTTTTATAATCAATGAATAATTATTGTTGCACTACCACACATATACACACACCCAAGCAAAACCAAATCCTTTTGCAAAAGCTTTGATTAATATAAATCCTCTTTGACTTCACAATTTTATGAGTATAAATAATTCGGTGCCGTTCACCGCAATATCCACAATAGTGGGAAGACATGATTGAACACAACATTTAAGTCGGATAAAAGAAAAATATGATGAAATACTAATTTTAGAAAAAAGAAGAAAGATATTCAAATAATTGTAAAAAAATCAAGTCTCATTCAAATGAAATCAAGTCAACTCAGTCAATCAGCCAATGAAAAAATACCCAACAACAATAACAACAATCTACCAGACATCCAGTCAGCCAGCAAGAACACTAAATCAATTGTTAATACAAGTGAATAATAGCTATCGGCTTAAATACAAGTAGGAATTTTGAAATCGTTACAATAAATACTAACAGAGGTATTGATGATATCTACTACGTTTGATATGCTGCACGCTGTGCTAAGTGCAAAATATATATGAGATGAAAAAATAAGACTTAAGCTGGTGATTTAATTTCTTTTCAATCGCAAAATGCAGGAGGTTAAGATTTCTGTTGGCTGAGATTTTTCCTTCTTATTTTTTTTGCTGCTGACGGAATAAAAGTATTGTTCAGCGTAAATAAATGCAACTTAACCTTCATCGTCAAAACAACACACACAGAATTAATATGAAAATGTAAAGCTTAAGAACACGAATTTTCCAAACGAGAAATACTTGCACATAATTTTATTGTCGTCTGGCTTTTTTTATGACTTGTATCGTCAATTATAGCTAATGATAACCTCTAAAGTAGGCCATAATAAACGGCTGAAAATACGTTGGAGGGTATATAAGTCATGCGGCTGAGGAATTATATGGAGTATTTAATATTTATTTATTTTTTTCTTGCATTTCTATTGATGGGGATGAAATTTGATCCTTTAAGACAAGTGCTTTTAGTTCGTTATACTTAAGGCAATTGACTGACATCATTCGTTATTTACACTGGCAAAATACTCTATAAAAAATGTATGAAAGCACAAAATCAGTGTGAGCGTATGTGCTTAGCTTGTGTATAATACTTGAGTTGCTGTAGGTGTAAGGTTGATTATATATTTCAATGTATTTGAATATGGAACAAATGAATCAATGAACGATTATTTCATTTGAGCTTTTATTCATTTTTGGTTTTTTTATTTTAATGCCGCTATTATTTGCATAAATCATAAATCTTACGGTCGGGCTTTATGAGTATTTCATTCAAGATTTTATTGACATTTTCCATTTTTTTCTCTTTTTTTTTTTGCAAAAGTTGAATGAATGGCTTCTTAAGTTTTTTAATACGTACGGCAAATATAGATTGTTTTATCCGGCAAATTTTAAGCCAAATATTAAAAAAAAGACGTGTGGCACTCGGGGACTGCCACGGTAAAGCTATTGCATAGCATTTTTTATCAACTTATGAAATTTCGATTTCAGTTTTCTAGTTATACTGGAAGAGCCCCATACAAAGAAGGGCACCCTAGTCCCCCCAGGTGAAAAGTGCCTTACCTTAGTATCCTATGTCCTTCTCCTGGTTCTAAGCTACCTGCCCACCAATTTTCAGCCAAATCTGTTCAGCTGTTCTTGAGTTATAAATAGTGTAACTAACACGACTTGCTTTTATATACATACTAGCTTATCCCGGTGTGCTTCGCTACCCCCTCGTTATAAAATAAAATTAAAAGTACTTATATATCCTATTGTGAAAATTTAATGACGATCGGTCCAGTAGTTAAGACTATATTGCGATTTTTAATTTTCCTAAAAAGGGGCGTGGTTCCACCCACTTTTCTCCTGATACGTATTCCAAATTATGCCAATACCATATGTACCAAATATCATCGACGTAGGTAAAAAAATGCCCAAAATATGGCGATTTAAATTTTTGGGTTATATGGGCGGTGCCACGCCTCTTTGTCCAAAAAAACTTCATATAGCCTATTATTCATCCGAGAGTTCCAGTTAAACACTGTGATAATTTCAGGAAGATCGGTCCAAGGGATTGGCCTCCTATAAGGAACAAACAAACTAACAAACAAACAAACCTAGAAAGGTGGCAACACTGGACGTGAATTCCCAAAAAATTGGACAAAAATCCCCTCAAAATCCCGCAAAATTGTCCGAGAAAAGTGGCAACACTGGAAATTTAAAAAATTTCCAAAGCGGCAACACTCTATTGTCATCATAAATATACTATACAAAAAATAAGTTTTCACTTCAAAAAACAAAAGACTTAAGAAACAAACATAGTTCCAGGTTTTTTCGTTTCAAAACATATGACAGATTTTTGACAGATTTTTTCCAGGTTTTTTCGTTTCAAAAACAAAAACAAACAATTAAAAATTTCTTGATTCGGTCGCCTCAAAGCCCACTATAGAAGCTATGCAATAGCTTAAAAATTTGCTGAATTTTAATTTACAAGGCGGTAGATTATTTTTTTGACGGAGTTTATGGCCACTTTATTCAACCGATTTTGACAAATCTTATACCAAACTATAACAATTTATTTACAGAATCGAATAATATATTGTAGTTTATTGTGGGTTCAGTATTATGGGAGTTACAAGAGTTCAAAATTACCTGTATTTTTCTCAAACTGATTTTGCAGAGAAAGTAACAAAAATTATATTTGGATGTAGGAGAGTTATATGCTGAGAAAAAATTGATATGAAAAAATTGTTAATGCAAATACAAAAAAAAAAAAAAAACAAAAATATTTGAAAGTCGGTCTAGTTTTCCTCCTATCGCAAAAACATTTTGCTGTAAGTTGAATTTTGTTTTAAGAGTAACGCCCATAAAATTTTAAGACGTTCATTTATTTAATTGCGCAGATATGTGAATGCCAATAAAATATATGTAGTCTTCTTAAATTTCCCGGTCAGAATAATAATACGATCTTAAAATTTCAAGACGATCGGTCGGTACGATCGGTTTGGCTTCCTCGATGGCACATACAAACAAACAACGCAACAACCAAATATAAACACAAACAGAGATTCAATATTATATAGATATACGAGTACAGATAGAGAAGTATTTGAAACATCTTTCAGAGCGGCCAAGAAACCACAAAAACAAAAAAACATATGAAAAACTTTGGAAAATACTAAGCAATCAGGGAACCTCTTCTACGCAAATTAATTATAAATATTCCACTATTTTGTTATCTTTAGATTAAAAATAATATTTATGGTTTTATGCACTTACAGTGTTATTCAGAAAAAGTTGAAGTAGTTTTATTATCCACTTTTAAGCAAAATTCCTTAAAGTATTGTTCACAAACGATTATTAGCTTAATTTGCAGACTTTAACGACATATAAAAAGTTGAAATTTTAAAGTTCGTGGACCCTTAATTTAAACCTAAATTAAAGTAAAATCACATTTCTGTGCTAGCTATTCATTTGTTTACATGTACACATTTTTATAAGAACTTGTGAAAATAATAATAAATTTTTGTGGTTTATTGTGTAAAAACATAAAATTTTGTGTCTTCCTATATTTTCATTTTGTGAGTAAGCAGTCATAATACAGAACAATTTTGTTGAAATGTAATGCATCCAAATAGTGATGAGCAAAAAACATAAACAAATAAAAAGAAGGTTATCGAGTTTCTTAGTGCGGCAATTCATATACATACATACACACATGAATGCATATGATTATTTTTGCAAAAACTTTTCTATTTCAAAATCTTTTGGTAGGACTTTTGCAAAATATTTTCTTATTAAAAAACATTTCGTATTATTTTATAAGTAAAACAACTGACCAATTGTGGTTACTAATAAAGAAAGTATTCAACCCTGTTACACCATTAGAACTTAAGTGACAAGCAAATGAAATAAAGTTGCTAGTCCTCAATGAAAAAAGTTTTTAAAGTACTGATTAGTTAAAAAGCGTTCTTTGATTAAGAAATTTTAATTACCATTTAGTAAGCGTAAATCACAAATTTATTAATTTGCAGATGATACTGATATTCAATTTTTTTTTTCTGAATAAAACTGTTAGCGATTATCTTCACCAAATTGCATTAATTTATTTGCAAAACAATAATTAATGCCTTAATTTTATTCTCTAAATCTCTTGGTCGTTTCATTCTAATGTAGTTTTTTCGTTCTTTAATATCCGCGGGTTTTTCTTTTCTTCTTAGCTTTTGTTTTTTTTTTTTTGTTTTTTCGTGTCAGGATTTCAATTCAAAAGGATTAACTTTTAATGTTTTTTTTTCGTACCCATTCTTATTTCTTTGTTTAACTTTTATTTAAGTTTCTTGTTGTTGTTGTTGTTATTGTTGTTGCTGCAAATAGTGTGATGCACGTTTTTCATCTTCCCGAGACCCCTCTTTATGTTTTGTTTTGTTCTAAATCCCTCTTTTAATTCTTCGCTGTTGTTTTAAAACCATACTGAGGTTTAGTTTGTGTAGTATAGTTTTTGTTGTGCTATTTTACACCTTATAAAATACTTCGGTGGTTTAGTTTGTTGTTGCTGAATATATATAGATGTAAGTATGTACGAGTATGTACATACATATTTATCTTACAGTTTTATACACAAATTAGCGAACATAAAAGTGTGGTAAGCTAAGCCGAGTTAACAACCACTTTGCTAAAAGAAGGATAAACCAGAATCTGCGTTGAATTTTCAATTCAAAAGGAAATTAAGAAGAACTTAAAGTGTATAAATATATGTAATTAAATTTTATGGAATAATATAATTATTTTTTTTTTTTGAATTTTCAAGGTTTAATTAGAATTTTGAATCGTAATGAAAGTTACTGAAAGGTAATTTTAGTTGATAACTTTTTGTGTTTTTTTTTTTGTCGCAATCGGTCAAACACTTCGTTAGTTATGATGAAATATTCATATTGTCACGATCTCTTGAATTATCATTACATAAAACTCAGGACATGAAAGACAAAAACATTACAAAATTCTTCGGTTTGCAAACTGTAGTAACTGCAAAAATTTTAATTTTTTTTTATTTTCTCAGAATTTGGAAAAATTTTACTGCTTTAAGATGCTGTGGTTAAAGATGTGCCGATGAGTTCGTATTGGCACAAACGAATTTAAATCATAAAGGCTAACTTGTATTCTACTTTAGTTTGAAATTAACTAAAGTGAAAATTTATGTCAGTGTTGGAGGAAAATGGAATTTTTGAGTTAGTAGCAATTATCAATTTTATTAACCGCAAAGGTTTACAACAAAAAAGGTTTTAAAATTTTTTGGGATCTTGAATTTATTTACAAAATTTTATTAAAAAATTTCCTTCAAAATATATGAAAAGTAATATTATCAGGCTCAAGTTCAGTTTTATTCAAAATAGTTTATAGTAGTAATTTGTTATTTAAGCACGAAATGGGAAGTGCTTAGCAAGATCAACAACCCCATAGCAAGGAAATAAACCACTACATGAAAACATTATTTGTAGCCATGGCCGATGGCGCCCTTGAAAATCTTAACTCATTTTTGGATGAACACTAAACTGGTTTTTAATAAATATTTACTTATAATTAGGAAAAATTTCCTGCGAAGGACGAAAGTTGTATTTTCTTATATCGAAGGAAAGTAGGTACTTATATCTCACGATTTCTATACTTAATATTCGGTTAATTTTTTGCATTAAAACAAAAGCCTTTATTTAGTGCTAAAAAGTAAACTTCTTTGAAATTATTTAAAATGATACATTTCTTTAGATTATTTAAATGCTAAATTATTAAGATTATTCAACGACGCCATTGTATCATTGTATCATTATATCTTTTACTCTTTAAAAAAAAAAATCCAATTTAATGGAACACATGCACACTCTCGCACACAATTATACAGTTTTGCTTATAGGAGAGTATGACAAACACTTTCCCATAAACAATCAAGCAGCATTCAAAACGTAACCACAACATATCCTAACGGATTAAGTTTAATATGCCTTGTTTTATTTTTTCTTCTTGTTCTCTTCTTATTTTCACAGACTTTTGCCAGAACAGAAGTTTTGAAAATAACAGAAATTAAATTAATAGTGTTGCCAAGTTTTGTGTGAACTACTCAAAATGTGATATTTTATATGATTTTGCAAGGCGACTTCAGGCAAGGTGCTCTCGAACAATTAGCCTTCAAAAATGTATCACTGGAATTTCAAAAAAAAAAAAAAAATGTACTCAAAATAAAAAATACAAGCGCCAAAGGTGGGGATATAAATATAATCAGTCATGATCTCGAGATGTCTTTGTATCTCCTTGATAATTTTGTTTTTAATATTTTATGTGATTTAAAAGTTTATTTAAGATTGAATATACGGATTGAATTCTTTTTTCGAACAGATTCCGAACTTTGTGGCACACGGCTGGTTATTATTTTTATTGTAAAAGCTAAATTAATTGGGAACATTTCATTTTTATGGACAGATGTCGATAAATGATGTGATCTTTCAGCTTTATAGTCTATATATATAATCAAATACCGATTGCAGTTCCTTTTTGGATCATTTGAATATTTTTCTAAACAGAGTTTACTTAAACTTCTAACAATCTTCCATTGTCCCACGCTTAATTTGGTATTTTGCCATCCTCAGTGTTCTCTTGCTTATTTCATTCTTCTTCTGTCGTAAAAATAACTTGGATATAAATGGAATAGATAAGAATTTTCTTTGGTATAATTTAAAAAATCTTTTTTGGCAATACTGGCAACCAAAAGGCGTAAATGTGGCAACGGTGATACAAACAAGAAATCTAGTAAATGCGACAACACACAACAGATACAACAAAAGGATGTGTGGTATTGTTTTACAGAAACAAATAAAAAAAAATCACATGAGAAGAGAACAGAACAGAGCAGACATGTTAAGCTGAAAGTAGCTTAATGCATGTGTAGATGGCTGTGAGGAATCCTGAATGGAATTCATTCGCCTGGTCTTCTTAGTTATATTACGAGGATAATGAAATAAGTTATTTGTTAAAACAACACATTTCTATTCAAATAGTGGGATTTTTTCCAAATCTTTTGCTACAAATAAAAATATTACCAAAAATTAAAAAAAAAACGAAAAATAAACAAAAAACGGGGTTTAACTCCAAATTAGCACCAGATGAGATTTTTAGCCCTTTTATATAACCCTCGTATGAGTTTTTAAGCGTGGTAACAACATATTGTAGAACTTGCACAATCCAGCACTGACAGTACAATTGTAACAACAACAATGTCATTTCGCTTGCCAGATTTTTTTTCTTCAACTAGATGACGTGTTTCACTTACTATTTCTACTTCTTTTTTTTAACTTATTTTTATTATTTTATTAGGAATGTACAACAAATACAACAAAAGGAAAAACATAAACTCATACAACTTTACTAATTGAGTAAATATTTGTATGTTTTTTTGTTTGCCTGTCTGTTTGTCTGTCTCTCTGTATGTCTGCTTATTTTGGTTGTTAGTTGTTGGGGATTTTAAATACAATAAATACGCGGTGTGATGTTTAAACGAGTGTTTCTCTGTATGAAGCAACAGCTTCACTTAATAAACAATACAAACAAATCTAGTGAACTTCACAGAGATTAGCCTTCATGAAAGCATCAGTATTAAAAGCTTTTCTCTCGTTTTGGTTTTTTTGTTTGTTCTCTTTTGCTTTGTTGTCATCCTTTTTACAATTCCTGGATTTCCTTTTCAATTTTAGATTGTTGTTGCTGTTGTTGTTGTTTTCTTTAATGCTTGTTATAGCTGCATGTGTTATTGTTATTTGTATACATACACATTTGTTGTTTGAAATCTTTTCTATTTGTTTTTTTTTTGTGTACCAACTTGCTATAATAACTCTTTAATGTCCTTTTGTATTATGTTAACTTTAAATAAGTTGTGGAACTCTGAAAGAATATTTTTCCAGTTTTATAAAAAAATCTGAGCGTATGATAATTTATTGTACCTATATTTAATTTTTCATTAATAAAAATATTTTATTGGCAACATTATTTTTTAATAACAATGTGGTTGCAACAATATATTGTTTTAGAAAAAATAGGATAGAAATCCTGTGGGATACACAGAGTTTAAAACACTAAACCAATATCGAAAATAGTTTAAATGAAACGGCGAATCGAGTTCTAAGTAACAGAGGTGTTGGATGAAGCGTTTAAAGCAAAGACTACAAATAAAAATACTACCTAGAACCTGCGTGCGATCTCTGGTCAGAGCAAGTCAAACAACATCACCAATTTCTCTATTGTATATTCAGTTAATTTTCTTTGGTCTGTTTAAGTTATAGAGGCATAACAGTGCTCACTAGAAACTGTTCCGACAGCGGTTGATGCTGTTCCCCGATAATAAACACCAATGCGCCGGTCTTCGTCGGTTAGCAGAAACGTCTTCAAGGTAAAATAACTAATAAAAATGACTGCTCATACGGCTTATAAAACTTAATGCGTCGACTTAACACCTGAGAAGCAGGAAAACTGCTATAAAATTAATAAAACCCGTAATCGCAGAGCTGTAAAAGAATTAAGGGTCCTTCATTTTCAACATATATCTTATTGTACCCTATCCCTCTCTCTTAGTTCAGGCAAAATGCATTCCCTAAGTTCTAAGAAGCTTAATTTTTTTTATTAAAATAAATTAAAATAATTAAAATTGGTCAAAATAAAACAAAAGTTTTGGTAAAAACAATTACATTTGAAACAAAAACAAATTCAAAAATTTTGTTTTTGCTTCAAATGTAATTGTTCGAAAGAAAGAACTTCTTCGATATCGGCGAACAGGCAGTAAGTGTTTGTTATTTCCCGTAAAAAAAAATTATTTAACAAAATTATTTCGTGCACTAGAAGAAAGTGGAACTTCAATTTATTTAAGTGATGGTGTCTGTTCATCGGCCAATATTTTCGAAACGTCTTAAGCTTATTCCGATAGATATAAATTTGCTATTCACAATAGAGCAGTTGTAAATTTCTTAAAGAGAATAACTAGTTTTACTGTCAGTTTTCACTAATCTAAACTTTGCCTCCTTTGTAATCTCTCCTTTTGAACTCTTTCCGAAAGTGAGTGACAAGACTAAATACTTGACTAAATGGTTCAAGAAGTTTTAATCCACCTTTTCTTCTGAGAAGTTAAATACAGTGTAACGTCTTATAAGTAGACACCTCCCGTAACCGGGCAATTTCTGTACATCCAAAATTAAAATAATGTATACGAATCTTATAAGCGGACGTATCTAATTACCGTACGAAAGTACCGCGAAGGCGAGCGTTTGTTTATGAGAGGTTTTACTGTTTTCTGCAAACAGTAAAATTTTTTGCAGAAATAATGCGATATAAAAGAATATTATTCACTATATTTATAAATATTTGCTGGGGTATTAGATTACATATACATGTGGCACGTATACACACAAGTATAAACTAGTTCGGGTTTCCTTTTTTAATCCGCATTAAAAAATAATGCAGTCATATTTCATTAGATCTTTTTTATAATCCGGATTAATTGTAACTTAAAAAGCGGATGGAATGAAAATGTATGACTTAATATTTAAATGGAAGTCGAATATATGAATGTGTGCATACATGTACGAGTGTGTATGTACATACAAGTATGTATAAAAATAAATTTATAATTTTATATCAACCACCAATTAATTGCTGAATGTATCAGCCCAGCTTGTTTTTTACAATTTTTTTTTTTGAATAAGTTCTTTAAAAGAAAACTGAAACTGAAGTCTTACGCTTCTACTCCATACATAGAAATTAAGCAATATAATTAAGTTAAAAAAAATGTACATGAAAATACATGAATTCTTATTAAAATGTTTCCTTTTCTATATTTGATTTAAAATATTTACAATGGGCTGTTTTTTTATTAAAAATATATTAAACTATTGGTATTTCTGCAAAAGAATTATTTAATTGTGTTTTCTAAAATCTAAGTTCAGAATTTCAATATGTGTCATGACACTTAACAGAGATTTTTATAGAACACTCTTCGAAAAACGAGTTGTTAGTTTTTCTTTCAAAAGTCATTGGACCTTTTAAAAATATTTCCCTACAAAACGTTAATATATTACTCAAGGAATTTATCCTGATTGCTTTAGATACATTTTTAACAAAGCTCTAGAAAGTGTGGCAAATTAATTTTAAGAAAATATGTTTAAACACACACAAAAGTAGAAGTAAATCAAAATTCTCCGTTAAAAAAAACATTATGAAAACTCACATAAGGACATAAGTCTTAGATTTTCATGAAGCCACATACTCGTATATAAAAAACCTTGAAAAATTTCTTTTTTATACGAAACTAAAATGATTTTTTGATGAGTTTATTTTTCAAATAAAATCGTAACAATTTTCTTTAAAATTTCAAATTAAAACGGAAATGATACGCATTATCTGAGTGATGGCAAACACTTGCATTTGATTAAATACTTTAATAATATTTACTACTATTTTTTCATTAATTCAATTAATTAGTAATGCGTTATTCATACTTTTATTTAATATTTTCACCACGCTTAAAGAATTAAAATATGTTTGCCGCAAATAAAAAACATTAGAACTAATTCAAAAATTTGTATAGCAATCTTAAAGATAAGAAGAAAAAGAAATATTTTAAAATTAGCGAAGTGATTAACTAAGTTTTGTGCAAATTTTTCATTATCATGATGACTAAAAAAGGTGTCTAGATGGAGAAGTTTTTTATGCTGTTAAATGTTGCACAAACAAAAAATAGTGCACATAGAATATTTGATAAATTATTTTTGAATATATTTTTACTATCAGTGTAACAAAAAAATTTTAGATGCCAGAATTTTTTTGATTGTACGTTTAACTCTCTTAAAACCTTAAAGGTGTAGATTTTTTATAAAAATGATATTTATTTCATCTACGCAAAATAATTCTGCAAAGTTTTTTTTATTGAAATAATTGCATAAACAATATTATAATTTAATCAGTGGATAAATTTTTAGTTTATGAATTTCTCTACGCTATTTTTTTTTTGGAATAATTTTAAAAAACTGTGAAAATCTTTGATAGAAAGATTTAGTACACAAGATAATAAAGTGTCACAAGTAAATTTTGATCAAATGATATTGTGTTTTTCTTAATATTAATTTGCTAGAGGCTACGCCCCTTTTTATATAAGTTGACTTTTAATGAAAAAACCCTCAAACAACATAATCACAATATTCGCGACATGATATTTCTTGAAAAGTTATGGGAAATGCTTTGTAATGAGAATATCAGGTCCGGGCAAACAATGAACAACATCTAAAAGATATTATACTCCAAATACAATCAAAAAATATTTAATATTAATACTGATCTACACTGGACTGATCATTGCATACAAAATAGTAGACGGAAAAAAGGGATATTTGACCGCCCCACCTTCACCCCCTCCCATGATCAACCAAATAAATATATATTATTTCTAGCACTACAAAATTATATACTTAACTTAAAAGTTCACCTACCAAAATCTTTAGATGGATGCGAGCCTGATTATTTCAAATACGTTTAGAATTTCAAGATACCGAACAACAAAGCTAGGCAACTTCTTGTTGCTGTTAATTGCCGCATGAATATTAAAAAAAATGGTTTGTTATGCTGCTGTAACAACTTTAGCTTGATTTTCTCAAACTTAACCTTAAAAGCGAATACAACTTTTTTCTCATGCCTGTTGGATGTTGCCTGTGTTGCCAGGAGTTACAAAAATAAATTTCAATTCCCATTTTATGTATAATATACACATACATTGAATATATTTTTTTATATAAATCCAAATTTCTTAATTATGTCGCACCATAAATGGCCGAAATTGTTACGCAAGACCCAAAAACTTACAGACCATATTTATTTTAAAAGTATTGAGTAGTCATTTAAAATTCATTACGTTTTTGTTTTATTTTCTTATTTTCGTTAATTCCTACAAAAAAAAAAAATTAAAATTTTTGACTTTACTTTAACAGCCGTAACGAATGCTCAGAATCAAATTGTAAATTTTAAACAAAATCAGAATTATGCTCTGAAAATGATGAAGATTTTGTTATAAAAAAATAAAAACAATTGACACCATTTGAAAAATATTATCTTAAAAACATAATGAGTTACAGAGTTATTCAGAAACAGTTTTATAAGGTTTATATCCACTATTTAGCAAAATTCCTTAAAGTATTATTCACAAACGATTATTAGCTTAATTTGCAGACTTTAACGCATATAAAAAGTTAAAATTTTAAAGTACGGGTTCCACGTGTCCACAATGTCTATTCTCAATTTCTCTGATTATTAAAATTTACGAACTTTAGCCTGTATATATATTAACAAATATTATTAATAAAGCAGGACGTAGTAATTTTAAAAAATTACAATTAATATACATCAAATTTTTTGTCTTCCAATATTTTAATTTTTTGAGTAAACAGTCATAATTAAGAAGCAATTTTGTTGAAATGTAATGCATCCAAATAGTGATGGGCAAAAGACATAAACAAATAAAAAGAAGGTTACCGAGTTCGTTTCGGATGTTTAATTTTTCTTAGTGTGTGGCAATTCATGTACATACATACATGTATGAATGTATATCATTATTTTTGCAAAAATTTTTTTATTTCAAAATGTTTTGGTAAGCGACTTTTGCAAAATATTTTCTTATTTAAAAACATTTCATATTATTTTATAAGTAAAACGACTGAACAGTTGCGGTTACTAATAAAAAACTATTCACTGCTATTACACCATTACAACTTAAGTGACATACAAATGAAATAATGTTGCCAGTCTTAAATGAAAAAAGTTCTTAAAGTACTGATTAGTTAAAAAGCGTTTTTTTAATAAGAAATATTAATAACCATTTAGTAAGCATAAATCACAAATTTACTAATTTGCAGATTATACTGATATTAAATTTTTTTTCTGTATATTTAAACATAATTTAAACATAATATATGTGTTCATACTTAAGATATGCCTTTATGCCATTACATAACTTACATTACATTACAAACTGGCCATTTACAATCATATTATTTTTTATCTAAATTTACAAAATTAAACAAACCAGCCGATAATTAATATTTTATAATTTTCGCACCTTTCAAGGTTATTTAAACATATTTATGTATTTTTACATTTATTTGAGCATGTACTCAAGTATTTATGTTTTATATATTATTTATTTGTTGCGGGTTAGCAATATCTAGATATATATTTCGTTGGTAGCTATACCAATTCATCAGTAGATGTTTTACCCTTTATGTTTTTTTAAAATTTTTTTGGAATTTTTTTAAACATAAAGGGTAAAACATCTACTGATGAATTGGTATAGCTACCAACGAAATATATACATATCTAGATATTGCTAACCCGCAATAAATAAATAATATATAAAACATATTTATGTATGATTATTATGACTTTGTTACTCGTTTTAAAAGATTTCATTAAAGCTTTTCATACCCCAAAGACAAAATTAAAAAAAAAAATATTTTTTAAACTTTTTAGCGTTTCAAAAATAAGGAAAAAATTAGGAAAAAATTTAAAATTATTTAAACAGAATTACAAAAGAGTTTCATGATGTTTTTTAATTAATTTTTTTATTAAAAAATCTGCAGCAGTTATTTGCGTTTTGCACAGTTTTATTTGTGAAATACGAGTATTTAATACAAAAATAGTGAGACTGACTAATTAAAAATTTGTTTGATTAAACATCATTCAAAGTTTTTTTGTGTTTCTAACGGTTTTACTAATTCCTAGACACAGATACACACACACTCTCACACACACATATAACACACACAGCTAAATATTAGATATATTTGTATATTATTCTGTGGCAATGAGGAAAAATGCTTACGTCGAGAGCTAATATTATCAGTGTATTCTTCATATTAAAAAATATCTCGGGGCAAAGTTTTTTATTTCAATGGACCGACTTTTAACAAAGTTCTTCCCTAATGTGTTTCTGCTTTTATTTTCATAACTAATTATCACTTATGGAGTAAACGCTTAATATAACCTCTAGGGGTCAAAACCATGTGTTATCACAGCAATACATTTTTTAAAATTCAATCAAGCAGTTAAAAGGACTTTTCTCCAAATTTCCAAAATATGTATGACTTTTTCTTAGAACCAGCCCTCAGGGGATGACCTCAATTTATGCAAT
Source organism: Lypha dubia (assembly GCA_947311025.1). Lineage (NCBI taxonomy): Eukaryota > Metazoa > Arthropoda > Insecta > Diptera > Tachinidae > Lypha > Lypha dubia. Next base: position 87,481,415 of record OX371264.1, on the reverse strand, counting down.
GCATTTGGCAGAAGTTAACGAAGGGGATAGGTTGGAGAAGATAGTTGTTGAAAATATAAATGAAGGTTTAATTGTTTTACTTAAGCACTTTTTCGTTATAGCCAAAGAATTAATAATACATATAGGTATGTATGCTTTAGATACAGCCAGATGATATATAATATTTGCATATGTCATAGGTACCTCATAGGTATAGGAAGCATTTTCGAAACAGATGATGTATAGACCTCCGTACAAAGCTTTATTTTTTAATTGGGACAACATATTTATCAAACTTAGCACATACAACCGATGTAAATGATATAAATATTAATAGTCTCAGTTCCTTATATTTTTTATAAACTTTCATAATTTTATAAATATTTTTTTTCGCTTAAAATGATGTACATATTTGTTTGCTATCTATATTTATTTCTAATTGTAATTTTGTTTTCAATTTTTGTGATCACATTTTATATGTACATATGTTGGTGTATTTCAATTTCAGTATTATAAATTAACGTTCCAATTAATTATACATACATATATTTTTTATTTTTAATTCATAAAAAACACCATTTCTTGTTAAGTTTTTCCTGCCCCGTACATTTAATCGCTTAATCCTATAATCCATCATTCCGGTATATTCAGATCACAATGCAAAACACGCACACAAACAGACTAGCACACAAATGCACGAACACATTCTGTCACTCACACATGGGTTTAATGTTATTTAAGCAGCACGCACAAAAATGTTGGATTTAATCACATTATAATTTTTTTTTTTTGTTATTTTTGGTTTTGAATTTTGTTTTTTTTTTTTTGTTATATTTTATAATCCCGCCTAAAACAGATTTTACGCAATTCTTGGCAAATAAAACAAAGAGATAGGACGGCCAGTTAAATAATAAAATAGTAATACAATTTCAGATTTGAAGCATTTTAGATTAAAAAAAAAAAGTGAAAAGAGCTCACCAACCTTCTTCTATCATGATTCACGCACTACTGAAGAACCCCATTTATAAAAGACTACCAAACAAATCGGCACTAGCGTTGTTGCATATAAATTATTGTGCACATATACGCACAAGCATTAAGAAAAAATACAATTAACGAGACACACATACATATATACAACTATTGTTGTTCACAGAATGCAAGCAACATGTGGCAGCCAACAAGCAAAATGATACAATATTATAGATATAATATTGAAGGGGAGCCAAAATACTCGTTAGTATCCATTGACAAAAAGGAAAAAACACCACCTTTTTTCCAAACTATACTCTCTGTCATGAAACACTCCATCAACGTCAACACATTTTCCATAAAAATTTCTCTTTAATCACACATACAGTGTACATGTTATCATATCACTGGAAATAACAACAAAAAATACTCTTGATATGAATGTTCTCTTTGTAATTTCACGTTTACTACTCTCTTAAAACAATTAAAGTAAAAACTTACTCATACTTCTACAGTATACTTATATTTTATATGAATACACATCCATACAAACACACACACACACACTCTTACACACACACACACATAGTAAATAACATAAACATTAAGTCTTATTGGGCTCATATCTCAGGGATTATGCAAAATGTATAAATGAATGAATACAGGGAATTAAGGATTAATTTCGAAGGGATGTCATTTATACTGAGATAATACTGTTTTGTATTTTATACACGAATAAATTTATTTCCTTTACACTACAACGTTTATTTCATTTGTATGAATGTTTGACGGCACGTCCGTCTATCCGTTTATTCGTTTGTCCGTCTAGAAGTCTGTCTGTCTGTCTTTTTGCCTTAATGATTATTTTTGTGTTTGTGTTGTTCGTTCGTTTGCTTAATATAGTTACTTTACACTGACTCTGTTGCTGTTCGGGGAGTTTATTCAGTAGTATTAATGTAAAGTATACATAAGTATATTTTTTTGTTTGTTTTACTTTTGTTTTCATACAACAGAGGATTGGATTGAAAAGTCCTTTCAATTTGTGTTACATTATCATATGAATATTTTAATTTAATTCCAAGTAATTTTTGTCAAGTTAAGTATTATATTCTTTGAAAACTGTGCAAACTTTCTTGGGGACGTTAGAAAAATTGGCGTTAATTAATTTCAAACCACACGACAGAACATAAAGACGTATTTCGTGGAGGTGGCAAATCAGGCTTAATATCTTTTATATGACTGAATAAATATAATAAATATAATTTCTATTTATAAAAAAAATGGTATACGAGAATACAATAATACAAATTGAAATTTAATACATATCAGAATAATTTCCACAAAATTTCAAAGAGGCTACCGATTGCATCGCCTTGGACTCTAATAAAACTTACATATGAGAAATTTTTAATTTTTTCAAATTCGCTGCAATTTAATTACAAATAGCACACATGCTTTCAAATATAATTATCCCTATTTAAAATCACTTATCAGCTTAGCCGCGTATACTTATATATTTAGTTACTGCGCTGTGTGTGTATGTGTTATATCTGTTTATGTACAGCATGAATATAATGCTATTATAATACTGCGGCTTTTTGTTTACAACAGTTCAAGTCTAAAGCAATAAGTACATCTACTTAGAAAACTCATCAGACAACATATTCACACAATTTTTAAAAGAAAAAAAAAAGCTAGTAATGATTTTTTATAGAAACACATACATACGTACATACATACATAGTATGGAAGTTGTTATTGTTAATTATTATCGATAGTAATAGTTTTTAAAGTGTCATTTGGTTTTATTTTTGTATCAACTAGATGTTGTTTTAATATGATCTCGCCTGATTTGTTGAGAAACCGTCGGCATTTTCCTAAAGAAATGCTAAATGCGATATAAAGTTACATATCGTTAGCTGAAGCTTAGATGGGCATTTAGTAAAATATCTGAAGTGATTACAATTAAGAATTTTTACAAATACTTATTTCATAATTAGTAAATAATTTTTTGAGCCACATATTTTAATATCAAAATTATTATTGAAAATGCGCTGATTTCAAGATGACGATATACGTTCATAAATCTAAACGATTAAGTTTTTTATCTGTGTTGGAGTTTCGAAAAATAACATACAAATTTATTTATCATTCAGTTAATCAATCGATTTGGTAAAAAGATCTTGTTTAAAATTGTTCTATGCAAGTTAACATCTTCTATGAAATATTAATATTAAAAAATCACAATGCTACAATCTGGTTAAATAACATATATGTATGTTTATCTTTTGTCTAAATTATGCGTCATTAATTTGTTTCGTCGTTAAAACTTTATAGACAATTTTTTCAGACTTTTCGAAAAAAAATTTTAAAGCGACACACGCAAATGATGTTCCACAGTGATCTTTATAGCACGAGAAGTACATATGGAACAGCTTCCTTTGTTTTAATCTCAGATTGATAGATTAAAATGGGATTATAAGAAAAAGAAAGAGTAAACGAAAAAAATTGTTTCACTATTTTTGTTGCTCACTGACAACATTATCACCATTCTGTGTTGCAAGAAAACGTTGAGTTAAGAAAATTTTAGCTTAAATCTCGTTCTATCTGATTCTGTCGAACGGATCAACAACTATGCAACGACTAACCTTGAAAATCAAATTTACAATTTAAAATTTTCAGATTTTTTTTTGGACACTTACTTTTTTATAAATTTTTTATACGTTTTTTCATTTCTCTTTAAGATTAGTTTGGAAAAAAACCATCGAATTTTCAGAGCTTCATATGAACGAAAAATTGATTTCATACACATAAAAAGAATTTAAATATTTGTTGATATTTATACTGGTTAAAATTTGAAATGTAATAATCAGATAAAAATTAAGCTCCGTTCACATTTATCAAATACTTGTCCAAAAAAACATAACCACTAGTTTTGCTTAGGAGTAGTGTAATTTTTAATTTTTTTTTGTGATCAATTTTATTATTTATTGAATCTTCAATTGAAAATTGAAACATCAATAAGTTGTTACAATCAGGGTTTAAAAAAACTAATATATTTAGTAAAAATTCCCCTCATATTCCATAATTTAATGTGAAAACTAGAAAAAAAAACTTTAAAAATTTTTTGGGTTGCTGGTTGTTGATTCAAGGAGAAAAATTTTTAAAAACTAGTCATTGTAAGATCAACATGTTTGTCAACTAGTCGAAGTTGTGTTTGGTTGGATTGGCATATATTTTATTGTTTGGTATTTTTGATAGCGGCATATTGTATGAAAAGAATATTTTGTATATGTGTGCTTTAGCATTTTTGTCTGGATGGCTAGTTTTCATTGACAAGAAATTGTTGCTGAACAATAAATTACAGAAAATTTATTTTCATTTTGTTTGCTAGTAAAAGTACAAGTACAAAGTTTTTTTTTTTAAACTGGAAATTTATTTGTTATCAGGTAAATATTTTTAGTTTCTCTACTATAAAAAATGGAAGCGGATCATATTTTCTCACTAGTCGCTAGTTTAGCCAATGTTAGCCAATGTTAAATAAATATTTTAATTTCAACGGTTGATTTTTGTTATTTTATATCCCTCGTGTATGGCTGAGAGGGAGCCAGGTGTGGCCACTATACTCTAGAATATTGCACGAGAGTGGATTTGGGTGCAACTCAAGTTTTTTTTTATATATTTGTTCGCTTCTTTTGAAAATACTGTCTTTACCAGCGGAACATCTAGATCTTTATGAATTCGAAATTTCTGACATAACAGGGGGCTGCTGTCATTGTACGTAGAATTTTGTTTTGTCGCGTTTGAATCTTTTCTGCATTCGATGCTGAGGCAGTGCCCCATAACTAGATTCCATAGGACCATAATGGTTTCAGGATCGCGTTGTATAAAAGAAGTTTACAGTCAAGGCTTAGTATAGAGTTTCTTCCAACATGCCAATTCATTTGAGCTGCTTTTAATTTCATTTGTGTTAGCTTTCCGTCTATGTGCGATGTCCATGTTTAACGACGATCAAGATGAACGCCTAGATATTTTACTTCAGTGTGTTGCGGTATAGTCTCGGTGTTGATTTGTATAGGCTGGCATCCCTACGCTACGTAAAAGTGACGTGTACACATTACTGCTCATTAATTTTTATCCGCCATTGTTTTAGCCATGTTTGCAGTTTTGATATTTACCCTTAAAAATTCCGGGAAGCTACAGGATTTTCATGAATGCTGTCAAATATCTTGGCATTCATCTTGATCGTCGTTTAACATGGAAATCGCATATAGACGCAAAGTTAACACAAATGAAATTAAAAGCAGCCCAATTGCATTATCTTATTGGAAGAAATTCTATACTAAGCCTAGACTGTAAACTACTTTTATACAACGCGATCCTGAAACCAATATGGTTCTATAGAATCCAGTTATGGGGCACTGCCTCAGCATCAAATGTCGAAAAAATTCAAAGGCGACAAAATAAAATTCTACGTACAATTACAGCAGCCTCCTGGTATGCCAGAAATCATCGAATTCATAAAGATCTAGATGTTCCGTTGGTGAAGAAAATATTTTCATTAATTCAATAAAACTGAACTTGAGCCTGATAATATTACTTTTCATATGTAAAACATTAATTAACCGTTGAAATTAAAAATTTTGTTTAGCATTGGCTAAACTTATATTTAATATTTTTTTTTAGATTTAAGATTTGAAAAACTTATTGATAATTTAATCTATAATTGAAGATTCAATAAATAATAAAATTTATTAAATAAAAAAAAAAAAATATTAAGCAATAAACTAGTAGGCCGATAGGATTCAACCGTAGTGTGATCCTTGCGGGTTTGTGTATCATAGTAATAAACGAAACCTTCCATTCTGCCGGATAGTATTGAAGCCGTAAAATACCATTTAAAACCAATAATATTATTCTTTGTGCAGTATAAGGCAATTCTTGAAGCATTTTATTGCTTATTTTTTCGATACCTGGGGCTTTTTTTTGTGTTACGACAAGTAATTGCCTTTTCAATCTCCACAATATTAAATCTTAGCGGTATTTCTGGTAAAGAGACGACTGGTGGCAGTTCAACAATATCAACAGAAATATTTGGGGTAAATACTTTTTTGTAATTGTTTAACAAAAAGAGCATCTTTTTCAGCATCAGTTCTTGCCCAGCCACCATTAGAGGCTCGTAATGGAGGTTTGCATATCACCGGGGTTTTAAGACTTCTGGCTGCACGCCATAGCGAATAATCTGTTTTTGGTGTTGCATCGAGTTCTTGAAGAAATTTTTGAGGGGAAGCTGTTTTTTGTGTTTGTAAAACTTCAAACACTTCTTAAGCCTAAATTTTAGCTGAGGTGATCTGTAACGTTGTATTTTTTTTGGAAAATATTTGATAAATGTGAACGCAGCTTTAGACATGATTAATATTTTAAGCAACAAAGGAAAATTTAATATCCAACATCACTTAGATTTCATTTAAACGGCTGTATAAAACAACCACATTTTACGGAATCTATACTAAATACTGTCGTTTCCGGAAATGCCATAGTGGAGAAAATTCTTAAGGCCGGCCGCCCGGAAATTTATAATTACAACGTCTACGTTACGTTATTTCTAGTGCATATTTAGATAAATATTTTCCCCTTTATGATATTTCCTGAAACTGTGTTGAATACTAAAGATTTTCTGAGCAATAACACATACTTTACGTTTACATTATGAATTAAATTTTTATTATGCCCCCCAATATATTCTTGGGGTTTTATTTCAATTTTGATCATATAAACCGATCCTCCCAAAAATCATATAACGGCAATAATCGTTGTTACGATCGGTTTTCTTTTCTAGGGATATTGCCTGCTGCATTGCTTTATCTTGCAATTTTAATAAAAAATAGTTGAAACAATTTCTCGAATTGTATTTGCGGTAAAAAGTTGATACTTTTACTAATTCGTAGCCACTTTCGTGCACTGAAAGAAAATGTATGCTAAATTTGTTGAATTATAATCAAAATTATTAGTTTTAAATAAAAATTTGAAGTCAAAATAATTAAAAATTTGTCTTCATTATTTATAGGCCCTAATTTTGTAAATCACAACACCAAGGGACTTTTATAAGGAAACAAAAACAAAAATTCAAATATTTAAAAATTTTGTTTTTGTTTTTCATACAATATCATCACCGAACAAACGCACAGAAATTAAGGCATTTCTTTACCCTCAAAAATTTCAAAAATTTTCATGAAAACAATGAACAAAAATTTTAAATATTTTAATTTTTGTTTTTTCTTTCCATATAAAATCCTCTTCGGTGATGCGTTTTACAAAATTAGGGCTATAATGAAAATAAAAAAAAAATATTTCTCCCCACTTTAATTCTTACATTTTGAATTATTAATACAAATTATTTTCCTATGCACCTCCAAAACTATTCAAAGTATACTAAAAAATGCTGAGAAAGACAACCATGAAGCTTCTCAATGGAAGTGAGCGAAAAGTTGTCGCCATACAGAGGCATATCGTCATGAACACTGGTGTAGAGACCGGGAAAACGGAATGCTGTTAAAATTAAAATATTCCGCCTCTCTTTTAAGATAATTTTTATTTTTCATTAATTAAAATGTATGTGAACTTAAGTCGAAATAATACATATTAACTAACAATAGATCGCAAAGTTCAAGGATATGTAAATCTCATTTAAATAAATCACAAACGTCTTTATTCATAAACGATTCATATATATATATCATTAACGATAAAGGTTAATGTATGAATTTTGTATTGAAAAATATGTGCACTTTAAATTTATGAATCGTAGTTAGATTATTTAAAATTTGTTACTATGTACAACTGGACGTATACGTTAATACGTATACGTGTTACACAACGCAAAAGTTTTCGGTGATCGTATTAGTGGAATATATATCTCGAATTAAAAATATAGCCAATAAAATTCGATCCAAATTATAAAGTACACGCGTGAATAGGATAAGTTCTGCTTCAAAATTCTGTTTTACTGCACAAAAGCTTAAAAATTGTTTAATATCTTTATAAATAGCCAAACACTCAATGAATTTGTAGAAATTTGATCAATAAAATATATTGAAAATTTTCTTTTCTTCTACTAACCAAACTATCTATGCCTGTTCAATGATGTTACATTTTAATTCAAAGGCAAAATTATTATCCGGAATACATTTATTCTCTTGTAGGACAGCTACAAAATTGTAAATCTCTGATTGTTCAGATATTTTATATATATGTATATATGATAATTGGCATAATTCTAAAAATTATTTAAGCTCATATACTACTTTTCATGTGAAGTTGCGATTTCGGAAATAATGTTGCAGCAGTTACACATTGCAATTTGTCTGGCAACTTTCAACCAATTTAATATTCGAGCCGCAATATAGGTATTAACTTGAAATTTTGAAAGATGCTTTTAAAAGTTTCGCTGCAAAAAGTACTTTATGTATTTTTTATGGTACTTTTTAAAGAATAAAAACAGGGATAAAATGTTATTATTGGAATTTTTTTAACATACTGTTTACAACCCACTTTAACAAACAGTCTAATATCTGGGGGCTGAAATGCGAAGACCGGTACTTTTGGTACTATTTCTTTTCGTTAAATTTCGTAAACAGAAAGTTGATTGTAAATGAAGTCACGAGTATAAAATAGACGAAACAATATTTTTTTAACACACAACAAAAAAAAGTTATACTCGCATGTAATTTGCATCATAAATTTTTGTAATACCAGTTTGCCTTCTTTCTGTTTTATTCATGTCGTAGTCGTATAAATATATTACAGTGTTCTTATAATTTTCGCTTCAACTGTAGTTTGCGTGTCTGCTTATATTTTACTTATAATAACCAAACGATCCATAAAACGAAGAGTTAAATCCAAAATAATAATCCCGCACGAAATTAAATCCCTCGCCCACACCACATCAAAACACAAAACGATAAACTAAGAGAGAGGGAGAGGAAGAGAAACGCACACAAATAAAATCCCGTTGAAATACAAAAACACACACTTATAAAGTTTTCTTTTAAGCAAAAAGCGGCAAAAACACACAAACAGAAAGACAGATATTAAGCCAAGCAGGCGTACAGACAGTCAGGCAGACTGACGGACGGACTGTATTGCAAAAAAAAAACTAAATAAAGCAACTGACAATGGTGGCAGTGGCAAAGCCAGCAACATTAGCAGCGAACAGCAGGCATGGCATGGCATAAACCCAAAATGCTTAAGCCCAAAGCAAAGAGCTAAGCAGAAATGGATTATACAAGCTCCTACACTCAGTCCACACACAACTCTATAACACCAGCAGCACATGGAAACACAGTTTATCACAGATGCAAACAAACAAAAGTATTCTGGCATCCATGCATTCATTCATTCCTCTTAAGCATCATGCCAATATAATGATTATTATTGTTGTTGTCTTATTTGAATGGATAAATGTGGATGGATATAAAATATTTGGCGGGTTTGACGAACTAAATGGCAATATGATACACTTACGCACACACACACACACTGAGAACAGTGGGACGGCATTTTGCATGTTATTAATATCTATAAATAAATTTTTTAAAAAGCATATTATTGTTTATTTTCCCCCTAAATTAATCTGTCGATCATTTAAGTTTTTCATTATTTTCAATTGAGTTTCATATAAAATCTGTCTTTACGAAAATTTATTGTATCATCATTAAGGGATTAACGCTTTTAGTTTTATTTCTTTATAAGCTCCACTGTGTATTAAGAGTGAATCAGTGTGTGGCTTTGTGTTTTGTCTTCATAGAAATGCAGTAGCAGCAAAATAAATTAAGCTTAAGCTTTAAGTGAACGGCTGAACTAAAAACAGAATTCAGGCATACATACAAACATTGAAACTTACGTGTAGAGAAAGAATAATATACACACAAATGCTATACTGAGGATGTTTGTTTCCGAGTGTGTGTGTGTGTGGTGCATAGCTGTCTGACTGTGCTTTGGCTTAAGGATTAACGCTAAAGTATAAAAACAACATGGCACACCAACAAATATCAAATGAATCCAAAAAGAGCGTAACTGTTTATTGTTATTAAATTTTTTTTGGGGGGTTTGAGTCAAGAGAATACATACACTTTTGCATACCATGGACTAAGATGATTTCAAAGGGGGTTAAAAATGACAGACAGGCAGGCAGGCAGGCAGGCAGACAGACAGCGAGAGAAAGAGCGAGATGAATTAAGATAAAAAGAAGCTAAATGACACTGTTGCCAATTCAGCTATTTTCTCGTCAAATATAGCTATTTTTCATTACATTTTGCGGGAAAAAATATGATTTAGCTATTAGCGGGAAAGCGTATTTTTAATAATATAATTTTGATCAAGATTGCCAAAGAATTGCTACAAAGCAAGATGTAGCTGGCAAGTTAACGCACTAGAGCACCTGACAGCACATGCTTAGTTGATTGGTGAAATTATCATCATATCATCACCGCCTTTCAACTATCAAACTCTTTATAAATATTCCCTTCTTTACGGCATGTGACATTTATTTATACTATTTCAATGTTTTTTGACAGCTATAGAGTAATTTATACTACAAGTTTTTTATTGTTGTAGAATTGGGTGTACCTGTTAGTTGTGAAATGCGAAACAATGTGAGTTTTGAATAACGGTATTTATAAAAATCTGTTAATGTGTGAATTGTGCTAGTTTTTTGCATCGTAATCTTTTACATAAAAAAAGAAATACACCTAATTCTCTTTTTACACGAATTATTTTTACACGAATTTTCATTTAACACGAGTTAAAAAGTTAACATTTTTCTCTTTTTACACGAATTGTTTTGTTTTAACACGATTTTAAATATTCTACAAATTCTTTTTATAAATTTTTATTTTTTATGTTCTATGATTTTTTTTTATTCTCACTGCTCACAAATTACACATTTCAATTAATTTAACGGTATGGCATCCCGTTTATGTCGATTATATTTATGCGTATGTATTTTGTCTTTGAGTGGGATTCCCCGAATTAAACATAAAGTAAAAATGCAATGTATTATGTACGCAAATTAGTATGGTTTTGAGAATAGAAAAGAAAAGACGTTTAATTGCTGTAAAGTTAGTGCTCGTACAAATTTATCAACTCAATAACAGGTAAGTTTTAAATAATTTCCAAATCACTGCATTATTAATTATAATTGAAAATCAGAATTGTGTTTAATTATAACTATTTCTTAACTATTGTATATTGGTAGCCCGGTCACAATGTCACATAAATCACCTGTAATATTATTTATGTAATATTAATTATTATTAATTTATTATACTTTTACGTTATTTTTTAGGTCTGGAACCAATCTACTATTTTCATCTTTGGCTAGTATCTTTTTTTACACGAATTTTTTTTACACGAATTTATTGGGAACGTATCTATCGTGTAAAAAGAGAATTGGGTGTATATAAAAAATTTTAATGCAATGCCCCCTAAATACAACCAAAAATTTTGTCGGGAATGGCTTAACCATGGTCAATTGAAGTCTTGGCTGGTGCAGGATGAAAAGAACAAAACAAAAGGATTTTGCAAATATGTCTCGCTGAAACTAAAAAACTCAAATCAGCCGCTTCGATTAAAGCGTCATGTTGGAGAAAATTGAATTTTGAGCAAAGTGAAACTATTGTTGATAATTGTAAAGTGCAAGAAGCCGCATTAGCTTTATTTATATGTCAGCATATGTCGTATAATTCAATTGACCACCTCAGTGACTTGTGAGAAAAGAATTTTGATGGAACTGGCAAAATGTACTGCAATAATAAAAAAATGTTGCAGCCCCTCATTTCTTAATTGAGTTGACGAAGGATATTTCATCGTCTAAGAACAGCATATTAATGGATGAATCCACAGATGTTGGGGAAATTTCTTAAAATTTTTTACAACAATCTATAATAAATAAAAAATTAGCTATTGTCTAGCTATTTTCGATACTAATTTAGCGATATATTTTTTTAAAAAAAAGTTGGAAACAGTGCTAAATGTGGTGGCATACGATAAAGTACATTCTTATGGATTATGGGTTTTTGTATACTTGTTGTTGTTATTATTCGTGTTACACACAGTAAAGCGCTGTGTATTTTTTATCTTCATTCAACTTAAATCCTTTAAAGCCTTTTCGCGTATATAAGAGATAAATATATTTTGGTGTGTGTGTGCTTGAATAGTTTTGGCTTCGCATTACGTAGCCTGTTTGATGTTGGGTTGTTTTTAGATTTTTATTTTTTTGCTTCTTTGGGATTAAAAATTTACACTCAATGGATGAATAAATGACTGCAGATGCCAGTGCAAATTATGATTTAATAGCTGTAGTGCAAATGTGCCGTTTGAAAAGACCTTGAAATATAAATCTCCGTTTTTTTTTTATAAATCACTCATGAAGTAATGAAGTGTAAAAGTAAAAACTTATTTATTTGCAAATTCAAACAATTGAATTTTGATTGAATTTTTTTCCGACAATTAGGCGGAATAAATTAAAACTTTTTTTGTTATGACGATTGGTTATTATAAATATGTATATACGAGTATACGTATGTATGTAAGTTATAGAAATGGTAAGTTCATACATACACGAAAAAAATCGTCTTGAAATTAAGTATTTTAAGATTATTTTGAGTACGAGTTGTGATTGAAAATTTTAATCCGAAATGTACTTGAAACAATCCTAAAAATGGATTAAACACTTTTAAAGCTGCCTCTGTTTATTACCAGAAATGAAAAAAAAATATTTTTGGCTATTGTTTTAATATTCGAATGTGGTTGAGTTGGCGATGTGATTTAAACATGTGATTGTATGTTCAATACTAATAATGAACAAAAAAATTAAAACATAAACGAGTAACTACACTCACAAAAAAAAAATGAGTTCTAATTAGTGGTCATAAGGCGCCAATACCGTTCTTTACAGCAACTCAGTAAAATTTTCCTTGATGATAGGAAATACAAATGTCGTCTTTAGCAGGAAATTTTTACTAAAAACAAGTTCAGTGTTTATCCCAAAATTAGTAAAAATTTCGTCACGTGCCATCTTGCTTCGTATTTTTCATTTCCGTGTTTTGATTTCTTCTGAACCGACCATCTGCTACAAAAAAGCTTTTGATGTCATCAGAGCGCTGGAACGTCCGGTATGCGGGGTAATGAAATCATATTTATAAAACTTACGTCTTTTGGGACTGGAACCAAGAAAGTTCGGTTTCGTAGATACCCACTCTAACCACCTCACTACTACACCTTGAAACCTGTTACCAGCTAGTAAAATTAAGTACTACATTCGTAATATCTTACATTAACAAAAAAAAATAATATATAATTTTGGAAATTAGTTAGTTAGGTGCTGCTTGACGTGTGTAGAAATATTGTATCCCAGCAAAAAATTATTATGTTTCTGGAAGCAGTAACAAAATTTCATGCTTTCGAGATGCACAGTTTTGAAGCGCTTCCAAGGCTGCACAAAAAGAAGGCAGAAAGATCGCTCAACTTATTTTTAAGCACCTTGAAGTTGTTCGGGAATTTACATTTAGTTGACACGAATAACAAAGTAAACGCCGAATGGTAGAAAAAATTTCATTTAGATACTCTCCGCCTCTCTCTCTCTCTCTCTCTCTCACACTCTCTTATTTATTTATTTAAACTTGTGTATTTGCCTACAGATGAATTATGCCCAGCGGCGAACTTTGCATACCAAATCACGTCTCTTCAATGAAGTATGTAACACTTTGTAATCAATGAATTCTAGCTTACAAAGTGTATGGCGCTAGTGTATGGAATTTATAAAAATACATATGTGCTATTTTGTTGTTTGTATATGTACATGTTTAAATACTTATGTATATGAACGTGCATTGTACAATTCTTGGACCTGTACATTCGCTAACATATAAATATACATACGCACATACATACATATGTATGTATGTATTTTTGTTTTGTACCGTTATTTTTCATTTGGTACTTTGTAAAGAAGTTTATTTTTTAGTTTTCTTCAGTTGTAAATCAAAGGTGTGTCGGCTGTTATTCAAAACGGATAAATTTAAAATCAGTTTGGAAAAGGTAAAAATGGAGAAATATCCATATACATACTAGATTCCGAAATATAAGACATTTAATGAAAAAACGAAATCAAAGTAATAAACTAAAAAAATGAACTTAGTTGTATTGAAAAAATCGAGAATAACACATTAGAAATATCTGACCGCAATTATGAAACGGTTTAAAATTTGAATAATGAAAGTGCAGGAAATGTGACGAGTTATTTAAATTTTTAAATATAGCAATCATAAAGAATTTAGAATAATAATCAATTTTTTATTTTCAGAGGCAAATTCACGTGATGGTTATACCCAAAATCTACACATACAAGACATTCATAATGCTTTTCGATTGTCGAAGAATAGAATTTCAAAACGAAATTATGATAATCGACAAAATCAAAATAAAGAAATTAAAAATCAACATGAAATGTCAATGTAACAATTATTTAATTATTTTTTTTTTGTTTTTTTTTACATACATACATACATACATATGTATATATAAATTAAAAATATAAATTAAAAATGAATAAATCTTTAAGTTAGTTTGAAATAAAAAAAAAATTATATCAGAATAATTATTTGGAGTTTCCATTCTTCATAGGATTTGCTGTTATATAAAAAAAGATTATACTCCTTCTACTTGCCCACGAAGTAAGCGAGATTGTGTATAGACTGTCTACTGCTTACTTACAATGTGTGTGAAACAGTAATGCGTTTATATTTATTGAATGAACACTTCACTACCCTGCTTACTTTGTGTGCAAGTGGTAGGCGTTCATTCTCGTAATGCGGCAATGCATTCGAAAAAGTATACTAGGTTGTAATTCAGCTCGTGTGCGTTACTGTCTTACATGTGTTCATCACATCATTGCTTCTGTAATATATAAATTCGCCCCTGGTTATTTATGTTAGTAGATGACGCAGTAAAACGAAGGCATAATTCAGATAATTTAAACATGATTTTAGCGCATTTCAGATGTTTAGAAAAAAGCGCTCTTTTATGTAAAAAACAAGAGCTCCAAAGTGGGACATCGCGAACAACATCATCCATGTTCGAAGCGCTTTTCGGATCAGTAAGCACAACAACAACAAGCATCTCTCCCTTACAAACCTGCTTCGGCCGAAGCAGTAGTTTTTGCTGGGATGGGAATCAATCAAAACACTGAGTGGTTTTCATACAAATTTTCTACTCAAACCAATTGTGTGTGTTATAGAAACCGCACGTTAGTATGTCATTTCCTAAATCATTTTTTGTACAGCTAAAATTATATAATTTCAATCGTAAGACAAAATGTTCTTAAAATTTGTAGAAAAAACTTTCTTGTTTTTAGAAATTGCGCACTCAAATAAAATGAAAATTTCCTTGAAGTAGAATTTTTTGAAGTGACTTATGAACATTTGGCTGCTGTTTCTACAAGACGAACAAGTGAATTGAGCGTAAATTTTGTATGAAAAGCATGAAAGTTTTTGATTGGTTTCCATAAAAAATTTACACTCAACTCACTCGTTCGACTTGTATAAACATCACCTGGATTTTTTTTATTATAAGAAAGTTTTATTTGATTTAAGTGCGATTTCCACATAACGGATGAATGTTTTGAATAAAAAATTTGTATTGGAATCTCTCAGAAAACTGAGTGCTTTTATTATAAATTTTCTACTCAAATCATTCGTCCGTTATGTGGAAACAGTATTTTAAAAAAAGTTTTTTTTTACATTTTAATAAAATTATAATTAAATATAGAAATTTTTTAAATTATTTTTAAGCAAATTATTTTATTAAAATTTAGTACATGTCCTTCTTTTTTCTTTTTTAAATTTTACATTATAGACAAAATAAATATTTTCTAAATATCCTTAATGACATGACATGTTAATTTTAAAGTTAAATAAATTCTGCCCTAAACAGTTTGCACTTTATGAAAGTGTCATCAGAACGATGGAATTATGATCGCATTTTTAGCAAATCCATCTGTTCGAACAGTAAACATGTATCGATGATGTAGGCGTATGCATAAGGATTTACACATCTACTAGAGACATATAGACGACATACGTAGAAAAATACAAATGTAAATTTGAAAATGTAGACTTGTCCCCTGGCCCCTCCAAATAATACTTAAACAAATATGAAAAATGTTCTCAAATCCATAAACTCACACGTAAGTATGTAGTAAATAAACAACACCAAAATGCTCACATATACACCATGATTTCCAAATGGCATAGAAATGTTATTAAGGTGGTTGTTTTTTTAAATCTAGTAAAAATTGGAATAAATTTGCCATTTTTTAATACAAAATTTATTTTGTTGTTCGATTGGAAGAATCTAATTAAGCCTTTAAAAGGGGAAAAGAGGATTTGAATCATTTTAACTTTTCCTTTTTGATTTATTTAATTAGAATAAGTTTTCTTCCAATAGAGCGCCTTCCTAATGTATCCATGTTGGTGGATCTTCAGTTTATATTTATTTATTTTTTCAATATTTATCATAATGGTGTTCATTGTAGTCTGATTATAATGCAGTTTATACGAGTATATGAATGGATGTTATATTCACACGCTCACTTACACACACACACACACTTAAACCCACAAACAAAAAAAGTTTAAACCAATAACAACAATAATAATATCACACGTATATTTACTTTTACTATGTTGTTGTATATAAATATTGTAAAAGTACTCATTTTACACATAACGATGTCGATTGATATACAAAAGTCTTAACTCGATTTTTTATTATTTTATGGGAAACGCAATTAAAAATATAATAAAAAACACTCACATACACAGACAAAATTATTTCCAAACCTGTTTTTATTTATTACAATTAATCAAAATTCATACGTAATTGAATAAATTATTCATTCATTTGACCTAAAACGATTTATACGAAATTGATAATTTGAATTTTGGGGAATTAACAACAAAATTAATTAATTGTTTATTATATTATTTTTCGTAATTGGAATTGTATTTTACATTTTTCTGTGTAAAAAAAAAAAATTTTATTAATCTGTTATATTCAGTTGAAGCTTATTGTTTCCTTTCAAAATGTAGTTAGATTTCGAAATGAGTTATCAGAGACATGCTGCTATCAATTTTTTTTAAACACCCGCCGGTAAGCTTTCATTTTGCTTTTTATTAGAGAAATAATGATGCTGTCAGTTCCTAAAATAAAATACTGTACCCATTCTCTTCACGTACTTGGAATGGAATTCAAAACTCAGTGTTTTCTCCATTTCAATTAATTTCGTTGTTAATTAAATCTGAACCTATGACGGAAATTGTATATTCAATTACGAAAATCTAAATTTTCAATTATAAAAAATTTAAGAAAATTTCTACAAATTTTAGTTTTTGATCACATGATTAATTGATACCAATTCACACGATGACTTTTGCTACGTAATTTTTACTTAATTCCCTTTTGAAGTTGCTACCAAAAACTTTGTGTGTTCATACGATGTCTTTTAGTTGCATGTCTTTTTTCCCTATTTTGTATTGTTTAATGACAAGTAACAAAGAAAAATAAGAAAATTAAGAAAAATAATGAAAAGTAACAAAGAGAAATAGAGAAAAAGACAAATCGTATCTTTTTGTTCACCCCTCTTTCTTCCCTACACCGCTCACCTACAAGCAAAAAGACACGTCGAAAAAGCGAGGTCGCAAAAGTCATCTGTGAATTGGGTGTAAGTGTAATTAATTAATAATTTTAAAATTGCTTTCAATTAAGTTTGTAATTAAATGAATTAACAATATAATAAAAAAAATTTTTTAACAATTTTTTAAATTTTGAGTATTCATATTCTTTCCTTTTAATATACGATTGAATATGGGTATTTTCACAAAAAATACTACTTTTTGTACCGGTCGTCATGCCGATCGAATTTTTCCAGGTTTTTTACTAAATGCGGTCTAATTATGTTTAGGAGAAAAAGGGTTTATTGCTAGGCAATCCAAATTCATAACAAGTAGATTCGCCTCAATTTTCTTTGAAAAACATCTTTATCATCTCATATATACAATTTTGTAGGTTGAACTTGAACAAGGAAATTAATCGATTCTGAAATTTTCGCAGTTGATGTTGTATTTAACTTTTTTTGGTGGATTGGATTTAATATCGCCGGTATATTCTCTACATTCAGATGATTAACTGCCTGCTTTTTCTAAAACTTATAACTTGATATGGCATAATGAAGTGATTTAGAATTTAATATATTAAACTTTAATTATTTCTAAATAACGAAAACTTAAGTGGTAAGAGCAAATAAATTTGAAAAAATGCTATACAACTATAAAATAAGACTTAGGTAGTTTTTCCTTATTGCCACAATTACATTTGCAATTGAGGAGTTTTATACACATTCATGTCTGTAAGACTTGTGTTTATTTATTTCAATATGTATGAGAGTCGCGTTTTGAAAGCCTATAAAACTGTTTTACAGGCTTCATGATTTTAAGCTTAAGACTTAGTCCGTTTGATGATTAACAATATAATTTAAAGTATTTGGTTTCGTCCAATAATTTATGTACAAATTAAAGCACTCAAAATATGTCTTTTCGTTTCCCATTCTACGGTTATCGGTATTAAACATTAACATTGTCAAATGAATTTTTCGTATCCAAAAATAGGTATATAAATATTATTTCAGTACTTTGAACACCTCTCCAGACTAACTGGCCTTTCCTTCTTTTCACAAAATTAAAATTACGGTGTTTGATTTTCTCTTAATCGGAATTTATCCATATTTTAGGCTTCCTTTAAAAATTTTATGTACACAGAGAAAACAGTGCCTAATAAATACCTAATAAAATAGAACAAAATTAATAAGATATCTCTATGGTTTTTTTTCAAGAAGGAAGTCTTATTATTTTAATAAGGAAAAGCGTTTCATAGAGAAAATCTTATTGATTCTATTAGGCAGTTTTGGCTCTGTGTAGTCTGGCAGAATTGCTGACCATTTCAAATTTAAATTTCCCTTTTAATTATTTTTGGTTTGTCCGTTTTTGTTAAAGGGAGGACCCATACAACAATGCATTCGAGATAAAATATATTTATACTCGTATATATTTTTTTGTTGGCCTCTTCCAGACTGATTCCTTAGAACTTCATGGTTTTGAAATTTTTTTTATTTTGTTTCACAGTGTAGTCTGCCTAAGGATTCTTTTGTTTATAAATTTCTTACTAAAATTATGAGTTCCGATTTTTTCAATTAATACAAAATTTTGTAAATTTTTTTACCTTTAGTTATCACTTATGAATCATCGCATAAATCAGGAAAACGCACTTTAGTTGCTTCAATTATTCGATTTCCGAAACCCCGCAAAGCTTTTCATTGAGAAAAAAACCTAAACTCTTAAATTATTATCATGAAGTTTTCCTAAAATTCTTAAAGAGCTTTAAAATTTTCAAGGTCTACAAAGATTTGATTGTTTGTTTATACACATGAATTTCAGTTGAATTTGAGTTTTCTTTAAATGGCAAAAGTTCAACAAACCTTTAAAAAGAAATCCAAAAGAATACACACACACAAACTATAAACTGAACTGGTATTCTGGTTTTTTTTTTTTTTTTGACTTACTTACCTACCATAACTGTAAAACATTCAACCTACTACTTACATGCCAAGTCGTACCACTGAGCTTATCCTGGTGCAAAAACAACACTGATAGAAACACACACAGGCACACGCATTGATAGAGATAAGCCTTACAAGCACTCCAACGCAAAACTGATATAGAGTATATCCTTCAAATATAAAGCATACTCATACATAGAAAAACTTAAGGAACAAACAAAAGAAAAACTGTACGAATTTTCACAAAGTAAAATCGAAACTAAATCCTTCCATTGAGCTTATGTCGGCGACGGATTTGTAATGCTGCTAACGCAGACAGAGCTTTTATCCTTGTGTATGCTGTTTATCTCCCTTTTGATTTTTGTTTGTTGTTGTTGTTATTTTTTAGATGGGGAATAGGGTGGCTGAAAAAACAAAGTATTGCGCCACATCGCTTAATCCCTTGGCTTTATTTTACAAAACAAACCTTCATACATTTATACACATACATATATATATATATATATGTATATAACAACTCTTTTTAAGTGTGAGTGAATTAAAGCAAATTCTATACAAATAATACAATTGTCTCTTATTCTAGCACTGCTCTTTGCATTGATAACAAACACTACTCTCTGGATTGTCTTTCCGTTTGCTCTTTGAATATCTATTTAAGTTATATCCTTGATAAACTGAAAACATTGGATGCACACTTCCTGGCTAACAACAATGTGTGAAAAGATTTGTGGTGGGTGGGGAGTTTACAAAATCCATTTAAACGCAAAAGTATTTACAAACGCACACACACACAAACATACGCATATACACACCCTGCAGGAAATGTCAATAGTAAAATTATACTTATTTTCTATTGACGATGTCAACAGTTCTATTGACAAATTATACCCCAAGTAATGCTATCTACTATTGACATTTAACACAGGCGTGTCCTACGAAATCTACCAGTAGACTGCTTCAATACTGACTAGGTAGTTCTTGTGGTACCAAATGGGGCAAATGTACATACTAAAATTGTACTGACTTGCGAGTACTATTGACGATGTCACCACATTGTGGGAAATGTCCGTAGTAAAACTGTAGATGCTGTCACTAACTGCAGGAAATGGCAATATTAAAATTATACCGATTTTGAGCTCATCAAAACCGTAAAAAATTTTCTCTACTCATCAAAAACAAAAGAAAAAAAAAAGAAAAATTTGTTGACAGTGTCACCAAAAAGACACCATCATTGTTGACAAAAATGTTGACATGGGTACACTGAACCCCATGTTTCCTTCAGGGCAATCACATTTCTTCATACATCCACGTGAACGTACACACTCGTATAAGGCTTAAGCTTTGCAGTTTAACCGGCAACGTTAACGTTGGCAGTGAGATTTATTATAGCTTAAGCCATTTGCAAATATAGAGTTAGTTTGCTTTTTGTTTTGCCACAGTATGAGTGGCATCGTTGGGGATTTATATGCTTCAATACATATACAAACGTATAGATGTTTGTGTATTAAACTTTTCGTAAATATTTCCTTGATGGTTTTGATACAAATTTAATGGCAACAAAAACAACAACTGACAGCTCATAATGAATTGTATTTTATTATGGAGCCTTAATCCATGGCACAAGCAGCATTGTATTAAACATACAAGCGCACAAATTTTTGTATGTACTCGTATTTATGTATCGAAACCAACAAACATATAAACAACAAAATTATGAATGTATCTCTGTGTGTGTCGCAATGATTTTCATGGTTAAGTTTGAGTTATAAGAACGTTCACCATTAAAGCTTTGGCTTATCCTTTTTTTGTTTTTTCTCAAACTTGTCTTGTCTCGTACTTATTCGGTGTCTTGTCTTTGTTTTGGTTCTTTTTATATACGTATTTTTTTCTCCCGTTATATTTATCCTTTTTGTGTGCTAAATGCTTTTATTGTTGTCTTTATTAAGTGTTATGTGAGTAAAATTTTAAGGGAAGTGTTGCTTGTTTAAGGGAAACTTGATTTCACCGATATGATGTTTTGTCGAAATATACAGGAGAAATAATCTTTTATAGACGCATTAGTAAAAATGAAAATATATTTCACTCAACAGATTAAGGATTGAAATAAATATAGAATGAGAACTGATTTTATCTTTCCAAATGGAAATGTGCAGTTTTTAATTTCACTGTAGAGAGGAAAATTGTATTAAAAAAACTCCACGAAAACTTATTTATAAAAGTTTAAATACTCGTATGTTTAAAAATTGAATATTATTTAGGCTTAATTTTAATATTTGAATTAATGAAAATTACCAAGAGTTTTGGAAATATAAATTTCATTTTTTAGCGTTTCGCTATTGATAAAAAAACTATTACGGAGAAAAAAATAATTGATCTTACTCGTAAGTCATATTTCGATCTAATTTCTGTTATATCCTTTTTAAATTTTAACTACTGAAATATTATGTAAATTTGTTTTTCATTTTTGTACCAAAACAACGGTAAGATGAGGTTTTAGAGACTAACTCTATCATTTGAGATATCCAATTGGACATACATATGTACATCAGTAGTTTATAAGTATGGCTGGGTTAATATAAGAGTTTGAATGAAGAAACTGGGAATTACAGGAAAAATTCAAATAAAATCCCATGCAGTTTCTTAACGGACGGACCGGTTTTTTTTTTTTTAATTACGTATGCAGTGCACTGTGCCGGAACTCAGGGAGAGGGATAGGTAGTGAAGATAGATGTTAAAAATTTAAAAGACTTGACTCTTTCACAACTCTGCTTAGCGCGTTATGTTAATTTTTTTAAAGCAGTGTTGAGGCGCCTCCGACATTTTATTTTATTAATTGTTTGTTGTCCTAACAGTTTTTTTAGTGACCAGTACTATTATGCCTTCATCACTTAAATAGTCCGACAACAATTAATACAATGTCTCACTAATGTACATTAGAGAAATTAATGATGTTGACTGACTTGTCCTGCCCAGGGTTTGAACCCAGGCCTCAAGTCATTGTTTGCTTAGTAGTCAACGCGCTAAACACTTCAGCCAGCACCGCACTATCAAATCTTCACTAAAAAAAGACGTGTACTAAATTTTAGTAAAAAAATTCCTTGAAAATAGTTTAAAAAATTTGTATGTTGGGTAGAGTTTTTTTAAATTAATTAAAATTTTCTTAAAATAAAATGAAATTCAAATTTTCATAATCTCACTTCTTCAAGAAAATTTGTATTTTATTTGAGTGCGCATTTACTAAAAGTAAGAATGTTTTTTACTAAATTTAAAAACATTTTGTCTTACGATGGAAATTATTTGTTAAACAAATGATTTAGGAAATTACATACTCCTGCATAATTCATAAAACTTTGAATAATTAAAAACGGAAAATGGAAATCCTTAATTTAAGTTCATATTTCTTTCTCATATTGGAAATTTTTTTCAAAATTTAAAGAAAATTATTTTTTAAATTATATTTAGTTTATGACAGTAATTTCAAAAAAAATTTTAATGTGAATGTAAGAAATTACGAATGTAGTACTTATGTGTACTTATGTGTAGTGGCTGCTAGAGGTAGCAAGGTGTGGTAGTGAGGTGGTTAGAATGTCAGAAGTTCCTTGGTTCGAGTCCCAAAACAAGTAAGTTTTTTAAAAATATTTTCATCACCCTTCATTTAAGATAATACATCTACATGTTGTAAATAAGCATTCCGGATGTTTCATCCCTCTGATGACATCAAAATCTTCTTTGCAGCAGATGACCGGTTCAGAAAATTGTAAACAAATTTTACTAATTTTGGGATAAACACTAAACTGATTTTTAGTTAATATTTTTCTAGTTTTTAGTAAAAATTTCATTTGAAAGACGAAAGTTGTATTTCCTAACATCAAGGAAGTTTTTACTTAGTTTCTGTAAAAAACAGCATTGGCGCTATACGACAACCAATTTGAACTCAAATTAAGTAAAATTTCCAAAAATTTTAGTTCACTTTTCTTTAATGTTATTGTTTTTCAAATAAATCATAAATTATTATAAGTAATTTAAGTACCTGTCTAAGCTCTTTTTTCGGTGTGAGAGGTAAGAAGTTTAGTGAAAGGTGTTAAGCCATGCTTCTAATATACCCTACGCAACTCCAGCGGGAAAACTGGTCATTGATTACATATGTAATGGAAGATATAATGTATTATTTTCTAAGGCAAAAAACGAGAAGGTAATTTGATGACACACAAAAATTACACATTGTTTACCACGTATTTACCACTTTTTACGATAAAGGAATGCATTGTTTTT
The DNA here is from genome assembly GCA_947311025.1 of Lypha dubia. NCBI lineage: Eukaryota > Metazoa > Arthropoda > Insecta > Diptera > Tachinidae > Lypha > Lypha dubia. Next base: position 87,457,522 of record OX371264.1, on the reverse strand, counting down.
TCTTGTGCACAAGTGTTCGCATTAAACGAATTCATTACTTTCTTAGGACATGTTCTGTGTTAACAATAATGAATTTTCGAATGATAAATTATACTGCTGTACACAACTCTCTCGTTTACTCTTCATTAACTTTTCCCGCTGGGACTTTGCTGGTTACATTCAACTGTCTTTTTTCACCGAGGAAGAGTAAGAAGGAGTACAAAACGTATACAATTCTGTTGGAACACTCTCACTTAAAATAACAATTGCATGCAACAAAGTTGTATAATGTAAATGCCATCTAATTCACCCTACACTGTGTCTTTACTATATCAAACTATCGAATGTGCAATTTTTTTTAAATTTTTAGGAATGTTCTTAGCACATTGGTTGTTAATATTTCTTTGTATTTAAAATACAAAATTTATCAAATGGCGGCCTTTCTTAACGTGTATGGACGAGTCTTAATCAGTGGTAAAAAAGTGAGCATTGATTTATGATGCCTTATTTTTGAAGAAACTTCAATTTTTTTTATTACTACCTACAAGAGAATAGACTATTATTTACTTTCGCAGTAACGCCCAGTTTGTAGGTTTTGTGAAATTAAATTAGAAACTTAACAAGAATCCATTATCATCATAAAATTATTTTTTGAAATTTTGGATTTGGCAATGCAAAATTTAAGACAAAACAAAACACAAGCAATCAATTCTCCACAATTTTCCCTTTTTTGGTATGCTCTGTACCGTAAAATCTCTTTTAGTAAATCTCTGCTTGAATTTCTTTACTCGTATTATTGATTTTTGGATTAAGAACTATTTGCTGGCTGAATGGGATTCACAGGCGCCAATGGAATTTCTAACAAAACGGCAAAGTTATTTTTCGTAAATTAACAAAGTTTAAGGATTGATATGAATTATGGTAAATATAAATTAAAATTTCATAATGAAGTTTAATTTGTTGTAGGATAAAGCCAAATAGGATTTAAAGCATTAAAATAGACAATAAGATTTTGGAAGGAAATCTATAAAACATATTCTAACATCAAACAAACTATGCAGGAAGCAACACATTTCGATGGAACATTTTTTATATTCGGAATCTGTATGTGTGTCTAGTATTTGCCAACACTGTTCAGCAATAAAATTAAATAAATTTAAATAAATAAATTTAATAAAACTTAGTTTAAGGCGCTAAAATAAAATTAGCCACTCTCATTATAAATAAGACAATAATCTGCACGCGATAGACGAAAACTGAAAAAGGATTTGAATTTAAAGGACATGAAAAAACTCTATTGTTCGTTTTCTTTGCAGAACAGTGTAATCATTCTGCAAAAGCTTTACTAATGACACATATGAATTGTGAAGAAAAAAATTGCATACAAACATCCTTTAGTTACATTTTACTTTATAATAAAAACAAAACAAAACACAACAGTTTTGTGTGCAATTGCCATTCGCATGGTTTTTTTTTCTAAAACAAAAATAAAATTGCAAATATAACAGAAAATACGCAAGGAAAATGCCAAATGTAAATGTTGGATCAGCGTTACCGTTCACCCGACTAAAGTCGCAATGTGACCCTTTTTCGGCGGTCTGCGACTTTTTGTGAGACTTTTTTTTTATCACCTACTTTTTTAATTTTGTTGCAACTTTTTATCCTTTTTTGTAGTTTCTCACAAAAAGCATTTAATTTCAGTAAATCAAAATATGTCTTATAAAAAAAATCGTCAAAATTTAAAAGCAATTCGCAGATTATTGTTCATTTGGCAACACTTTATTATCATCATGGTGAAATAAGTATATGTATAACATATAAGTGGATAACGTTTGTCAAAAAATTACACAATTTTGACGTGTGATATCCACAAAATTATAATAGCAAAATATAATGAGCTGCGGTTACGAGACCACCTGGTAAACGCTTGTCATGTATACAATTTTGGCATAAAATTAATTTAAAGAATTCGTTAGACGAACCAATGTTTCCTAATTTGTACAAACTGGCCGTACATGTACTAACTCTACCTCACAGCAGTGCTTGTGCAGAAAGAATTTTTTCGAAATTAGCTTTACTTAAAAATAAATTAACTAATAAATTAAAAGTAAAAACATGCAACACTATGCTGTCAGCTTTAAATTTAATAGATAAAGATATAGAATACTGTATTCCCTGTAATGAACGTATTTTTAAATATAGAAATGAAATTAAAAAAAATAGTATTTGTGTATGTATTCCTTAGTTCTATTATAGAATAAAAATTTGTTGAAGTACAAATATATTCACCTAAAAAAAATAAGAAATAATGCACCAGGATCAAACGAATGCAATTAAAGTAAAAAGCTCACTGCGCTTTACTTAGAGATTTTTAAATTTTGTAAAACATATCTTAACCTAACTTGATTTTTTTTAGCAGAAATCCCATTCATTTGACTTTGGCAGCATACGACAGCCATATTTATTAAAACTTAAGTAAATTTGTTCAGTATACGTGAAAATATGTATAGAAGCATATATAATGCATCTGCATATGTTACAAAATATGATAAAAATGGATTCTGCATCAAGCTTTTTGTTTTGTTTCAATTGTTATTTTTTTTGTTATGCTTTTTATTAATAAAAAAACGTTAAAAAGAGATGTGCGACTTTATTTTTATAAAACGACCTTTTGTGCGACTTTTCAAAAATTCCTAACGGTAGCCCTGTGTTGGATTGTTATTGTCAGGGGTGTGAGCGCGAGAGACAGATTGAGAGAGAGAGAGAGTGATGGAGAGCGACCAAAATAGTAGCAAATAAAGATTTGTATTGAATGTCATGTTTAAATCCATTTGAAAATATTTTCGAAAATATCAACAAAATCGTATAAAATACATAAAGTGATGTGACACATTGGTTGATACGAAACAACATTTATCCTTTAACACATAAGCACACACACACACAGACGCATACATTAAGCTTCATGTGTGTTCAATACAACAAATAAATACATACATACTTGCATACAATTGCTTTAAAATACTAACACCAAAATGGGTAGATTGTTTAGAGATTTTGTTACTGTTGTTATAATAAAATCCTCAACTTATGTTTTAGAGCATGTAGCCTGGTCAAGTTTTAAAGCCCAGTAGTTACCAATACAGCAACAACAATATGAACAACAAACAGAAATAGCAACTGGAATCATATGAGATATTCAAAGTATTGGTAGCAACATTTTATACATCAGATTTTATTGTATTTTATATTTGCGATACACACATACAGCCATACATGCGTTTGCACGTGTATAATAACATTGGATTTATTTTTGGAGCTACTCCTGCTGCTGTTTTTGCTTCTATTACTGCAACTGATGATGCTGTTGTTTTTGTAGCTGTGATTTTGATTGTATTAATTTTTAGTGCAAATCCTTTACTCTATTTGATCAACATCATCATCATCATCATCATCATCACCATCAGCAGGAAAAACGTCGTCATCAATACAATTTATCTTTATATATTGGTAACTTATGTACGTATGTAATTGTGTGTATAAGTGCTCTAATGTCTAGGACAAATACTATTTTACGCACGTACAGTGGTGTAATGAATTCTATAGTTTAATTTCCATTTTAAAGAAAAGAGTGCTAACTTGCTCCTCGTCATATTGATTTCCCCGTTATTTATATTTTTATAGACCGAATTTAAAGATACTCTTTATACTTGAAGTGGTTTTCATGACGTTTATTTAATTTTGTTATTCAATTCAGAGGGAGCATGTTGCCCGCTCGATATGATTTTTATCACGTAACTTTCCCGTGACAAATATTTTTATATACCGAATTCATAATTCCTTTTTATAATTGAAAGAGTGTTCTTGCCGTTTTGTAATTTTATTTAATTCTGAGGGGGTAAGTTGCCAGCTCGATATTATTCTTATCACGAAACTTCACTATTTATGGAAAGATTTTGTTATGGGCCCAACTTATGCAATGCCAGAAGGGATTTGATAGAAAAGATAGATGGAGAAAATTTGGAAGAAGGCTTAATTTTTTACAACTTTGGTATTACGCGTTTTGTTATTGATTTTTTTTTTATTATTTTTTGTTATTGATTTGAATAAAAACCACTCAGTTCTTTTAGTGATTCCATACAAAATTTCTACTCAAGTCATTTGTCTGTATTGTTCACGGAATAGTGTAGCACTAAAATTCTCTGCTATTGCGCATTGTGTTAATTTTTAGTGCAGTGTTGCAGCCCCTCTGGTGTTAAGTAGATGCATTAGCTTTCTTAAGCTGTGTTAGAAGTCATTGTTTTACTTCGCTGATAAATCTATGAACTGTCGAAGAAGGGCGCTCTAGGTTTTCACTACCACCGAAGATCATCAATCGTTGCCTGAACAGTTTTTCGTGACCAGTGCTACACCTTCACTAATTAAACAATCCCACAGCAATTAATACTTTGTAATACTAGTGCATATTAAATAAATTTACAATGCTAATTGACTTGAAATCTAAGCGGCCGTCTGAATTATTGATGAAAAAATATATTTTTATTTATGAGCCGAATTGGGACTTTGTATTAAAGTCGGGTTTTTAGCCAGAATAATTCCAAAACAAATTTTTTAATACAACTTCTGAAACGAGTACATTTAAAATAGTTCCATTCAAAATACAACATTTTAAGAAATTTTGTTAAATCTATGCTCTAATTTAAGCCACTGTTTAACCTAAACAATTCATTTGAGGATGTGTTGAATGTTGCTTTAGTAGTATTTGAATTAAGGTTTATTTATATCTCACACAACATACTTGTATTTTGTTCGTATGTGCCCGTTTCTATCAATTTGAGTTTGTATAAAAGTGTATAAAATTTCCTATTTTCACTGCACTTGAGTTACAAACAACTAAACAAAGTATTTGTATTACAACTATTCTACATTCTAAAAATATTACTGTGATGTGTTCAGATGTATGCGTGATTGTATTTGTATCAGTCAGTATACCTTCAGACTATCTCTGTATATGTACATACATTAGATGCATTTTAAAGAAGATTCTAACAGAGTAGGAGTAAGGTTTTATACAAAAAGCTCTTTTGCATTCATAACATTTAATAAATAACAATTGTACTTTGTATCAACTTTACTCTTCATAAACATGAAATTCACAGATACAATGATATCTACAAACATACATACGAGTATGTATGTGTGAGACATTTTGTATTTGTTTTTATACGATATACGAGTACATCCTTGCAGTTGATATCTTTTCCATATTATTATGTTTAGCTTTGAATGCAAAATATATTTTTCTTTTTCTTCTCGATAGTCATCTGGCAGATCAATAGGTTGTTTTTAAGGTTTAATCACTAAATAATATTCAATGTTTGAATGTAAAGAAAGTAAAGGTATCGACTGTATGTATCTATGTTCAGGATATATAAACATGCAACAAATGTTGTTGCTGTTTAGTTTTGTTGGTTTGTTAGTAAAGTTTTGATAACTAAATCCTTAATATTATGTTACGGTTTTATAATCAAAATTAAAATAAATTTTGTTAAGTATTTCTGTAAGTTTTAATATTATTTTGTACAATTACTCGTATTTCAGTTGAGTAACATTAACAACACATAAAGAATTAGGATAGTATTAGTTAGTATATTTATGAGCTTTCAGATATTTAACGCAATTGTACACAAGTGAGTAAAATAAAAGCATTTTATTATCTCTAGTTCGCAAATGAGTTATTTTTTTTTTTTAGAATTCGTAAACATAAAAAATATGTGACAAGTCTTAAAAACTGGGATAGTCATTAAATAGTCTTCATCCGATACCGCCCCGCCCGATTTAATAAGAATATTTTTTTAATTAAATAGACACAAAAAAAAAAAGATGTGTAAAAATATACTAAAATTTTCGATGACATGGAGAAGGTCTTGCAAGTTCGTAGAAAGAGTTGAACTATCTGACAACCTTATAAATTTATGACAGCTCAATATAGAAAATGATGGAGCCAGTTTTGCAACGATTATGTAGGAAAGTGAATTGTTTGGACCACAACATGGAAATTATTACTAAAAGTCGAACACTACCAAAATACAACAGCATATTTAAGTGGACAAAATTTTCACGAGTAGATTTCACCCCCTGTTTATATAGAATAGTGAAATGATGGAATAAAATTTGCGTAATTTTTAATTGTTTTTTTTTTTTTATTTTAAATTGCAAAAAAACTGAGTATTATTTTTTTATAATCGGCCTTAAAGACATTCTCGTCAATATACTTCTCGCTATAAAAAATAGGAAGCTAATAATTTGATTCTGGTTTTCTACAAAAGAGTTTTAATGAGATATGAGATTGGGATGTCTTATGACTATTGTTACGATAATATCTGTTAGGATGTGTGTGTGTTTAATATCTTAAGAATTTTTAAAACAAGTTTCTTAAATTCTTTTTATAATAAAGTCTAATCAACTCTTGACCAAAAAAGGCTAATCGATTTCGAAAAAACCGCATTCTATAACTACGATAACTGTAATAATTCTTTCTAAATCGATTTTTAAAATTCTTTTATTTTCTTGGTCTTAAAAAACTGTCTCGAATTATTTAAATTTAAGTGTTTTAAAAGATATCGGTTTCAAAAAATTTCAAATTAATTGTTTTGTTTTGAAGACTGTAAATTTTATTGTTAACAGGTTATTGTGTACTTGCTTTGGGGTGGAATACATGCAAGGTTCACCTTATCCATATTTTATTTATAGTTGTTAGAAAAATTTTAGTATATTTGCAGAAGTTAAGCTTGATTTAGCTATTTTAGGGAATAGTTTTGAATTTTTATTGGATGTGGGGGGTAGTAGACGTTGATATTTTATGAAGCCCCAGTTCAAACCGTTGAACCTGTAGCTTTGGAATAAATATCCAATTAATTTCCGTGAATATTATTGGTCTGCTATTCTATTAAAATTAAAGTTTTCATTCTTTAATTATAAGGGTGGTGTTGGCTGAAGTAGTTAGCGCTATGACTACAAAGCAAACTATGACTTAGGACTTGTGTTCGGAAGCAAATCAATATTATAAATTTCTCTCACGAACATTAGTGTGGCATTGTGTTAAATCTTGTTGGACTGCTTAAAGGACGAGGGCAAAGCACTGGTCACTAAAAACTGTTCCGACAGCGATTAATACTGCTCCAAGATAATGTACATTTAAGTGCACTTCATCGTCGGTTATGAGAATTGTCGGCGAAGTAAGACAATTAATAAAATGACTGCTCATACAGCTCAAGAAAGGTATTGCGCCTACTTAACACCAGAGGCACTGCAACACTGCTCTAAAAATTAACACAATGCGCAATAGCAGAGTTCGTAACTAAGATATCGGTGATTGGTTCATTTCGGTTTAATTCTTAATTATTTTGATTAAGTTTTTACTTTTGCTCTGTAAATATTTGAGTCTGCTTAGCAACCGAATTTCAGTGCTACACTATTCTGTGTATACTTTCGTTAGTTCTGGGCTGAAATTGTTGATATTGAGGAAGAATAAAGGTTTGAAAACTGTACTGCACTAGATTTTTAGTGTCGTAGGAATAATCGTGATATTAAAGAAATCGATTCATGGAACTGTCTTACTATAGAGGAGGAGGTGGAGCAACTGGAGATTTACCACCTTAACAGTACAAATCGTCTTTTCCACTTGGTTAGAAAGACACTGTTTTAGTTAAAAAATATGTTGTAAATTATTTAGTAGCAGAAACGAACAACGACCGCTAATGATTTGGTGTGGCGACCTTAAAATCGTTTGGGCTACAAGTTAAACTACGTTTAAATTACTAACTAAGTTCTCTTTCATCCCAATAAAGTATACAAATGCTTAAATCTTATTGCAACTATATAACTTTATACAACAATTCAATAAGATTAGAAATGCCTGATATAGTTTTTATTTGAAAAATAGTCGTTTAAAAACTAACAATATTTTCTTATTTAATATGAATTATTGAAAATCTTTTGAAAATTGCAGGTAAATGCAAGAAAAATATAAAAAAACTTTATAACAATTTTAGCAATAATAACTAAAAGACTTAGAACATAATAAATACTCTTTATGTAACAGGCAGGCAAATGTGATAATTTGTGGACATTTTTGGAAAAAAAAAATACGTTAAAATTTTTTCTTGTATTTTTACATATTAAACCTGTAGCCATTGTGATTTAAGCAAAAATAGATTAATAACTTAGAAAAAATGGTGATAGATAAAAACTTGAGAGCTTGCTGACACGCTAACACTGTTTCCGATTGTTGTTGTTCGATTTTGAACGAAATTGTATAATAATGTCTATATGGAGAGTCTTTACACTAAAATCTAGTGCACTAGATTGCATTTCTACTACGATAATTTTCGTAAAAGGTACACAATATTCAACTCTTTTCGCAATAACTATCAAGTGGAGTAAATTCTCTTAGATATAAAAACTTAACAAATTTCCTACAACACACATACGTATGAGTGCTCACATGCAAATCCAATAAGATTTAACATAATTTCGTATACATACGTGTGCTTAAAATAAAAATGAATATGCCCTGAGATACTGGCACCAGTAGCACCACTGTTTAGCTATACAAACATAGTTGTTAAGATTTTTAGAAAATATCTGTAAGTTTTGATACAAATAACTTCAAATAGTATTAGAAATTTTAATCCGTTCATAATACGCACTAAACAAGTTCACATACACTAAGGATCTACATATAAATAAATATGCATGTGTGTGTGTGTTTGTGCATTGTAAAATACATGCGAACGAAATCTTTAATATGCAACAGTTTCTGTAAACATTTGTGTTATCATATATATGCATATGTTCTTGTGTATGTATGTATGGATGTGAGAGTGTGTGCGGCTGTTTGTGTAGGAGTGTGTTTATCCATTTATACGGCAAGACAAATTTTGTTAAAATTATAAATAAGTTTCCTATATTGTATTCCCAATTCTTAAGTATGACATGAATATCTGAAACTTAAAAATCTAAGCAGTGCTCGGCAACCATAGGCGCACTTACATATACAATATTGATTTAATTTTTCAATATTTTTCAGTAGTCATTTTGTTGAATTCTTTTTATAAAGAAGGTTCTTTAAAGGCAATTCCCGTTATGCTATTCCTGCACTATGGGGTAAATATATTTTTTTTCTTGTCAATTATTTTTACGGAATAAATTTTTTATAGCACACTTCTGCAGTTTTCATTTAAAATATTATGTGATGCAATAATTTTCTTTTATTAAGTTTGTTTTTAATTTTGAATTAAATTTGTAATGGTGGAGCAGCTGGATTAGCAAAAATTCGACAGTAAAATATTTTTAATATAATGTTTTTATAAAAATTAAAGCCTAACAATTAAATAAATTTCATTACTTTTTTGTGTTGTTAAATATTGTCAGCACCGAACCAACAATGAGCTGATGGTATGCCACTTCTGTTTTACCTCAATATATTTTAAGTCTAAATTTGTTTTAAACTAAAGTTGAAGCTTTTCGTGAGGCAAATAGGAAGACAAAACCGAAACAACTACATACTATAACTCTAATAATAATAACCAACAAATGCTTTGGTTTGTATCCAATAGAAGCATTAGTTCTCTTAGTCGTAACTAGAGTTGTCAATTATTCGCCTTTCAACTTTGTTCGAATATTTCAAATAATTGTTTTTGTTCGTTCGATCAAACGATTAAAGCTGAAAAATTTTTCGATTAATCAATGAGAACAACGAATAAAAAATGATTTGAAAAATTTATTGACAAAAAATAAACATTTCATACAAAAAACTTAAAAATAAAATAGTTGAAATTTTTATTAACAAAAAAATACATAAAACTATTAATTCAAATAAACATGCTTCATTCAGTCAAAAAAAACATATGATTTTTTTTTTTTTTGTTAAATCAGACAATTTGGGTTGTTTTTAAGAAATAATCCATTACAAATAAATGTTGACTCAATTTTTTAGCTTTCAAACGATTTTTGGTTTTTAATTTTATTAAATTAGATTTTGAAAAAAACTCTTTCGCTAATTGTCGAGGTAGGTGATATAGTCAGAAGAGCATAAAATAGTTTATCTAATTTTTCTGTTCTTTTTTTAGATTTTTCCAAATATACCATATCGTCTAATATACCGCTGAAGTCTTTTTTATATTTTGAATTTTTAATACTTTTAATATAATTATTTAATTCGCATAAAAGATTGTTAGTAACATCTTCTATATCATTACCTTCATTTGAATTATTGTGGTTACTTTCAACATAAAATAATCTGGAGTATAATTCATTTGGATATTCTTTAGTTTCACTTTTTGAAGAATATTTTAAAAAACTTTCATTGCTCGGAAAATTTCCAGAATTTAAAAATATAATTAATGTATTTAAAAATTTTATACGACTCTCATTTATTCTTATATTAATACGTTTTCGTAAATCTGTTGCCAAAGAATTATTAATTTTTTTTGTTGTTGATCCAACAATTTTGTATACTTTAGGACACTTGTTACATGTGACTTTGTTTTTTTTTTTCATTTTTGTTCTTGGTAAAACACTTCCAATCCGAGCTCAATTTTCTGGCTTAAGTGTATTTCTAACTTATTTACCTGAGAGTCAAAAAACCCCATTCTTGAAATTGTTTTTAACGTCTCATTCAAAACATAGCACTACTACCATGTAGGTATGCGCAGTTCGACATCAACTACAAAATCCAAAATAACAAATTTAAAAAATTTTTACCTATGCATTTGAAACTGAAAAAAATTTGTTCGATTAATTAACATTAATTAATCGATTTATTCGTTATTCGAAAACCGTAATTTTAAAATTATTCGAACAAGAGTTTCCTTCTGTTTGATCGATTAATCGAATTATTCTTAATCGGTTGACAACTCTAGTCGCAACACAGCAGGGATGGAAAATACAATGCTCGCATTTTGCCACGTTTAAGTTTTTTTGAGATTTGACTACGTTGCAATAAAGGGGCGATATCATGGATATGGCTGGTGTTCAATTTATTAAAAACACTGTCATCCCACCATCCCTGGTATGCCAATGTCGTAGGCATTATTGTTCAAAAGTTTGTAGCACAACTATTATATTTTGCAATGTTTGTGTTGTTAAGTTTAGGTAACAGATCTTTTGGTTTGAATATGGATTAAGGATTTTCTAAAGTGTACGAATGTGTGTGTGCGTATGTTTCCCTAAACGAGTAAACAAAATTGTGAGAAACATATTTTCACTACTACCTACTAAACTATTGCGACATATGTGCGTGGGTATGTGTGTGCATACTTATATTTTAAGGAGCAATAACTAACATTGACGCTAAACACGTACTATATGCCAGGTGAATCTTGTATAATGTTCAAATTCTCATATAAATTTATGGATATATTTTACTTACGAACATAACAAAACATACATACTTGTTACACATTTAAATATAAATCCATACATTTGAATCTATTTGCAAATATTCAAACAAGTTCTTTTTTTATTTGTTTCTTTGTATGAAACAAAAGTGTGTTGAAAGGGTTAATATAGATTGCACTATGGCACACACTATCGTTTTTAGCTTCGAAACAATTTAATAGATAAAAAAAAACAAATAAACAGACTTAAATTTATTTTTGTTTCGTATTTATTTGTCCATGCCGAATTAAAGGATCGCGAATTACCATAATATATAAGAGCGTGATCAGCTTATTTCTTGTCATTCCGCATTTGTTTATGTAATTTATGTTTTATTCTGGCTTCGTGTATAGAGGGTTTTGAATAATTGGTTAGCTATATAGATGCTTTACACTTGCCTACACATTTAGACTTCGTTGTTTTGACAATGGGTTTGTAAAAATTTTCTTCAGTCTGAATTCGTTGTATTTTTAATGCTCACTTTTCTATATAGAGATTTTATAACTCAGAATTTCATTGTTTAAGCGTTAACCTATTTTAGTTTGAAATTTTTTTCTAGTTTCGGCACAATGCACTGCATACGTAGGGGTCATTCCCTGAATGCTGGTCCTAAGAAAAAAAAAATAATGAAGTTTTTTTCAGGGCAGTCAGAAATATTATGTTGATGATTTTCATTATACCAAAGTTTCACTATATATAAAAAATACTCTTGGTGAAGGTATCTTACATGTTTTAATTTAAACTTTTTTTGTTAACCGTAGCCCAGTGTAATTAGCAATCGATTATGATGATTTATTTTTTTTCAATTATTTTTTTTTTCTTAATCCATTAATGCCTGACCATTGATCCGCTCGCACGATTTTAATAAAATTTTTAAACATGTACCTGGTAGCTCATATAAGTTATGCGGAATGAAAAAATCAATTTCAGCTCCTTGCGTACCCGAGATAGGACATGGGCATTTAATTACCCAACAGCCTTTAGTGTGTAATTTTTTTTTAATATTTTAAACAAATTATTTCTTTTATTTTAGTTGAAATAATAACTTTATTTATTAAAATTAATATTATATGGTTAATGCCGAAAATTATTCCCAACTGCGTTATAATTGTAAGCGATTGCGTCGTCAAAAATTAATCCGGTTTCGAGTTTTACAGCTTATTAGTTAAATCAAAAAAAGGGGAATCACCTTTTGTTTCTTTTTCTCAATGCTGTTGGAATTTTTCATTGCGACCTAACATTGATAAAGGGGCATTACCAAAATGGTCTCGGCGACAAAATTGCAAGTTTCATGATAGTACGAGTGCATATAAGGCTTTCTATGAAAGTATCGGTGCCATGGAGCTTGGAAGAAAGTTTATCGATGATGATGTGTTGAATCTAATAGAGGATTTTACGAACAAATATGCTGCAACAGGCAATTGTTCATCATTTATAACAACAAGTACCGAAATGAAAACGTTCTTAGGAATCACTGGGATGCGCGATGATAAAATAATGTATTTCAAGAGGCAGATTCAAACTGATCAAACAATTTTTACATGTTTGTGATAAAACTGCGTTGGAACCAAACAACAAATTTGTTGAAGTCGCCCCATTGAATAATTTCATAAACAAACAGTTTCTTCAATCTTAGGTATTTTCCCACAATATTTCTATTGATGAGCAAATGAATGCATACTATGGCCGACATTCATGCAAAATGTTTATCAAAGCTAATTCGGTGTGGTTACAAGTACTGCTCTTTGGCGTCTGACGAAGGCTACTTGTATCAGTTAATTCCATATGCTGGTGCATCGGACCAGGATTGTTCACACTTACAGTTAGGAGAAAGATTGGTACTATCGCTCCTATCGCATCTGGAAGCCCCCCTGTCAAGCATATGAAAACGTTTCACAATTTGTTAACTAGCCATAAGCTAAACCGAATACGGATGTCTGAAGTGCCAGATGAATTTACGCCCAGATCCATGCTTGCAGAACTATCACAGTAGAGCAGCTCCAGATAAATCAAAAATCGCAAAGGCTAAATAATTTATGATTTTAATTAAATAACTTTAGTTCACAACCTTAACTAATAACTTTAATCATATAATAAATTTTCTTTTTATATACGACAAAAAAATTTTTTTATCCAGAAAAAAAGTAATATATTTGGAACTTATTATGGACCGTTGGGTATTTAAATACTAGAGTTGTCAACCGATTAAGAATAATTCGATTAAACGATCAAACAAAACTAAATTCTTGTTCGAATAATTTTAAAATGACGAATTTCCAATAACGAATAAATCGATTAATTTATGTCAATTAATCGAACATATTTTTGCATACGTAAAAAATTTGTTGAATTTGTTTTGTATGATTTAAAACAAAGCGATTACTTTATATCAACCAATACATGTTATTTTGGATGTTTGTAGTTGTTGTCGAACTGCGCATACCTAGTAGTCGTGCTATGTTTTAAATGAAACGGTAAACAATTTTCAAGAATAGGGGTTTTTTTTTTACTGTCAGGTGAATAAGTTAGAAGTACACTAAAAGCTAAAAAAGAAACAATTGCTTTATATAAATCTTATCATATAAGTAGAAAATGTTGGTATCGTATTCTATTTTTTTCTTTTTTTTTTTTGTAATTATATAATTAGCCATACCAACTCATCAGTAGATGTTTTACCCTTTATTTTAAAAAAATTTTAAAGCTTTGTAATTCTCAAATTTATTTGTGAGTTTTCGTATAAATGGATGAGCTTTAAAATTTTTTAAACATAAAGGGTAAATCATCTACTGATGAGTTGGTATAGCTACCAACGAAATATATATTTAGATATTGCTAACCCGCAACAAATAAATAAAAGTTGATAAAAATATTAACTATATAATTTTTAATTTATTTTGATTATATACTCTACTTATGCATTTTTGTGTTAATGACAAACATTTATTTTTTTTTCAATAAATTTTTTTTAAGCATTTTTTTTTTCGTTGTTCTCATCGATTAATCGAATAAATTTTTAGCTTTAATCGTTTGATCGAGCGCTTGAATTATTCGAACAAAGTTGAAAGGCGAATAATTGACAACTCTATTAAATACCCATTTACATTATACACCGTCTGTAGAGGAAATGTGTTCACAAATCACTCTTAACTTTTTTACATATTCACCCCTATCGTGAATAATTTTCCACGTGAAATTTTTTCACTTTTCACGTATTTGCAATCGTGAACAACTCGCATGAACAAATTTTATTCAGTCCAGAATAACAACGTGAAAAATGTTCACTGAAAAAAATTCCCCTTATCGTAAATAAATATTTCCCTCGGAATTTTTTCACTTCTCACATTGATATTTTCACTTTATTTTTGATGGGGAATAGAACAGAAATTATATGTATTTCTTCTTATAATTCGAATATTAAAGCTTAAAGAGCTTATTTTAATGAAAAGTTCTGATAATAAGGCACAAACTGATGAATTCCTCTACAAAATGCAAAAAAACAGGTCGATTGCCTGCAGATTTGTGAAACTTTAATTTGTTGGCATTTTTTCGTTTTGTTTGCTTTCCATAAAGTAGCCGAATTATTTTACCACATAAATGTTAGAATGCAATATACAAACGGAGCAACCAAACTAAAGCTCCAAAACTGAATATTTAACTTTGATTTTTGAAGTTTTCTTTAAAATAAATATGTCCGTGTATATTTTTGAACGAAAAGTTGTATGATTTTTTATTTTTTTTAATCTTCTTCCCTTTTTTACATTCACTAACAACTGATAGCGCGAATAATTTTTCACGGGAGATTCACGATACCATTTTTCCCTTCGAGTGGCATTAAAATTTCACGTGAACAAAAATTTCACTTCTTATTCATGATAGGGGTGATTATTATATGGGACGTGTAAAGCTATCTATAACGGGTGGGTGTTTTCTCCTGTTCGCTCTGTCCTTTAATTGGCAACGCTTTTCCCGACCCTTTTCCGACTTAAAAAAAAAATCCTAATTTTACCTATATGGATGATTAAGGCAAAACGTAAAATTTTTTAGTTTTTTAATTTTTTCTAGGCTACTCAATCTCTATTTCTAAATAAAGAACGCAATTGGAAGCCATAATCTATAATCTGGTCGTCACTAGAATTTTTTACTCTAGTTACTTTTTTGGGTATTTAAATACCCATTAGACAGAAATGGATAAAGAAACCTTGTAGTATTTTACTTCATAATAAAATTTTGTAAAAATATTATTTAAAAACAAAAAAAAAAATATTATTTTATGTAATTTATTTTGTTCCACTGTGCGTGTGAAATGTACTTTTTAAATATGAACACTGCTAGTTTGTAGTGTAAATCCTTTACATAGTTTTTCTTTTGTTTTTGTCTTTCTTAACTAATAATTTGAAAACATGCAGTCCTGTTGCTTCATTTGAAAATAGGGTAAACCCTTTTATAACCCTACTGACCCCATTTCCCCCACCCTCCTATCCAGGTATTTCTTTGGTTAAAAATTACGTTTATTTACATCTAAACGAATGTGTTAATGTGTTTGTCTCTGTAGTTGGTATCAAGCATGATTTGAAGTGTAGGTGTTTTTAAACCATTCTATTCTATTCTCATGTCTCTTGCGAGAGTTTGTTGGTGTGTTTGTAATTGTAAATCCTTTCGAGAGTTTAAGACTTAAATAGTTTTGTGTGCAAATCTCGTTGCATATGTGTATTTTGTTTGAAAAAAAGGAATTTGTGTTTTTTTCCTAGATTTTCGTTTTATTTTCCACATAAACTTGTGCAGATTGTTGTTGTTGGATTGTTTGTGAATACATACTGAAAGATAGAGCAACAGAGTAGCAGTCCTTGTAGTTGTTGCAAACCTATAACGCTTAAGACTTAAGCTTCTCTATATGTTTTTTCCAATATAAAACATTTGCTTAATGCTATACTTTTTGAACTTTATGTGTAAAAAATAAAAAATAATAAACACACATTTTTCATATTGCAACTTTTACTTATTTGCATGTATGTTAGTATACTTGAAAGTGTATGAGTGTGTGTGTGTGTTTGTTTAAGTAAATGTCATCATATGTGCATTTATTTAAGGTGCATATTGTGGATTCAATTCATGTTAAGTGAGTTATAGATAGTAAGATTATAAACTGTTCCAAATAGTTTTATTTAGAAATAAAAAAACAGAGAGGAAAAAAATTTTATTTATTTTTTTTTTGCTTAGATAAAGTTTGGGTGTTTCATGCTATGAATAAAAATTTTGTTCACATAAAACGAATTCCCTCAATTTAGTGCACAATTTTAAATTGATGTAATCAAGAACGGACAATAGTTTTATTTGCTAAAAATATCATATAGCTGTTTGTTGTGCATGACAAGTTGTAAAAATCTTATGGAAAAATTTCCAAACAAGAAATGAGAAGTACAAATAGATAAAATAAAGAATTCCAAACAAAAATATTTGCCACACAACTCTAATGGTTACGAGTAAAATTTGGTGCTGAAACATATAAGATTTTTTTTTTGGAAAGTTTATATGCAGGTTTTAATCATACGTACCGTTATAAAAAACGGCTCAAACTTTAATTGAAGGCAATAAATTTTTCATCAATAAACTTTACTTCAACATCTAAATCGAATCTTGCTCGCCTTAAGTCATAATAGGTAAAACCCAGAGTTAGAATAAATCGAAAAAGGATTTGGCATAAAAACATGTGCGCAAAAATCCCGAATCAGTGGAAACAAAAATGGCAAAAAAAAAAACGCTGACTTTTCGCAACACCATATTTTTTAAAAGAACTTTGTTTAGGGCTGCTGCATTAATGGACAGTGTAACGGACGATCTTATATTCTATTCTAGCGTAAACACTTAGCTACCTTTAATGCCGACCGTGCTCAGGGAAAATGGGATGGTGATCTTGTTTAGCCAAAAATAGAATGCACGCTACAATAAATCTAAAGATAATAGGTAGCTTTAAAATTACCATTACTGACAAAATTAATAAAATACAGGGCCCAAATCGTGGATGGGAAATTACGTGACGAGTTGTACGTTCACGGATGTAACGACTTGGGCCCAGGAGAAAATAAACAAAAACAAACAAAGAAACCAAAAAAAAAATAATAATATGTGAAGCATGGCTTGATAAGGAGTGAGATGGTATTACTCCCTATTGCTCGTAACCCGCCCTCCTATGCTATCTTTGTACAATCATTCATAAGATAGCCCAAAATGTACCTAACTGTTCTTCTAAATCTTTCGTGAAATTACTGAAACAATTTATTTAAACATTCTAGATGTTATTTAGATTTATTTAAATTCATAAATATTAAGAAGAGATAATATATCTAAGTTCAAACTCATTAATTAATCAAAAAATTGAAAATTTTAAATAAATATTAAAATGTTTGTTGGGGTGTTAGTGAAAAAAAATGTTATTTACAAATGTTAAAATTATTACTATCAAATTTAATTTTTAATTTTTTTTGTTTTATGTTAATAACATTTCAAACATTGAAAGGGAATAATGTTAACAAGATTAGAAAATTATTTTTAAGTAAGTATGTATGTATGTAAATGTATGTTATTAATTTTCAAGTATGAGTGTTATTATCATCAGAATCTTCAAATTAAATTTTTGTGTGTATGTTAAAAAAACTTGAAGATAGTATGTTATTAACATTAGGAATTGGAATTCAATTTCATATATTAAATTTTAACTCAATATAAAAATTAAATGTTTATGTTAGTAACATTTATGAATGTATTTCTTAATGAATATAGGTTGATGTTTGTATGGGAAAATAAATGAGATTATGAACAATAATATAACAGAAAAGGAAAATGTATAAACTCACCAATATTTAATCCGATGTATCAGCAGGCCTGTTGTCCATGGATTTGAATTCTTGAATGTGACGAAAATTGTAGTTCTTTTCTCATTTTATATTTCTTCGAATTGAATTATGAGTAACTACTAGGAGTAACTACTTTTATCAAAATTTACTATTTATATATTTGAATTCTAATTATGCACTGAGAAACGAATGTTAAGAAAAAATATTTAATTTTCAAAACAAAAATGAAAAAATTTAACAGAATAACTGACGTAAGAATACATTTTAAAATTTTTTTTTTTTTTTTTGATATGTACATATGTAGATATGTATATTATGAATTGAATCTTCAATAATAGATTGAAACATCAATAAGTTTTTCAAATCTTAAATCTAAAAATATTAAATATAAGTTTAGCCAATGCTAAACAAGATTGTTAGTTACGGAACGTCTAGATCTTTATGAATTCTATAGTTTCTGACATACCAGGGGGCTGCAGTTATTGTACGTAGAATTTTATTTTGTCGCCTTTGAATTTTTTCTACATTCGATGCTGAGGCAGTGCCCCATAGCTGGATTCCATAGGACCATATTGGTTTCAGTATCGCGTTGTATAGTAGAAGTTTACAGTCTAGGCTCAGTATAGAATTTCTTCCTATAAGCCAATTAATTTGGGCTGTTTTTAATTTCATTTGCATCAACTTTGCGTCTATATGCGATTTCCATGTTAAACGGCGATCAAGGTGAACGCCTAGATATTTGACTACAGTATGTTGCGGAATAGTCTCGGTGTTGATTTGTATAGGCGGGCATGTTTCCCTTCGCAACGTAAAAGTGACGTGTACACATTTCTGCTCGTTAACTTTTATACGCCATTGTTTAAGCCATTTTTCCAGTTTGGATATATACCCTTGTAAGTTGATGGAAGCTTCTACTGGATTTTCATGGACGCTTAAAAAAGCTGTATCATCAGCAAATGTTGATGTATGAATGTTATTGCTTAACGGTAAGTCAGAGGCATAAATTAAATAAAGTAAGGGACCGAAGATGCTGCCTTGGGGAACTCCGGCTTCGATCGACTGCGGAGGGCTTAAAAAATTGCCTTCCCTAACTACAAATTTTCGTTCCTCTAGATAGCTTTTTAAATGCTTGACGATGTTTGCGCGGAGATTGCGTATTAATTTGTGGATTAGACCTTCGTGCCATACTTTATCAAAAGCTTGAGAAACATCAATAAAAAGCGCTGAACAATATTTCTTTTTTCAAAAGTTTCTCTTATAACATTTACAAGTCTGTGAGTTTGTTCAATAGTGTTATGCTGACTGCGAAAACCGAATTGATGATCTGGAATACATGCACTGCTAGTTACTATAGGAGTCAGCTTGCTCATATACAGCTTTTCGAAAAATTTCGACATATTAGACAATAAACTAATAGGCCGATAGGATTCAATCTTTGTATGATCCTTACCGGGCTTTGGGATCATAGTAATAAGCAAAACCTTCTGTTATGCTGGATAGTATTGCAGCCGTAAAATACCATTATTCCTTTTGAAACATAAGGTAGTTCTTGAAGCATTTTGTTGCTTATGTTATTAATACCTGGGGCTTTTTTTGTGTTTAGACAAATAATGGCCTTCTGAAACTTCAAAATATTAATTCTTAGGGGTGTTTCTGGTAAAGAGACGACTGGTGGCAGTTCAACAATATCAGCAGAAATATTCGGGGTAAATACTTTTTCTAAATGTTTAACGAAAAGAGCATATTTTTCAGCATCAGTTCTTGCCCAGTCACTATTAGAGGCTCGTAATAGAGGTTTGCATATCACCGGCCTTTTAAGACCTTTGGCTGCACGCCATAGCGAATAATCTGTTGATGGTGTTGCTTCAAGTTCTTGCAGAAATTTTTGCAGCGAAGCTGTTTTTTGTGATTGTAAAACTTTTCTTAGCTGTTTGGTACACTCCTTAAGCCTTAATTTTAGCTGAGACGATCTGTAACGTTGCCATTCTCGTCGAGCTCTCCGTTTTTCAGTTTATAGCCTTTCTATATCTGCACAAAAAATATTATTAAATCTCGCTTGTTGATTTGGTTGAATTGAAGAAGCATTAAGAGCAGCTTGTTTAGCATGTGCTTCAAACAACCTAATAGAATTTTCTATGTCAGTAGGTGTTCTCAATGGCATATTTTCCGTGCAATAGGCACTTAAATATTTTTTGTATTTCAGCCAGTTAATACGTGCAGATGTCAGCGGAAAATCACATGTTGGTCTTGCAGTTGTGTGTGAGTAAATAGTGATAATAGTAGGCAAGTGATATGAAGACAAATCCAAAGATGCATCTACTTCAATCATTTCGCTGGGCACACCTTTCATAATTCCAAAGTCGATAACATCAGGAATTTTTTGACGATCCGTTGGCCAATATATTGGCTGACCACTTGAAACTACATTCAAACCCATTTTTGAAATTGTGTCAAACAAAACACGACCCTTAGGACTGATTAAACGTGAGCCCCAAAATGTGTGTTTAGCATTGTAGTCGCCAGCTGCTAGAAAACGGGACCCCAGTGTTGTATAAAATGCGGTATATTGACTCTCTGAAATTGAAAACCTGGGAGGAGAATAAACAGATATCACAAGCTTTTGATACAGATATTTGTTGCTTGAAGATATTCTTCACGAAGGTCATTTAGCAGGTAGTGTTTTATTCGAGTTCTTATTAGGATTTCAGAGCCACCACAAGCTCTACCTCGAGGATCCTTAGTGTCGTAGAAATTATATCCACTAATTTTAAAATAGCTTCGAGACGTCAAGTGAGTTTCTGAGATAAGCATTACATCGATTTGTTTATCCAGAAGAAAATATACAATTTCATTTTTATGTTGGCAGATGCCGTTTGCGTTCCAAAAACAGATTCTTAAGTTCATGGTTTTTTCAATACAACCTCCAACAAGGTAGACTGCATTTTCAACATTTCCTGCATCATACAGGACATGTTGAGAGTGAATGTATTTACTGTTTATATTAGGATATCGATCGAGGCTTCAATACGACTAAAATTATGCCCTGATTCTTCATTTACTGGTACAGTTTTTTGCGCCGGAATCTGGTTACTCTTTAAAATATTAGCGTATGAAAATTTACTATTAGTGTTTTTGTTGAGTAAGAGTCGTGTTAGATTTTAAAACATTTGAGTATTGATTATGGCTAGACGACGGTTGAGGTAACTGTGGGTAGTTTAAAGGAGTGTTGGGCTGAGCGGGAGTAGCATTTCAGTTGATATGTATAAAAGTTTTTGTTTTTAGTCTCAAAATCTGAGACAATTTTCCTGTAATTATTTTCTCGTGTTTTAAAATTATGAAACGAATTAATGATCACTATTTATGTCTGTATATGTATGTATATTCTTGTAAATAAAAAAAATTACACGAATATGGAACAGATTAATGCAAAATTCCGGCTCCAGCTGGTTTAATGCTTAAAAATTTTCATGAATCTAATGCCCATTTAAGAGCATTCCGAACTGTGCGAACTCTGCAAATGAAGGTATGTATGTAAATATCGGTGAATGTGTTTAATGCCAATTAAACAAGAAAAATATATTAGTATCTTGGTCCCAAAATTCGAAGATTTAATCCCCAAAAATCAAATAATACGATTTCTTTGATTAAAATTGATATTGCTATTCCAAACTGATAATTGCGATTCCAAACCGATACTTGCTATTCCAAATTGGTAATTGAGATTCCAAATTGATAATTGCGTTTCCAATTGTTGGACTTAATTATAGGAAATTGAAAATGGTCTCTATATTATTGTAAACTCCAACATGAAATAATCCCTGTGGATATATTGGTCGTCTATATCCGCAAATATATTCTTTCACAATCAAATAAAAATGTTTTTTCTCTCTCAATTTTTTTTTTTAATTTTTTTTTCCTTTTATTCCTTAGGTAACGTGATTTTTTTTTTTTGTTAAATTCAAATGTCAGTTTCAAATTTAATGAATTTCGTAAAAAAAATATACTAAATCTCACAACAGAGAGCTGAGTAGTTTTAAGCGGGTTTTAAAAAGAAGGTGCCCATTAATTCTTTAATGTTTGCACACGCATTGTTCTATCGTTTGTGAACTGATTTCCGAAATAACTTTTTTTAAACCTTTCCTAATAATTATGGGAAAACTTCACCGTTTATGAATCGATTCTTCAAATTTTTTTATTAAATCGGTTTTGCTTACATTTGTGACCCATTTTTAGTTTGAAAAAATTTTCTTGCGTCTAGGTCCCATAATATTTTTTGAAAACTCGAAAACTTATTGATCGATTACGAATTGATCACTATTGAGAATTGTTAACAGTTCTTGTTTGATGAACTTTTTAAAACTTATAAGGACTTTTATATTTGTGAAATTATGTAAAATATGACCAGAATATATTTAAATTGATTTTAAAATTTATTGTTTCAACTATTTTAAATTAAGGCCACAATTTATAATTCAACAAAATACTACTTCGAACAGGTAACTTAACTAAAGTATTGAAATTTCAATCCACTTTCTACGTAGACAAGTTTTTTTCTGCAGACTAGATTCAACAAAAAAGAACATCATTAAATACTTCAAGTAAATAAAGAAGAACAAATCTTTGAAACACATAAAAAATAAATCTACAAAAGATTTTCATTATCATTAATAATAAAACATTTCTACAATTTAGATATTTCGAGATTTACAATATTTACGTACATATTTTATATTCAAGAACCAACAAACCAACCAACGAACCATCCATGGCAAACCTTTAAATTTTCAAATTTATTTGACAACTGTAAAATGAAGATGCTGCCGAAGAAATCCTAGTAACTATCAAACTGATATTTATCTCATTTTAACAATTCAATGCATCTATTTTAAATAGACATGAACAAGAGATACTACAGTACATACACAACAACAATATACATTTACTTGCTTTATATCGTATTGCGCGTATTCATGGCAAGGATTAATCCTCTGCTTAATACTTTAAGCTTTAACTATAAAATCATGTTGTATTTACGAAACAAACGAAAAAAATATAAAAATAAATTAAATGTGAAATATAATTGGGCTACAAATGAATGTTGAGTATCATAAAATAAAAGACGCAATAGTGTACGGAAGACATACAATATAACATATAAAAACATTTGCCCTGCACTAAAGGATTAAACGATTTTAACCCTCATTTGTGTGTTGAGCATGATATGAGAACAATAATGATGAAAATAAATTTTACGCTTGCAAAAAAAAAAAAAAATAATAATAACACAGATTTCCAGAAGGTTTTGAAAAGTATGACTGTGTGTGTGTGTGTCTGTATGCTGCATGGTTTTTAGGGGTTGTGTGTAAATAAATCAGACAATTGTTTGGATAATAATCACTCTGTAGTTGAATAAAAAAATTTGTTTAATTGAAATAACAACGTAACAAGAAATTGTTACGTCCACACGTATGTACATTAGACTGACTCATCTTGCAGTGCAAACGAAAGATAGTTCGATTGTTCAATGTACTTAATTTCAACACCGTTTATTCTACAAAAATTTTTCGAAATATTTTAAAGGTTTAGTGTTAAGAAAGAAAGAATTGGACTCAAGAATGAAATATTAATTTTATTCAATACGTGTAAGACTTTTTATCAAATTGGTTTCCCATTTTTAAAGTGGGGCTAAGTAAACATCTAAGTTATCGATATAAGCAAAAAAAAAAAACGCGATTTAAAAAAAATAAGTTAGGGCCTTTATATATTAAGGTAGCGATATATGAAAATGAATCAGTGCTTTTTTATTAGATTGTTTGTTCCCTACAGGAAGCCAAAAGGCAAAACCGACCGCGTTGAAAATTTACGACCGTATTTCTGATGACCAGGAAACTCAAATAGGAAAATTTCTTTAAAATATTGTAGGTAGGAACAGTGACTCCTAAAATAACATACATTTTCTAGCAAAACCATGAAGTGGTAAGAGGGGAAAGAAGGTAACACCATACAAAGAAAACAAGAGTTCGGAAATATTCTCTAGAAGACTAGTGGCTGATTTAGAGTTGTCAATTATTCGCCTTTCAACTTTGTTGGAATGTTTCAAATAATTGTTTTTGTTCGTTCGATCAAACGATTAAAGCTGAAAAATTATTCGATTAAGCGATGAGAACAACGAATAAAAAATGATTTGAAAAATTTATTGACAAAAAATAAACATTTTATACAAAAAACTTAAAAATAAAATAGTTAATATTTCTATTAACAAAAAATACATAAAACTATTAATTCAAATAAACATGCTTCATTCAGTCAAAAAATATCAAATGATTTTTTTTTTTTTTTTGTTAAATCAGACAATTTGAGTTGTTCTTAAGAAATAATCGTTTACAAATAAAAGTTGACTCAATTTTTTAGCTTTCAAACGAGTTTGGGTTTTTGTTTTGTTTTTATTAAATTAAATTTTGAAAAAACTCTTTCGCTAATTTTCGAGGTAGGTGATATTGTAATAAGAGGATAAAATAGTTTATCTAATTTTTCTGATCTTTTTTTAGATTTTTCCAAATATACCATATCGACTAATATATCGCTGAAGTTTTTTTTATATTCTGAATTTTTAATACTTTTAATACGTTTAATATAATTATTTAATTCGCATAAAAGATTGTTATTTTCATTACTAGTAACATCTTCTATATCATTACCTTCATCTGAATTATTGTGGTTACTTTCAACATAAAATAATCTGGAGTATAATTCATTTAGATGTTCTTTAGTTTCGTGTTTTGAACAATATTTTAAAAAACTTTCATTGCTCGCAAAATTTGCAGAATTTAAAAAATATTATTAACGTATTTAAAAATTTTATACGTCTCTCATTTACTCTTATTTTAATACCTTTTCGTAAATCTGTTCCAAAAGAATTATTATTTTTTTGTTGTTGATCCAACAATTTTGTATACTTTAGGACACTTGTGGCACGTGACTTTGTTTTTTTTTTTTCATTTTTGTTCTTGGTAAAATACTTCCAATCCGAGCTCAATTTTCTGGCTTAAGTGTATTTCTAACTTATTCACCTGAGAGTGAAAAAACCTAAAAAACATAGCACGACTTCTAGGTATGCGCAGTTCGACAACAACTACAAACATCCAAAATAACAAATTTAAAAAATTTTTACATATGCATTTCAAACTGAAAAAAATTTTTTCGATTAATTGACATTAATTATTCGATTAATTCGTTATTCGAAAATCGGCATTTTAAAATTATTCGGACAAGAGTTTCGTTCTGTTTGATCGATTAATCGAATTATTCTTAATCGGTTGACAACTCTAGGCTTATTCAACGTAAAGACCCTTCGTCTTAACAACTTTAAGGTCTATCGGTCGTTCGGCTTTAGAAGACTGTGTTTTCAAAACATATGACAAAATATATTTAAAAAAAAACTTGAGTTGCTTCCAAATCCACTTGCGCGCAATATTTTAAATTATAGAGGCCACACTTGGTAAAAAAAGAGGGACGCTTTTTCTTCTAGCCGTACACGAGAGACGTAAAACAAACAAAAAATTTAACACTGAAATTAAGATTGTGAAAGAACGAGGAGCAATATTTCAGTCTTAGAAACATATTTTTATATGGTTAGATGAAATCCAAAAACACATAACTGGCAAAAAAGCTCCATATCAAATTTTTATTTTAATTATGGCGAATAAGACATGCGTTTCGAGTCTTTCTACAAATTTGCAAGATTAAATCTTATCATATCTTATCATTATATTATCATAAGATAATCATAAATAAACATCAGTGAAGTTAAAAGCCCACAACAAACTTCAGCCAGAAGATGAATTTTATTTTTAGTTTTTTCTATTTACTGTAAAATTTAAGAAAAAAGTGTAGCTAAGAGATTTTGCATTTCAGTTCACGATATTTTGTCAATATGTAATTAAGTGAAAAACTGGTGTAAAACCTGTAAAAAACACTTTACTCTTTTTTTCTATGTAATATAAACTTTGAACTTTAAACTTTATTTTTAGTATACACAAAGTATGTTTTTAAAGTATACTTTATTTGTGGCTATGATAACTGTTATTTATCCCAGTTTAATTTGTGCGATTGAAATGATTCTTATTAGTTTTTTTTAACAAATACAAGCCGCAAAGCTATTAGCATGTCTGCAGAAAACAGCCAGGATCTCTGGCCGGAATCAAAACGACAAACTCCGCACTACTAGGATAGCACTGCCGCCTATATGCCACGGCAGCACCCTCGGAATTATTAAATAGTTATAAAATATAAAATCCTCTCTTGCAAATTTTTCCAACTTGGTTCAATGGATAAGAAAAAAAAAATATATACTCGTATAAAAATAAGAAATTCAATTTGTACTTACAATTAACTTTTGTAACATCAAAATCTTTACGTTGCTCCAGTGTCGAGGCAGCTGGTGAGGCAAGTAGTTTATCTGTGTGCTGATGCTGATGCTGTTGGTGCTGCTGTTGCTGATGCTGATGCTGCTGTGCTACAGCAGCTGCTGCAACTGCATTTAAAGCCGATGGAGGTAAACAAGTTATACTACCCATAACACGGGGCGTATGCGTGTCTGTAGAACGTTGTTGTTGTTGTTGCTGATGGGGAAGTGAATGATGGTGGTCATCTCTATCCGTTGTTAACTTTGGTGTTGAGCTATTTTGACTAGACGTTGTTGGATTTATATTGGATGTTAAGTTATGGGTAGGTGTATGAACTAATTCATGCCTGGGTGATGGTGTGGTATTGTGAGCTGCTGATAAATTACTCGATGAAAATCTAGGACTACGTTCTAGCTGTTCATCATTTGATGGCGGTTGATGATGCTGCTGATGATGATATTGATGTTGATGATGCTGGTGATGTTGTTGTTGTAATTGTTGCAATTGTGCCAATTTATCTTGTACACCCTGCAACGAAGGTCTTCGGCTGTGATGTAATGAAGTGTTAGTTTGGCATTCATCCGCATTTGTATTTGTAGAAGTTTGTGCATTTACATGACTACTGTTTGTGGGTGAATGGCGTGTTGAGACTTCTGGACAAGAGGATGCGGTGGCATTTGTATTGATAGTTGTCGGCAGTGGGGGCGGTAATGATGGTGCCGGTGCTGGGGGTGTTAAGGAATGCTCTCTTTTAATTACAACATCTGTATGCACATTATCTACTGTTGTTGGTGATTTGGCATTTGCTGCCGCAGCTGCGGCTGCTGCATTGGCTACACGTGTCAAAGCTAACGCTTGGCTCTGCAATTAACAGAAAATAAATAAGGCATCACTCTTTACTGTTTACTTGAACTAAAAAACAAATATGCTTAAATAAATTCGTAATTAACTATTGTTATTTTTATTTAAGTACTAAAATGCTTAAGATTGTTTTCCATTATTGAATTTATTGTGGTGGAGTTTTTTTTATTAAACTAAATTGCACTTAATATGTAAATCTGTTTTTTATATGGGTTCAAATCAATTGTGTGTTTTTTACTTATATGATCAGTCGGTAAAGAAATACAACCCAAATTTTCAATTTAATTTATTTTATTATTCGACTGATTGTTGCTGATTTTTGATATTATTAAATTTTTATTTTTTCAATTTGGACACCAATAGAGATTTCTATTTGCTGTTAGTGTTCTTTCGTTCTCATTGAGGTTTAAGTTTTAAATCAATCAAGTGATCATACATCGTCGTCTGATCAATGCTTAGGTTTCTGATGACTCATAAGAATTGATTTGATAAATCAAATTGAATAGATTTATTGATTAAAAAACATTGATATTGCAATTGAAAAATAAATTAATAAAATTTTTTGGTCAGTGATATAAAATGTACCAAAATTAACTGGAAGTTCCTCTACAGGGTGTCTATGTTATATACGACGTCCGGTTAACTTTTCAAACTGATTGCAAATATAATCTTCTTGATGACCTGGTTCTTAGCAAAAAAAAAAAAAGATCGGGTTTCGTAAAAAAGTTCCTAAAAACCTTCTAGGTTCAAAATCATAGAGAAGAAAAACACATAAGGGCGTTGACTAACCTACTGTAATTAATAAGCATCGGCCCCTTTTTTTGTAGGCTATTCAATAACTTTAACGTAGAATTTAAGCACATGCTCACAGGTGAGGGTAATAGATTGTATTTTCGTTCAGATATAGAAATTATAAATATTATCTAAGTAGATCAGATGGCTGCCGGTGTTGCTGATTGGTAGCACTGCTAAGGTTGTTATCCGGTAATTATCGGTTCGATTCGGGCCAAAGCCCTTGATTATAAAAAATTATGAAACAAAAGAACACTAGTATCATTTACACCGTCTTAAGGAGCAAACTTACTCGAATGATTCATTCTCATTCTCACAATCAGAGTAATTAGGTAACCAGTTAACCAGTCCTAGCGCATTCTACTCTATTTCCTTTCACACTTAAGTTGTAGGGGTAATTAATTAAAGAAAATGCCTGAAAAAGTCCATTATCCGTTCCCCCCGAAGGAACAGCATTAAGATATGGTTACTTGCCAAGATGCAGAACCGTAACTGCCGTTCGTTCGATATAAATAAAGATTGATTTTAAATTGCAGCAATCAAATTCAGTTTCAACTCTTGCAGTGTGCAGATATAATTTCTACGACACCAAGGATCCTCGAGGTAGAGCTTGTGGTGGCTCGGGAATTCTATTAAAATCGCGAATAAAACACTACCTACTAAATGACCTTCGTGAAGAATATCTTCAAGCAACGAACATCTGCATTGAAAATTTTTATCAAAAGCTTGTGATATCATCTGTTTACTCTCCTCCCAGGTTTTCAATTTCAGAGAGTCAATATACCGCATTTTATACAACACTGGGGTCCCGTTTTCTAGCAGCTGGCGACTACAATGCTAAACACACATTTTGGGGCTCACGTTTAATCAGTCCTAAGGGTCGTGTTTTGTTTGACACAATTTCAAAAATGGGTTTGAATGTAGTTTCAAGTGGTCAGCCAATATATTGGCCAACGGATCGTCAAAAAATTCCTGATGTTATCGACTTTGGAATTATGAAAGGTGTGCCCAGCGAAATGATTGAAGTAGATGCATCTTTGGATTTGTCTTCATATCACTTGCCTACTATTATCACTATTTACTCACACACAACTGCAAGACCAACATGTGATTTTCCGCTGACATCTGCAGGTATTAACTGGCTGAAATACAAAAAATATTTGAGTGCCTATTGCACGGAAAATATGCCATTGAGAACACCTACTGACATAGAAAATTCTATTAAGTTGTTTGAAGCACATGCTAAACAAGCTGCTCTTAATGCTTCTTCAATTCAACCAAATCAACAAGCGAGATTTAACAATATTTTTTGTGCAGATATAGAAAGGCTATTGACTGAAAAACGGAGAGCGCGACGAGAATGGCAACGTTACAGATCCCCCCAGCTAAAGTTAAGGCTAAAGGAATGCACCAAACAGCTCAGAAAAGTTTTACAAACACAAAAAACAGCTTCGCTGCAAAAATTTCTTCAAGAACTCGATGCAACACCACAAACAGATTATTCGCTATGGCGTGCAGCCAGAGGACTTAAAAGGCCAGTGATTTGCAAACCTCCATTACGAGATTCGAATGGTGACTGGGCAAGAACTGATGCTGAAAAAGGTGATCTATTTGTTAAGCACCTAGAAACAGTATTTACACCGAATATTTCTACTGATATTGTTGAACTGCCACCAGTCATCTCTCTACCAGAAATACCGTTAAGATTTAACATGACGGAGATTTAAAATACTATTACTAGTCTTAACACCAGAAAAGCCCCAGGTGTCGACAAAATAAGCAACAAAATGCTTCAAGAATTGCCTTACACTGCAAAAAGAATAATACTATTCATTTTTAACAGTATTCTACGCCTAGAACACTATCCTAAAGAATGGAAGGTTTCGCTAATTACTATGATACCAAAGCCCGGCAAGGATCATACAAAGGTTGAATCCTATCGGCCTATTAGTTTACTGTCTAACATTTCAAAACTATTTGAAAAACTGTACATGAGCAAGCTGATGCCTATAGTGACTAGAAGTGGATGCATTCCAGATCATCAATTCGGTTTTCGCAGACAACATAGCACTATTGAACAAACTCACAGACTTGTGAACGTAGTTAGAGACACCTTTGAAAAAAAGAAATACTGCTCTGCGCTCTTTATTGATGTCTCACAAGCTTTCGATAAAGTATGGCACGAAGGTGTTATCCACAAATTAACACGCAATGTCCCCGCAAACATCGTCAAGCTTTTAAAAAGCTATCTAGAGGAACGAAAATTTGTAGTTAGGGAAGGCAATTTTTTAAGCCCTCCGCAGTCGATCGAAGCCGGAGTTCCCCAAGGCAGCATCTTCGGTCCCTTACTTTATTTAATTTATGCCTCTGACTTACCGTTAAGCAGTAACATTCACACGACAACATTTGCTGATGATACAGCTTTTCTAAGCGTTCATGAAAATCCAGTAGAAGCTTCCATCAACTTACAAGGGTATATATCCAAATTGGAAAAATGGCTTAAACAATGGCGTATAAAAGTTAACGAGCAGAAATGTGTACACGTCACTTTTACGTTGCGAAGGGAAACATGCCCGCCTATACAAATCAACACCGAGACTATTCCGCAACATACTGTAGTCAAATATCTAGGCGTTCACCTTGATCGTCGTTTAACATGGAAATCGCATATAGACGCAAAGTTGATGCAATTGAAATTAAAAACAGCCCAAATTAATTGGCTTATGGGAAGAAATTCTATACTGAGCCTAGACTGTAAACTTCTACTATACAACGCGATACTGAAACCAATATGGTCCTATGGAATCCAGCTATGGGGCACTGCCTCAGCATCGAATGTAGAAAAAATTCAAAGGCGACAAAATAAAATTCTACGTACAATAACTGCAGCCCCCTGGTATGTCAGAAACCATAAAATTCATAAAGATCTAGACGTTCCGTTGGTAAAGACAGTATTTTCGAAACACGCGAAAAAATACATTAAAAAACTTGAGTTGCACCCAAACCCACTTGCGCGCAATTTTCTAGATTATAGAGGCCACACCTGGCTTAGGAGGAGGGACACTCTTTCTATCAGCCGTACACGAGAGATGTAAAACAACAAAAATCAACCGTTGTAACTAAAAATTTTGTTTAGCATTGGCTAAACTTATATTTAATATTTTTAGATTTAAGATTTGAAATACTTATTGATGTTTGAATTTATTATTGAAGATTCAATAAATAATATACATACATACATATATATAAAAAAAAAAAAATTGCAGCAATTTATGAACAAAGTTTATTATCACAAATTCTACTAAACGCCTTAGAATTTTTTAAAGACACATGCGTACTGCTGAAAGTTTTCCAAAAAAAGAACGATAGTAGTCGAGATCTTATTAGTTTACAGTGATGGGTAAGCCATTACTATTCGCATTATTCTGTCATTCCACTGAACTCAATTCGGATCGAAAGTGGTTTCAAATCTTAAAGTTGTTTCATTAGAAAAATAATATTTTTAAATTTAAAACAGAATTTACAATGAATTTTTTATACCAACTTCATTTGTAGTAAACAATAAAAAGGCTTGCATACTTTTAGGAGCGTCAGCTAAATAAGCTTTGCATGTATGTAAGCAAGCTTATTGGAAGCTTTGCTAATAAAAACAATTTAATCAAACGCCAATGAGTAGAAACAAGTTTATCACTGCATAATCGAGAAACAAAATAAATGAAATCTGAAGACTGTAAATCAAAAACTAAAATTACGGAATTTAAACCATTCTGATCGGAATATGCGACTTAAACGATTTTATATTTTTAACGATTTTATTGAAAATTGTATGATATTTTCTAATTTATTGAGACATTGTTTTCCATTACTTTCTAGACGGCAGATCTCGCAAGTCCCTGTTTTCTTTTTGACAAAAATTATGACAAATAAATTGTTTTTGAAGTTTTTTGCTGTATAAAAAGGAATTTGAAGAAGAAAAATATTACTAAATAGTTAAAAAACCAGTATCAGCAGCATAAAATTTTTACATGTTTGGAAGGAACAGCTTTATTAGCTTCTCCAACAACTCTTAATCCTTTACAGCATCCAATACTTCTTCATGAAGACCTTTTTATTTCGCATTGATTTACCAGGCAACATAATCAACATGGCTTTTCTAACCAAAAAAAAAAAGAAAATTTTTTAAGAAAAAACAAAAAAAAAAAAAACACTAGCAAACAAATAACATCATGATAACAAATCAAGTTTCAATATAATAATTTATATGAAGACTGAAGACTACCTGTTGCGATGTATTATTATGAGACAAGTAAACGTCAACATTTGGAAGGTAACAATTGATGAATTCAAAGCTAAAACAAAATACAGGCAACAGCAATAACAGAAAAAACTGAAAGAAAACCTACAAAAAAAATTAGCCAAACATTCCAATCAGAGAAATTACAAGAGTTTGAAAATAATGAAAAATCATCAAAAAAAGCAAAAAAAAAATAAATATTGACCACTGCCCAAACAACAGCAGCAACAAAATAAATGTTTAAATAAATGAATATTTTTGTGGTGGCGCAAAACAGAAGCTAAAGTATGAAAACAATTTTTGGTAGTTTTTGATTTGTGCAAATAATACAAGAAAAAAATTAAAAATTCTAAAGCCGTAAAAAAAAGATTTAAACCAGACATTGTTACTACAAGTGATACAAAATTCTTAAAGATAAACATTTGTTGTTGCTTTTCTTTTTATTTTTTTTTTTTTTTTTTGGTGTTTTGGTCTACCCATCACTCCACATAAAATTGAACCAAAGAAGAGTAAAGAGCCTTCTTAGTTAAGATCAAAATCTAACTAAAGAACAAAAAAAAAAAATTCGTAAGCAGTAGCAGGAGCTGCAGCAGCAGTTGCCCAAAATGATTGGCAGCTTATATCATGAGGGCAACAGTAAAAAACTAATTTTTTTTGTTAAGTTCTTCCGTAAGTTATTTGTCAAGTTTTAGTTAAACTTAAGAAACCAGCTACCAGCAGTCATCGAACATACACTGACTCACAAGGCAACGAAAGCAATAAATAAAAAAAATTAACCCTGTTTTTGCCCACAAAAAAGGACGTGATTTTCAAACTAATGAGGATTATAAAAATTAAATATGTATGAGTAGTTTGTTGTACAATACTTTTTTGTTGTTGTTGCTTTTTTAATTCATACACATTTTTTTTATTGCTTCAAAACAAAGTCTTAAGAAAGCAAAGTCTCAGTAGCTTTCGCATTTAAATATGATAACAATTATTATCTTTGAAAATATTCTGACAAAATAACACTGATAACCAGTAGTAGTAGTACGAATTTGTATCAACTCGGCTGCACGTTTTAAAAGCTAATTGTTGCAGTTTTGTGTGTGTTTTTTTTATAGCTTTAAGGCATTTAAATATCCGGCAGATTCTTGTGTGCGTAAGCGCCGAAATTTTAGCATTACAAAATTTTGTTTTTGATTACTTTTAGGCGTACAGCTTATACATGGGTATACAGTATGTGACAGAATAGCATTCCGATCAAAGTTGTTTCAATTCTGTAAATTGCTGCTACAGACAACAAAATACGAACGTTTTGGTTGTGATCAAACCACTTTTAAGGCTCAAAATAAAATTGACAGACTTTTCCACTAAAATCATTAAAAGTATTTATGTATACAATAAAATATTGCTAGCTTTTAGGAGGGTCTCATGTACATTTTATTATAAGCCTTCCATGTTAATAAAAAAGTTTAATATGAGCTTTGCTATAGAATATAAATAATTTTAGTTTCGCACTGTGAAATCGAAATGCAAGCTGAAATAAGGAAGCTGAAGACTGCAGACCGTTTTAGCACGCCTTCTAGTTACAGAGATACAAGAATAAGAGTGATTTTAATATATTTTGATTACAGACCCTATTATTCTTTTCAGTATGAATCCGGACAAATGAAATTTTAACATGTAAGGCAAAATGAGAAATGCGGACACTAACATTAAAACTAATTCCAAGCGAATTAATAAATTCGACGTTTTTTGAAGTCGGTTAAAAAAACAAAATTTTGTGCGAACATTTTATAGACAGACTGTAGGTACATTCACTAATATTTTTTAAATTTATTTATTAAACTCACTGCTCCTAAAAGAAGGGATCTAATATAAACCAGTTGCACAACGATGTGATGCATAATAATGAATATTAATCAATAGTTTCATTAAAAATAAAACAGTCAATTGAGAGCATTTCGAAGCTGATGCCAATCATATTATTTTTAGGGGGCCATTTTAATCGCAAAATCAGCTAAACAATGCAAACGAACGATGTGAATCGCTATCGTTATGGAAAGTAGTTGTCCTTGTGTATACAGACCCGACTCGAAATTCAAATATTGGTGCCACCTGGCATATCCGCAAAAAAATACGACGACTAAATAAAATAGATTCCGATCAAAACAACTTAATAAATAAACTGCAAAAAAAAAAAAATTTAAATTAAATGCGTTTTGCGTATGCCCTTAAATCTTAGAATTTCAAACTGATCAATTTAATATCTACAGCAACCGAAGGTTGCATTGCTCTGATGTATCAGCGATATGCAGTAGCTCTTATTATCATAATCACAATCACTCAACATATTTGCAGCACTAATACCAATTTATTCTGCAGCACACTAACACAAACATATACACATTACATACGCACATACATAATAATATTTCATACTTCTTTTAAAGTGTGCATATATATTTTTTTTATGTTTCTGGCTGGCATAATGCATCATCAAAAGAAAATATGCTAAAGATCAATTTCGTCATAACTGCAGGGCGATCAATTAAAATTTTTGTTGATCGAATTTTCGTCAATCTTTTGACATGTGCGTACCAACAACAACTATAATAAACATACATAAACTGATATTGTCTACCATGTTAATGAAATGCGTTACATACAAGCCCGGTATTAATACTAAACAGTTAAGCACAATAAAGATTCATTCATGGCTCAAGAGATGGGATGATGGATGGATGGTGGCATAAATGCAGGATATTTTATTTTTTTTGAAAACCTTAAGGCTAAAGTAAAATTTAATAAGTAATAATACAACAACTCATCTTACAAATAAAAAAAAAATTGATTAACATTTTTTTGGCTTTGAGTTCTTCTTAATTTAACTTTCAGTTTAAAACCTTTCAGATCTTAAGACATGTCCAGCAGATTTTGATTTAAAATAACTTGTGTCTGTTTTTTTGTTTCTTTATTAACACTATTAAAATAATATTCTTAAACAGCGATTACTTTTGTGCTTGATCATCGCTAACTTGTTGAGACTACCGTAGAATATTATTAAATGTAGTCAAAACCATATTTTGTCAAAATTTGGTTTAAATTTCGGCCAGACACATTTAAAGGTTTTATGTTTTATGCTAAAAACTTTGATTGTGTTATTAAGCAAAAATCCAATTAAAACATAAATTATCTTTAGCCCATTTAAGAGGAATTTCTGAAAACTGTCATTAAAGCTTATCCATCGAATATGTTAGTGGATGCATCAGAACTACCGGTTTATGTTCAGCATATTCAAATTTCTAAAATGCTTGCGGTTGTTTAAGCCTGTTTCAAAAATATATAGAAGTACAAACAGATAAAAGGATTAATTTTTAAAAAAATACAATATATTGATATTAAAATTGCTACTCAGCAAAACTTTGAGTTAAAATATTAAAAAAAAACTTCTGTTATGGAATGTTTACAAATTAATTTAAGGCAACATTGGCTTAGAATGATCAACTTGAAATTTTTAATAGTTTTATTCGTTTGAAAACACAAAACGTAACAAATATTGTGCATGTCTGGACTGAGGATTGAACTCATGCCATTTACTGTTAAGGTTGCATTTTATATCCTGTTCTTGATGTAAAATGGCCATTTCTGAGACGTCTTTAGTATTCTTCTGATGTGTAAGTTGTTTCTAAGCTGACTGTTTTGGAATGCTTTCTTTCAAAGATGTCAAACTAAAGTCTCTGTAGATAACGTCGCATCAATTCGAAAACTTTCCATTTTAAAACTTCTTTCACGATCTTCTGATGCCTTATTTGGTCTTAAGGTAGACGTTTTAGAAGGATGATTTCACAAACGTTTATCATGTTGATGTAATGTCGCCGTAGGTTTTAAAGCAGCAATTCGAAAACACGTCTCCCACATTCTTCTGATGCCCCGTTTTCTCTTCTGTCTATTTGCCAGTACGACTGGAAATTTCTGATTCTTTTAATTACTGAATACTTTTCATTCGGATAGAAGATACTTTCAAAAATTGAACTTTTAGGGAAAGTTATAGATAATTTATCACGGAGTTTGACATCATGCTTTAAATTTTTATTGAATTTACTTACAAAAATACAACTCTGAAAGTATTTACTGGGTAACTACATTTGTGTATTGAGTACCCGAAAAACTAAAAAAAAATTCTCGTTAGTCTATGGGTAGGTGCCACACCCACATGCCCAGTCTGTAAGCTCTTTTCTGCCACAAGGCGCATTATAAGTTATTTCAAGTTTCTTAAAGATTAGCTCCAAAAATACGTCAATATAATTTAGATTTTTAAAGGGTAGTTGCCACGCCCACACATGTTATTTTGGCTATTTTTTTAGATTAATGCACAAAATCACTGTCGTTATTACTTTCTAAGATATATTAAAAGAAATTTTTATAAAATAAATTAACTGCCACGCCCATTCGTTTAGCAAACAATACTTTCTCCATAAAAACTTTATAAAATGCTTTTGAATTGAAATACTGAAGAAACATATACCGCACAATTATGAATTATTAATTGCGATTTCCATAAGGGAAAAAGTAAATATTTTTAACGAGAGGAAAAGTGAACATCTATTTTCTATCAGTCGTATCATTTCTTTTCTTATAAAAACTACAATTAGTAATAGGAGGACTGTCTAAAGGAAACAAAAATTTCATTTATAGTTGATCTGCTACCCTATTGTTCCTTCCTGATCAAATAAAATTGCATTGTTCTGTGCAAAAACCTTTTAAATTATTGATCCGAATATAAAATATTGAGAGATAAGGAGGGACTTAACCTCTAAGACTTTGAAAATGCTTGACTAGCCAATTTTAAGAAATTATATGAAGATGTATATCCAGGGTCAGCAATTCGAACTTTGAAACTTCCAAGGCCATTAAATCAATTTTTATTTTTTTTGTTTGTCTAATTTCCAATCAATCTAAATAAGAAAGCAATCAACGCACACCACAAACATATTGATTTAATCCTTTTTAGTTCTATTGCAAAAAACAAAAACTATAAAAACCTACAAAGATTTCTCATACTTAAATAAATTAAGCGAACTTATAATTCTTAAATATACATAGGTATAAAAAAGTATCAATTAGTATAAAAAACTAGGAAAATTATAACAGGAATATTTTATGATTGCAATAAAAAACAATATGTTGAACTAATTCACTTTAAAAAACTTTTGGAATCCTTGAAAAAACCTTTTTTTTTTTTGCTATTAATATTTAAGCATATTAAAGCAAAACTGAAACACATACCTAAATACTTATTAAAAATTCGCAACAACAAGCAAAAAAACAAATAATATTTTAGCTTCTAATTTCATAAAATTATATTTCAATGGTTTTTATACACCTATTTTTGCAGGCGTTTAAAAATTGTTAATACCTATTTGCGAAATACCAAAGAAATAAGCAAATAACCAACGAGGCAAAAGATCACCACCACATGATTCATTAGTTTAATATGTTGGTGCAAAAAACAAAGCAAATACTATATTAAGAAAAAGTCTTTAAAACAAGAAAAAAAAAACAGGGAAAAAAACGAAACTAAATATAAAAAAAAAATGTTCGATTATCCAATCACAAAAAACTTGAAGAAATTTTTTCAACATTTAAAGCAGCCAATGATAAACACGAATATTTTACAGTTTTTAAATAAAAATAAACAAAAACACAAAAACCAGACATTCAAAAATGCCAGTGATCACAAAACTTCTCACACAATAAAAGCTGAACAAACAGCTAAAACTGATCGCCAAAAAAAACACTCCAAACGAATCGAATTGTTGAAATATGCCACAACAAAATAAATAAAAACAAAAAAAAAAAAAAAAGACAACACAAAACGATAGAAGGAGAAACAAACTCCTACTAAGCCGCCAAAAATTTCAACAAGAAAAAAAAACCCAGAAAATTTGTATAAAAAATATATCAACAGATTCGTGAAGAAATCACAAGAATCATTTTTATCAACAGCTAAAACCACCTACACTTTAAGACAAGGTAATAGGAGATAGACTTAATGACAGACACATCTTAACAGTTGTAAGCTAATGCACAGCTACAACCATGGAACACAGAATTGCTTATTGATGACTGTGCTTTCTTAAGGATAAGATTAAGTTAAGTTTTTCTGTTCATGATTATCAATAATGGCTTACTCCATAATAATAGAATAAAATGGATAAAAATCTAAACTCCAAACATTAGCAGTGATCGTAGTCTGCTACTACCGCAAACTACTAACTGAGCAGGGTTACCGTTAGGAATTTTTGAAAAGTCGCACAAAAGGTCGTTTTATAAAACTAAAGTCGCACATCTTTTTTTTAATTTTTTTTTTTTTGATTAACAAAAAAAAAAAAAAAACAATTGAACAAAACAAAAACCTTATTGCAGAATCCATTTTTATCATATTTTGTAACATGTTCAGATGCATTATATATGCTTCTATACATATTTTCCCGTATACTGAACAAATTTACTTAAGTTTTAATAAATTTGGCTGTCGTATGCTGCCAAAGTCAAATGGATGGGATTTCTGCTAAGAAAAAAATCAAGTTAGGTTAAGATATGTTTTACAAAATTTAAAAATCTCCAAGTAAAGCGCAGTGAGATTTTTACTTTAATTGCAGTCGTTTGATCTTGGTGCATTATTTCTTATTTATTTTTTAGGTGAAAATATTTGTACTTCAACAAATTTTTATTCTATAATAGAACTAAGGAATACATACATAAATACTATTTTTTTGAAATTTCATTTCTATACTTAAAAATAAGTTCATTACAGGGAATACAGTATTCTATATCTTTATCTATTAAATTTAAAGCTGAAAGCATAGTGTTGCATGTTTTTACTTTTAATTTATTAGTTAATTTATTTTTAAGTAAAGCTAGTTTCGAAAAAATTCTTTCTGCACAAGCACTGCTGTGAGGTAGAGTTAGTACATGTACGGCCAGTTTGTACAAATTAGGAAACATTGGTTCGTCTAACGAATTCTTCAAATTACCAATTTTATGCCAAAATTGTATACATGACAAGCGTGGTGAAATAAGTTTACCAGGTGGTCTCGTAACGCCAGCTCATTATATTTTGCTATGATAATTTCGTGGATATCACACGTCAAAATGGTGTAATTTTTTGACAAGCATTATCCACTTTTTTGTTATACATATACTTATTTCACCATGATGATAATAAAAGTGTTGCCAAATGAACAATAATATGCGAATTGCTTTTAAATTTTGACGATTTTTTTTATAAAAATAATAAAAACATTTTTTAATTTACTGCAAATTAAATGCTTTTTGTGAGAAACTACAAAAAAGGGTAAAAAGTTGCAACAAAATTAAAAAAGTCGCAAAAGTAGGTGATAAAAAAAAGTCTCACAAAAAGTCGCAGACCGCCGAAAAAGGGTCACATTGCGACTTTAGTCGGGTGAACGGTAACGCTGCTACTAACACGTCGACCCGGCTTCACAGATGGTATGAAAGAAACAATAATAAAAAAAGCTGATTTACGAACCATTAATATGGAAAATTATTGAAACTTCGTGACTGCCACTGAGATCTAAGCGGCAAACCATTTTGATGATGAGATCGTTGGTAATCCCGGAACATCAAACATCAGTTAAATCTTCTTCTGGAATTTTCTATATCACAAAAAAATAATTTAATAAAAAATTAAATTAAACGAAGCTCTGAATAACTCAGAACTTTGTGTACATATAAAAATTAGATTGAATAAAATGAGAAAGAAATAGACAAACTCAATAAATAAGGAATGAATCATTAGTCCTTTTATCCTAGAGTTCTGCTCATTTATCCATGGTTTTATATCTAAATGCATTAATTGTTTACACAGAGAGAAAAAAAAATAATCCCAAAACCTACTTTGGGAAATATTAAACAGTGTCGAAAATGTGGTAAGTATAGATTTTCTTGAATCAAGTATAAAAAGATTGATTAAAGTACGGATTATTTAATCCCAAATAACTCGCCTTAAATGAAACCTGATGATTTTTGGGGAATAGTCTTTGAGTATTATGAGATTGATTAATCCGTACTTAAATCAATCTGTTTATACTTGATTCAAGAATATCTATACTTATCGTGTTTTTGACCACTACATAGGATTGACTTACGAACGGTTTGGGAGTAGTTTTAGGATTTTCTTAACTAAAATTCTAACATTCATCTATGAAAGGACGTTCAGCAAGCAAAATGAGTACTAATCTTTTAAGTCGGCCCATACGAACAGTAATTTTTTTCATAATTTTTTTTTCCCGAAACAAAACGATTTTACGATTAAGATCAGTATTGTCACTTTGACGAAACTCAACTAACTCGTTAGTGGTTAAAACAGCAGCCAACAAGGACTCAAACAACGATCGTCCGATGATCATCATCACAATTTAAAAGATGACAATTGAACATATTAAAGTTATGTTAAATAACAAATCTGAAAATATTTGTGTTGCCTAAAACGGGTGCAAAGTATGAAAAAGTAAAAGGTTTTTGCGACAAAAAAATATATATTTTATAAAAATTAACAAAACCATTAAAAGAAAAAGTGTTGAGCCACTCGCTCAACAAAAAAAATTAAACATAAAGCACAAGAATTCCTACTTTTTTTAATGTCAGATGATCGATGATGAGTTTAAATTGCGTTGAGGTATGATCATTTCAATATGCTGTTTTGTTTTTAAGGCCAAGAAAATAATTTTGCTGCCAAAAAAGATTGTGTGACAAAACAGTAGCTGTTCAACAACTAACTATTCTTCCTTCCTTGTAGCCCGTACATATATTCATACATACATTCTTACATACACACACCAGCATTTATGCGAGGCATAAATATACATACGGAAAGGCAACACCAGGAATAAATCAAAAAAGCTAATTTTTAAATAAAAATGAACTACTATAGAACGCCTCCAGTCATGCTATTGAACAGAGACTTTTTGATTTTGATTTTTTTTCACTCCTATGTTGTTGTAATCGTTGTTATTGTTGTTGTTGTTGCAGTAGTATGTTGTATTATACATATATATTTTGTTTGTGATCAATATTGTTTGGGTTCTGTAGTCTTCAATTTTTGGTATACGTGTTTTAGCGATCATCACTTTGATTGCCAGTTTAGTTCTCTGCTGATGTTCCTTCCATCTATCTTCCTTTATATATATATGTATATATTTTTTTTTGTTGGTTAATAAAATCAGATTTTTGATGAAATTATTCCTTGATATTTTTTCAATGCAATTTTTGCCTGCGGGACATTTAAACATGTCTAATTATTTATGCGTTTAAATGAGAAAATTTTTCTTTCAGCTACTGTTTTTTTTCTTCTTCTGCTTTTGTTTAAGTATAATTTTGTTTTGGTATGTGTGATGAGTATTGGGAATATTATGTCGCCGTATAATGAAAAATATTTCTTAAACATTGTGTTTTTGGAGATGAATTTTTGATCCTTCAACTTCGTGTTTTCTGGCTGATCACCATGATCATCATTTCGGACATGATCTTTATAAGAATAAATTTTAGCAGACATTGGACTTTTGTATGTTCGTACAATAAATAATTGATAGTTTGAGAGACATACGCATATTTATAAGGTCTGTTTTTTGGGTTTTTTTAATTTTTATTTTTTTTTTTTGTATGAAACGAATACACGACGAACATTGTCAGAGATATTTTGTAATGCAGGTATTATTATAATTTTAATTTTTACTCAAAAAAGCGAAAAAAAAGAAAAGAAAATTTAAACATGAGATAACAGTTTTTATGGTTATTATAGATTATATATTTGGCATTTCATTACATTAAAAGAGGCATATGGGTTTTAACGAATAAGAAAGAATATGAAAAATTTTAGAATAAATTTGACCAAAGAAAACTTTTAGTATTGAAATTATATTCGCCGATTACACTAGCCAACCAACCGTAAGCACAATTTAAATAAATTGTAAAAATAAGCTTATAATAATGGATTTTTATACATTTTTGTAAGCACACCTTTCATAAGCTTATATCCTTAAAAAGTTTTAACAATTTTTAATTTCTGCATAGGTACATTTAAAATGTTATTCATGATAATAATACTAATTTTAAAATTAATTTAGATAATGGTGCCTATTCCAGAAAATGCGTCGAAGAAGTGAAAATTGACATGCAAACAAAAACAAAATTTTAAGAATTGTTTTTGCTTTTCATACATTTTTAAAATTAAATATATGTAGTCAATTTTTTTTTTCCATGTAAATTTTCACTTCTTGGACGCGTTTTCTGGAATAGACACTAGAGTTGTCAACCGATTAAGAATAATTCGATTAATCGATCAAACAAAACTAAATTCTTGTTCGAATAATTTTAAAATGCCGAATTTCGAATAACGAATAAATCGATTAATTTATGTCAATTAATCGAACATATTTTTGCATACGTAAAAAATGTGTTAAATTTGTTTGTAAGATTTGAAACAAAGCGAGTACTTTATTATTTTGGATTTTTGTAGTTGTTGTCGTGCTATGTTTTAATAAATGAAACGTTAAACAATTTTCAAGAATGGGTTTTTTTCACTCTCAGATGAATAAGTTAGAAATACACTAAAGCCAAAAAATTGAGCTCGGTTTGGAAGTACATACATACATATTTTACCAAGATTAAAAATGAAAAAAAAAGAAAGTCACATGTAACAAGTGTCCTAAAGTATACAAAATTGTTGGATCAACAACAAAAAAAAAATAATAATTATTTTGCAATAGATTTACTAAAACGCATTAAAATAAGAATAAATAAGAGACGTATAAAACTTTAAAATACGTTTATAATATTTTTTAAATTCTGGAAATTTTCCGTGCAATGAAAGTTTTCAAATATTCTTTAAAAATTTAAACTAAAGAATATGCTAATTAATTATACTCTAGATTATTTTATGTTGAAAGTAATCACAAATATATATAATAATAAAGTAATGATATAGAAGAAGTTATTATTAATGAAAATAACAATCTTTTATGCGAATTAAATAATTCTATTCAAAGTATTAAAAATTCAGTTAATAAAAAAGAATTCAGCGATCGATTAGACGATATAGTATATTTGGAAAAATCTAAAAAAGAGCAGAAAAATTAGATATTTAAACTATTTCATGCTTTTCTCACTACATCACCTACCTCGACAATTAGCAGAGTTTTTTCAAAATCTAATTTAATAAAAACAAAAACCAAAAATCGTTTGAAAGCAAAAAAAAAATTTGTTTTTAAAAGGTTATTTCTTAAGAACATCCTAAATTGTCTAATTTGAGATATTTTGACTGAATAAAACATGTGTGTTTGAAGTATTAAAATCGAAGTAATCTCAGTTATTACATTTTTAAGTTTTTTTATGTATTAT
The DNA here is from genome assembly GCA_947311025.1 of Lypha dubia. Classification (NCBI taxonomy): domain Eukaryota; kingdom Metazoa; phylum Arthropoda; class Insecta; order Diptera; family Tachinidae; genus Lypha; species Lypha dubia. The sequence goes on along the minus strand of OX371264.1, from coordinate 87,413,492 downwards.
TAATTTTATGTATATTTTTTTGTTGATAAAAATAAAATTTTACATTTGAGCATGTACTCAAGTATTTATGTTTTAAATTTAATTTATTTGTTGCGGGTTAGCAATATCTAAATATATATTTCGTTGGTAGCTATACCAACTCATCAGTAGATGTTTTACCCTTTAGTTTAAAAAAAATGTAAAGCTTTGTAATTCACAAATTTATTTGTGAGTTTTCGTATAAATGGATGAGCTTTAAAATTTTTTAAACATAAAAGGTAAAACATCTACTGATGAGTATTTTGATAAAAGTTGATAAAAATATTAACTATATAATTTTTAATTTATTTTGATTATATACTCTACTTATGCATTTTTGTGTTAATGACAAACTTTTATTTTTTGTCAATAAATTATTTTTAAGCATTTTTTTATTCGTTGTTCTCATCGATTAATCGAATAAATTTTTAGCTTTAATCGTTTGATCGAACGAACAAAAACTATTATTTGAATTATTCGAACAAAGTTGAAAGGCGAATAATTGACAACTCTAATAGACACCAATAATTCAACACATCTGATTGGAAATAACTTATGTTCGCTTATGGTAAGTATGGTAGAATTTGGTATAATTTACAAAAAAAAAAAAAATTTTGGTTAAAAAAATCCTTACAATGTTATATTTATTCCTAAGCTTACAATAATATTAAGAATGTAAGCTTTTCACAAGCACAACTAGAAGACAATTATTAGAAAGCTGATTTTATAATTACAGTTTTTAGCTTATCACAAGGTTTAAATTTTTATAAAAAATTATATAAACTCTTTATACAGGGATTTGACTTTTCTTAAACTTGTGCTTGCAAGTTTTTACAAGTGATTTTTGAATAGCTTTTTTAGTACTATAACTTTTTTGTAGGGTCGCTAAGTAATATACTTGCAAAGAAGAAAATTCCTGGTACATACCCCAAAAGACCTGATGACAAAATTTGACACTTTTAAAATTAAAAAAAATATTCCAAGGACATTTATGTCCCACACAGTCTTTCAACGTTGGAGATCATTATAATTCACTTTAATCCTTAAAAGGATCCTATCTAAATTCTATAAATAAAAATGTTTAAAAAATCTATAATTGTAATTTTTATTTTATCTACGAGTACTAACTAATTTGAATAAATTTAACAGGATCCTAAACACTAAGCCCTTATCATGCAGTACATTTTTACTTAAAGCCTTGATTTTATGAATAACTTCTGTCAAGTTTTGACCAAAAATGTGAAAAACTCCAACATCATCTTCAAACAACAATCCTTACAACAGCAACAGCAAAAAATTTGGAAAAAAGAGTTTTAAGCATGACAAAAATTCATGTTCTTGCCATTACGTGACGATTACTTTTATGCAACACATTGGCTCTGGCAAGACACAACCAACGAAAAATCTCCAAAGTCTGCTGTTTCCCTCAAAATTGTGTTCTTTTTTGCTGCTACCACTACTTATCATCTTATTGCCTGCTACTGCTGCTACTGATGGTGTTGTTGCATTCGATTGAATATATTTTATATTGTCGAAAATGTTGAGCATATTATGGCAAGTGCGATCATCGTTATAAAAGCTACTGGATTTTTAATGTGTTTTAATCATTAAACGCACATCTCCAACGCAAGTTCTTGTGGACAAAATAAAAGGAGAATGATGCACCAAAAAAAAAAAAAAAAAAAATTATACAAAAATTTTTATGAGTTTACAGCGTGACATGTAAAACAACAAAAATCTGTGCAGCAAGCAGTGGGTCTAAAGCTTTCTGTTATGAAAAGAGTTCGGGATTTTGTGAAATCAGGCGTTAATGAAATTTCACTCAGTCATTATCATTTGTTCCTAGTTTTAACGGTGATCGTGATCAAATATGCCACGATTTATTGAATATTTTACAAAAAAAAAGTTTATACCCCACACTGCAAAAGTCCTTGAAAAATATTGTTTAGCAAAAAACTTTTGTAAAAAATACATTTTATTATCAGAAATTTTTTTAAAAATATGAAAACGGACATGTCACACTGTTTACTGGTTTTTTTAAACAAAAAAAAAAAAAAAAAAAACGAATAGTAAATATTTGCTACCGTTGTATGTTGCAGAAATAAATTGTTTTTTTTTTTTAATAAAAATTAAATAACGTGGTTACTGCAGACAAGTCACAACAAACAGGCAACAGCAACAGTGTGTTTGTATTTGTTATTGACTGCAGCCATTGCACCTTCTTCAATATTGATTATTGATGACCAAATTTGATGTCGAGTAGTGGTGGCTGAAATCAACTATCTTCTTGATGATTTTTTTTTCTGTTCTTTTTATTATCTTATATTTTTTTCATCACAATTCTTGCCGTGATTTTCTTCTTATTGCTTGATGAAATGTGAATTAAGGCAATAAATTGAGCTGATAAATATTATTAATAAAGTTTCATTTTTGTAGTTTTTCGTAATATTTATTGCTTTTACTTGTAGCAGTTTTTTTTCTCTTTTGTTTTTTTTTTTTCAACGAAGTCTTTTAGTTAAAATTTAAATATTCTTTTAAAAATGTGTCAGTGAGAATGTTAAAATTTTAAATTATATAATTAAAGTACTAAAAAACAACAACAAAAAAATAAACATCACAGCTTGCTTATGTATTTTGTTAAAAGCGGTTATAAGGATAAAACTGCAAATTGTTGCCAACAATCTTTTTAATGATGATGATTAAAGTCGCAGATTTGATTTGAATTTTTAATGTCGCAATTACTGCCTGCCACAGAGATGTGAAACCAACGAAACGGAATGTTAAAAAAGGTGCTGATTAATTAAGACTAGTGATATGTATTGCCATAAATTAACAAAAAAATTTAACTAAATGAAAAAATCGACAATATCAAAAGGAATTTTTTTTAGCAGTTAAAGCTAAAGATTTAATGCTTTTGCGGTTACGCTTTACCCACCTGAAAAATTTTTGTATAGATTATGTATAATTTGATGTTAACAAGCAGCCGATTTTCAGAATATATCAGAAAAGAAATGCTATGAGATTGGTTAAAGTAAGACAATAAGGACAAAATCTTTATGCTCGGCTTAGGGACACAAATGCAGAAAATCGCAGAGGTGAATTTCCCAATGTAGGCATGCATTAGAAGGCGAAGTTAGTTTCGGACATACGAGGATAAAGGATCAAATGACAAAAACAGTTAATCCTAAAATAAATTAAGTAAATCCCATTTTTTTTTTCAATAAAATAAAAAGAAAAAAGTAAAAATGTAGTCTAAGTTTTTTTAATTTACTATTGCCAAAAAAATAAAATTACCTTAAAAACGTTATGAAAAAGATCGCATGAAATCGTATTAGACATTGGATACAGTTGTCATGAATTTGATAACGTCTATATTGAAAACTGATGAAGCAAATTCATTTCCTTTTGAATCTAAACAAAATATGTACTACTGAATGGAACTTTTATTTGTTACAACTGACCTTTTTGATAAAAAAAAAACTAATTTAGCAATAAAATTTTTCTTAAACCTTGAATAAATTCACTTATTTGTTTAACATTTAATAATTTATTTAATATGTGTATTACTTATGTAAGTAATAGCAAATAATAAAACTAAACTAACTACTTCTAATATGCATAACGAAACCAAATGAATTATTGAACAGCAGCAGCAAAAAATAAAAAAACAAAAAAAACTTTTTTAAAGTGTCTTTAAATAATTTGAATTGCTACAGTTGTTGAAATAGAAATGTAATAACAGAGAGTGTCCGATTGTGTGTGGCATTTAAGACATTTTGCATCAATTTATTAATGACGTTGGCTATTTGTTTGATTCAAATGAAAAATAGTTATTAGCAATTCCATTGAATTGAATAAGCGATGTACCAGATACGTGTAAGAAATTGATAAACAAAAAAATTATAAAAAATATCATAAAACAACCATTTATTTTTCCCCCTATTAAAAAATCATTGAAAACTTTTAAATATTTGTTTGTTTATTAAAAGTATTTAAAAAATTCAACACCTTGCAAAACGTGCCTTAATTAAACAAAACTTTAGGCTGAATATACAAAAAAAAAGGAGAAAAAAACTGAAGCGGTATTATTAACATTTATTTTCCAAATGAATTAACTTACAAAAAGGCAAAATAAAAATACAAACAAAACAAAAAAAATTTATTAAACATTTAATGTGCGTGTAACAAAATTATTCTATTCATCAAATAATAACTTACAACCGATATCAGACACTGGTTTGTTGTATACTCCTCGTGCTGGAAGAAAAGTATTCACTTCATATGTTGGCAATAACCGTCCGCAATCGGTCTGTAAAACATGCAACAATTTCAGTTTTTTTTTTCTTGAGCTTGCAGTAGATTAATATATTGTTTTATACAATTTGTTAGCAATAGTCCACTTAGAGAAAATTGCGATTGTTTAGGAACATTTGGTATGAAAATGTTTATAAAACCATTTTATTCTATTCTAATATTCTCGAATTTATGTTTTAAAAATTTTTTTTTCATTTGTTATGGGTTATCTAATTTACATATATGCTGTATTTCATTGATTGCTAAACCATATTATTAGTAGATCTTTACCATCATGCTTGAAAAGTTTTTAAATTCATTTTTTATTGATAGTTTTATCAAGCCATAAACGAGAATTACCTCTGTTTTGAAAAACTTATATAAGCAACACAGACAACAATATTTATTGGACATAAATCTGTTTATTTTGCTTGCAATTTTCGGTTGACAATTAAAAAATTTATAAGTCTAACATACATTATAAAACTGCCTTTTTACTAAATATAACATTTAATTCGAATATGACGCAAGAATTTAAAACTAAAACACTATTTCTTAACTTTTTGATGTATAACATTTTTTAAAAACTTAATTATGAGAGATGCAACCTTTAACACCTTTTTGGCAAATAACTCTTTATTACATTTAACATAATGCCGATTTTGGAAAATATGCTGACATCTAAAAGTTGTTTTAAAATTAATGCATGTGATTTCCAAATGTGACCAAGGACCTCCAAGCTAAAACTTGTGGTGGCTCGTCAACACTTTCTTCACTCGAAAAAAAAAACTATACTAAATATAACTAAAAAATTTATTTCAAAATAGTTTAAAAATATTTAAAAATTTAGTTAAATTAAAAAAAACGAAAAAAATTTCCTAAATAAATATTTTTTTTTCAATTTCATTTATTTGCAATCTATTTTACAAGAAACATTAAGCAAATCTGATAAATAATTAACAATAACTTATAATATTAAGCTCCAATGAGCTTAATAAAAAAAAAAAAAAACAGTAAGTAAATATATATGTATGTACATATGTACATATACATAAGTACATATTTATTAATAGAATTCATATGTATGTATACAATTCTGATATTAAAAATATATGTATGTATATAAAACTAGCCTCTAAAAGATAGATCAAGTATATGTAATCTTTTGAGTCTACGAATTTCATTACTATCATCCAAAAGAGTGATAGCTAAAATATTTGAATGATTACTAAGTCTATCCAGATATCTATTGCTAAAATTACTAATCTCCTCTCTTATTGTGACTATTTTAAAATCTTTATGTAAACACTTATTGGTTATAAACCATGGTGCATTAGCTAATAGCCTTAATGTTTTTGACTGATATCTCTGAAGAATTTCCACATTAGAATTACAAGCAGTCCCCCAGAGTTGAATACCATAAGTCCAAACCGGTTTTAGGATTGCTTTGTATAATATAATCTTGTTTTCCAAACTTAATATCGACTTTGGTCCTAAAAGCCAGCAAATTTTTTTTTGTTTTTTTGTTTAAATGTTGCCGTTTAGCTTTGATATGATCTTTCCACGTAAGCCTTCTATCCAACTGAAGGCCTAAGTACTTCACTTTTGTTGATCTTGGAATAACACTTCCATTTAAAGATAGAGCTGGACAGTCACCTTTTCTTAATGTGAAAGTTACGTGAACGGATTTCTCACTATTAACCATTATGTTGCATTTTTTTAACCATTCTTCAATTAAATAAAGTTGCGAAAATTCTTTGAAAATAATTCATAATGTTCCAGAAAATTTTTATTTAATTTGAGAGATCATCTTCTAAAAGTAAAAATATTTTTACTAAGTTGAAGGACTTTTTTTCATAACATCGAATTTATTTTATATTGAATTGAAAAAAATTGATTTAAATAGTTACTTCCTTCTGAATAGTTCATAAAACTTCTCATAATTAAAAAAAGCAAAAACTTAAGTTCATATTTCCTTTTAAATTGAACTTTTTCAGTAATTATAGGACACAATTTGTTTAATTATTGTTAGTTTAAGGCTTCTAGTGTGAAGAAATTCTCCTTTGTTAATATAAGAAATTACGAAAACTTAGTTCTTATGTGAACTGGCTAATGGTACTTAAAAGTACCAAAATACCGCGTTTTAAATCCCAATAGATTTCGAGTTTTATTAAAATGTTTTGAACGTGTTTATATCAAGACTATCTTGACATCAAAAGATTTTTTTTTACCACATGCACGGTTCAGGAAGCACAATCTACGGCTGAAAATATGGAAATGAGAAGCTCTTAGCAAGATCAAAAACCATATAGCAAGGAATTGAACCACGCTATACAATTATTTGAAAACATTGTTCCTCGAAATTTTTACTAGTTTTTGGATTAACACTAAAGCAAACAATTAAACTACCTAGATAGAGACTAGCAAGGATTTTTCTTTCTTTCCAATATCAAAATTTTATCAAATCTTGAACATAGGACTGGTATTCGTTCGGCGATAAGATCTGCGCTTGGAGAACCTAAAAACAAACAAAAAATATAAAAAGAAAACGATTTAGTGAAAACATGTCTAGTTTTGTTCGCCAGCTGCTCAAGTATAAAAAAATTCGTGTAAAAAACGATATATGGGCAAGGCCACGAAAAATGAAACCACATAGATTTTTTTTCTGTCACAAAGCCCAAATTTTTTTTTACATTTGAAATGTCAAATATGTATACGAGCGTGACGTTACTGACGGTGGCCTTGCCCATATGTGTTTTCTAAAATTAAGAAAAATTGTCCATAATTTCTTGTATAAACCGGCATTGACGCCATAAAACAATCAGATTCAATTCAAATTAAGTGAAATTTCCAATATTGTAGTTATTTCTTTTTTGAGTGTTTTTTGAGCTGCCTACGTTTTGTTTGGGGCCCCAGAGTCTAAATATCTTCCTCGCTAATGGTTGTGCATAAGTTTCTGATGGTAAATTCTATTAATGATACGGTAACTCATCATCATCATTACTTTTTTACAAGTGTAATATATTACAAAAAAAAAAAAAACAAAATACTAAAATAAAATAGAATAGTAGTAGCAGACGCTGCAACTTAGTGACAGTAAGCAACATAATTACAGCACGCATGACTGCAAAAAAATAAATACAAATTATTTCAGGCATAATATTTTTCAGTTTCTCCAGTCTCTTTACAGCAACATAAACTATTCCAAACCAGCAGCATAAATGCGACGGCAATTGTATTACAAATATTACTTTTGCATTTGAATTTTATCATAGTTTTATGATCATTTAACAAAGAATCGTTAAAATATCATACATTTAATATTAAAATAAATAATCGACTTTTAAAACTACACTTTCACAACTGATTCTATTTTAAAGTTTATGTTTCTCCGTTTATTTATATATTTGTATTTGCAAATTTCCTCAGATCACAGTGCATTAAATATTTTTTTTTAAATATTGCTGCAAGTAATGATCGCAAGGAATATCAAGGACGATGGGCACATAAGCCTTCATTAATTTTGAAGTAGCACAAAAAGTCTTTTATAAAAAAATTTTTTTCAAGCGAAAATGTTATAGATTTTTTAATGCAGATTTTGGTGAAAGTTTTAAGAAAATTTATTAAAAATCTAGGTCAGAATAAAATCGACAAATAAACGACAAGACAAAACTTTCATTATTTTATTGTTGTTCATTTCTGGTATTGAACAGAGGCAGCTTAAAATGTGTTTAATCCTTTTTGGAATTAATTCAAGTTCATTTCGGATTAAAATTTTTAATCACAACTTGTAATCAAAGTAATCGTTAAATAATTAAATTTAGTACGAGTTTTTTTCATTTTTTGGTGTGTAGCAACACTGACTGTAAATCGATTTGAAGAGGAAAGAAAATTACTAAAATATGTATGTATACATATGTACATATGTATTGATTTTTTACAAAATTCGCTGATCAAAAAAATCTCTTACATTTCTTTCCTGATTAATTGACAACGGAGTATATAAATATTTCTTTTGCAGATCTCTCAAAATTATCTCTATTACAAAAGAAATCTTTCATGTAGTCTATTAAACAAAATGTTGTTTTTGAATTAATTTTAATCAAAATCTCATTCATAATCAGGCACAAAAACAACTTGTGACAGCTCAGAGATACAAAACCAAAAAGAAAAGACACGCAATGTGTATCAAAGCCAAACAGATTGATCTCTAGATCTTGGTGATGGTGGTGTACGAACACATCTTCATCTATGTATGTGTGACCATTCGTATGCGTAAAGAAATATCTTGTATGTACTTCATATATCATAAACAATTAAACATTAATGCATCTATTCTCTCTGTTCAAGTTGGTTTCTAAATAAAATGGGTCCGATTGGTATGTTGAATTTGTTCAGTTGATTCGTGATTCTACTTAACATCGATTGACCTTAACAGATTAGTAAAACATTTGCGGTTATTAAGAAAGTTTCAGGCAATTATGTACATACATACTTTCATAATGAATTGCATAAAGTTATTTCTCTACTCTCAGCAGTGATGCCAACTCTTGCAACATCAAAAGCACTGTGAGCCCATGGAAATAGGGTAAAAAAGGGTAAAAATTAAAAAAATTTCGGGTATAAAAGCACTAACATAATTCTGTTTTGGGTCTGGTGGATCAAAAGACAGCCTTGGCTGCAATGAAAAACTTACATGTGGATCTATTGCTTTGCTTCATGTTTTTTATGCGACTTTATCGGAGTAAATCGCTTAATCGTGAATTTATTTCACAATTAAAACAAATGCAATATGTTTTTAGCTATCTTCTGCTGATCTAAGCAACCTTTTAAAAGCTGGATCATTCTCCCAGGGTTTTCTATATATTTGTTTTTCCATCTAAAGGAAAGCCATTGTTAGATGATGAACTTTAACACATATAAAATCAATGAAGAACTTACTTTTAATTACTGTTAAGCTTTATAATAAACATCGCACTTTCTTGCTTAAATTTGCAAACAAATCAACGGATGCTTGAGAAATTCTAGAATTCAAACTCTTAACAGTTTGCGAGTACTAATCAAAATTAGATGCAAATAATACGCAGTTGGTTAAAAAGTATTAGGTGTGTTTAAAGAATAGTAGGAAAATGGTTCAATGCCAAAAATTTTGATTATTTAAAACGCACTGTGAGAAATGTTTAAAAGCACTATAAAACGGCTATTTAACAAAATTTCGGGTATGGCTTAAGTAAAAAAGCACCAAAAAATACCCGAAAAACACCAAAATGGCAACGCTGACTCAGTATAGCAAAATAGTAAAAAAATTAAATATATTTTTTTTTTATAATTTTCAATGGGTGTTGTAGGAATGAGAACAATGTGATCGTTAATTTGTTTTAATGCGTAGAAAAATCCCATAAAAATCTACAAATATACATAATAAAGAGTTGGTGCATGTGTGTGTGCGAGATTCTTTTTTTATGGCAATTTAATGAATCTTTCTTTGTATGTATGTATTTACAGGCAGACATTGCCACATATACATTTTTCTTTTCAAAGCTTTGACAAATTAAATAACCATTGAAAGAGAGTGTTGAAAGTTTAAGAAAACAATGGACAAAAAAAAAAAAAAAGAAAAACATAAAATCGTAAAAAAATAAAAATTATTATTAATTGTTTAGAAAGACTTTTAAATGTGTTACAGTCACTAGGTCGTATTTTGTGACGCAAATTGTCAATTTTCTTTCGTTTATATTATTTAGATTTTTATGCTGTTTTTTCATCTTCTTCTTCATCATCTTTCTATTACTTATCAGCTTCATTTATTCGGTCTTGTTGTCCAGTATGAATATGCATTAATTGCTATTCATTTTATTAACATGAATATAAAACTTAAAACTAATAGTAAAAATAATACTATACATAGCTGCCAAGACCATTGTTGAGAAGGCTATCGGCCGAGCCAGCAATTTCCACGGGATTTTGAATAAAATACAAAGCGTAACAAAAGTCTTGATTTATCATTCAATGTATTTATATTAAATTAATATAAACAAAACTAATATATAAAATTCAAGTATACATATTAGCTTAATTCAACATACTTTTTGGTATGGCAATTCCGTGAAAATTCTAGTACAAATTTTTAGTCAATCACATCTGAACCGCTTCACAATCAAGTTATAACAAAATGGCGAAGGAGCTAAGATGGTTATTGACGATTATATGTAGGTTTCGTTAAATAAATACTAATGTCATTTTTGATATGAATTATTTTTTTGAAGTTACGTTGTTGTTGCCAGATTGGAAACAATCACGGAAATTTGGGAGTAGCGTTAACAACCATATTATTTTTACAATAGATTTTGTTAAATGGTTTTTAGTAGCAAAGCTTATGAAACTTTTTTTCATGACATGTAAAGCTTATTTTACTGAAGCGCCTAAAAGTATGTAAGTTTTCTTTATCGCAAAGAAGATTACAGCTCCTAAAATTTTTTTCTTATCGCAAAGAAAATTACAGCTCCTAAAAGTATGCAAGTTTATCTTAATCGCAAAACAAATACAGCTCCTAAGAATGCAAGTTTTTTCTTTGTCGCAAAAAATATACAGCTCCTAAAAGTATGCAATTTTTCTTTATTGCAAAGAAAAGGCTGGCACAAAATTTGCTAATTAATTATCAACGATTAGAAATTTTCAAGAGGCCCCCTAATTATGATCCAACTTAATTTAAAATGAGTACTGAATCGAGAAGTAAAGCAAAAAATAAGGTGAATTTTCAAATAGCGGTACAGTCTTCGCGAAAATAGATTATTGTAGAGAACATACTGTAATAATGACACAAATGATCTGGTATGAACTAAGAGCACACTGTTAAAATAGTTTTGAATTAATAAAAACTTCATAGTGTAGCATATTTTTTTAAAGACACATTTTTAAACAACAAAGCAGCAATGACAATACCAACGAAGATGATGGCGGTGGTGGTAGTGGCGGTGGCGATGCTGTTTTGATTATCGCCATCACCCCTTTTTTTATTAATTTTTGGGAGACATTCGTTTTTTTAGTCTGGTTAAATTTCTTTGTTATTTAGCTTAATATGCTTAATTGGTGCGATTTAATTAAAATCGTTTTTTTCAAAATTTTGCATCTCTCTCTCATTTACTTTCCTTCACATGAATGCATATGAGCAGTTTGGTCATTGATATCAGTTTCTAGTCAAAGTTTTTGTGTGGTTACATTTAATAAAAAATAGACATATAAACCAACGGTTGTGAGATCATTAATGTCATTGTAAATGATTTAAATTAGTGATCAATGAAGATGTAATTTGTAGTATACGAAATAAATTTACATAAACACAACTGGAAGTATTTTCTTTGTGATATATTAAATAAATTTAAGATTTAGAATATTTTTTAAAAATTTCAATACTTCAATGAAATTAGTTAATACGTTTTTGCCACCCAGCAGTAGTAGGTTGGTAATGTGTCACAATATTGTTTTAAGTTCAAGCTAGAAGCGAATTTATTGCATACTAGTAAACAAACAATTTATTTATTTTCCTTTACACTGTGTATGATATTATGATGCCGATAATCAGCCGCTCATTTCCTGGCATGAAAAAACTTGTTTTTCAATTGCGTATATGTTCATAACAAGAAGTTTTAGAGACATTCAGTTGTTTAATAAAGTTGTATGGTATCATATTATCGTTAAATAAGATAGAAATATAGTACTTAGAACCAATTTATGGTCATGACAGTAAAACTATACGTTAACCACATAAAAAACCTTGAATAATTCTTTTTCCACAAACTCCACCCGATTCATGAGATCCGCTTATCTGCAGAAAACGCTTAGGATTTTTGGTCGGAATCACCTCTACCATTTTTTTATTAAACATTTTTAATTTCATGGTTGTATGATTACACTCCAACCACGCAATTTAATATTAGTATGTTGTTTTTAGATTGCAGATACCACAACCACTCTTTTATGCAACAGATTTAATTTCAAGATTAGAATTCAACCATAGAATTAAATCATAGTATGTTGCTCCTAGATTGTGGTTGCCTCAACCATGTTTTTTTTAGAACAGGTTTTCATAATATGATAATTTCTTTTTTATATAAACAAACACAACCCCGCAAAGCGATTAACTTGTCTGCAGAAAACACCCAGGATCACTCGCCGGAGTCGAATTGACAACCTCCGGACTACTAGGCTACAATTGCTACCACTGGCACCCTAGAATCCATAAAATTCAATCATAGTATGTTGCTCTCAGATTGAAGGATTGCCTCAACCATGTTTTTATAAACCATATTTAATTTTATGACAGTATGATAACACTCCAACTCATAGTATGATGCACTTAAATTGTATTGTTGTCTCAACCATTGATATATTGATGTCCTTGATTTTCTTATATATTATTTGTTTTTCAAGTATTCAACATAAAATACTTTTATTGCTCATATAAATTAAATAAATATTCATGAAAGGAACTTTTTTCCAGTCTAATATTTGCAAAAAAAATGTTTTGGTCTTTTTTCTTCAAATTCTCAGTCTTATTTTGTAAGAATTTATTGAATTTATCGCTATTTTGATAAACCATCCCTAATATGGGTTTAAGTTTAATCTTTTTAAGTTGTGAACATCATAAATTTAATATCTGCTACAACAAAAAAGTGGGAGGGGAAAACATTTTTGTTGTCCTTTTTTCCTCTCTCAGGGAAAATTTTCTCTTATATATACAATATATTTTTTTTGGTTTATAATAATTATTCTGTTCTTTTGGTGGTGGTGATACCATTACATGCATGTCCTGTCCTATGTAAGATTTCTATATTTTAGATACATCAAGAAACAATTTAATTGACTTTTAATTGGTTTTTTTTGGTAGCAGCAGCAGAATAAGACTAAAAACACTTTTAGCCCGTCATTGTAAATCATATGGGTAATTTTTGAGAATTTATAATTCAAAATTAGGTTCTTCTTTTTATTCGTTTACAATGAGAACAAACATGTAAAATATAAAATTTTGTCGTTTAATGTTCTACTTGAATGATTCTTTTTTCAGTTTTATTTTCTGTGTATTAATTTTTTATTGTTTTTTTTTTAATAAAAATAATTTAAAACATCCCTTTTTTTTGTTTATGGTAAAAGAAGGATTTCAGTTGTTATTTGAACTTGAAAATTAGCAAAGGCCACCTATTTATAATTTTTTCAGTTGTATATTTGTTGTTAAACTAAATGTGTGGTGACTCAAAAAATAAAATATAGCGTCAGCTGTTATTTGAGGTCAGTAGAATTCTCACCAAGTTGTATTTTTATTTTATTAAAACTAAAAACTTGTTTTCTAATCCAAAATTTTTAAAGTAGAGTATAAAATAATTTCTTTTCTAAGTAAAAAGGTATCCTCACATCTGCATAGTTATTTGACCAACTTTTAGTTGATTGAGACACTGCAGAGCTCATAGTGATTCATTGAGAAGAAACTAGTGAACTAGACAGGAGTTACCCTACACTTACAGAATTTTAAACTGAATTAGTCAAAATGGAATACATATTTAGATTAAAAAGCAAAAAATTTTCTACGAAATAATACGTAATGAAGTTGTATATATATATAATATATAATATAATAATATAATATAATAATATAATATAATAATAATATAATATAGGCAGTAAAAATAACAATTACAACAGTCGACTCTAAGGATTTAAGGATATAAGCAAAACTTTGGCCAGGCATGAGGTTAAAAAAATTAATTAACGGCCAAGGGTCATTTCACATGCAAGTTTTTTAACAACTTTTTTTAGACCTAAAAGGTACCTAACATTTGCACAGTGGGGCACAAAAAATATTTTGGGAAAAAGTAAGCCATTTTTTAAAGGAATAATCCGACCGGTATAGAAATTGATATGTACTTAGTACGCAAAACTTTCTAAAAAACTTGTTACAATGAACTAAACACATTACCTAGGATCGCTGCTAAGATTTACCTGAATAGGGAAGTTTCGGCATGTAAAATTTTTACAGGATTATTAATTGTTTGTTTTCCACCTGAATATTGCCAAATTAGTTGAAAACGTTAACAAAGAGGTACCAAAAGTGTTACTTTTCTCCTCACTTTACCGCCAACACTGTGCACTGTAAAAAAGCACAAAGTACCAAAAGTACCATCTTTTCCTTGTCTCACCCTCCAGAAAGTACACTGCATCTTAATATACGAGTATAAACAAATTAGTAAAAAACAAAAAGTAACAATTTGTCCGATTGTTAGCCCTTGGAAAATATCCTATATTTTTAACTGGTTCACATGCTTTCCTCTATCAAATTCCGTCCAACTCCGTTTGCAAAATATCTTAAAGAAAATCGTACCAAAAGTAAAAGCAATACAAGAAAAATAATTCATTAAGTAAAAAAAGGACCAGTTTTTTTCATTTTAGCCAAAGAAAAAATTTTAATTTAATTTTAATTTATAAAAAATTAGTAAAAATATTAAAAGTACCAATAGTGACAATTTGTCCCCTTGTTAGGCCTTGAAAAAAGTCCTCTTTTTATCTTGGTCACATGCTATTCCTTTATTAAACTTCATCCAAATCCATTAACAAAATTTCTTAAGAAAAAGTACCAAAAGTAGATAAAGAAGTACTATAAGTAAAAAAAATAGCAAAAGTACCGACTTTTTTAGCACCCAGAATGTATGTTATTTATAAAGATTTTATTAAATATTACAACATAAACAAAAAGCAATAAAACTACAAATTTGATCTTTTTTAACCCTTCAAAAATACCCAATATTTTAATCTGTTTCAAATGCTATTGCTCTATTAACTTTTTGCCAAATTTGTCAAAAAAAAAAAAAAAAAATTCTTAAGAAAAAAGTACCATAATAATAAGTACCAACAATAACAGTTCTTTCCCATTTCAGCCTCCAGAAAGTATTTTAATTGAAAAAAAAAATAAATAAAATATTAGTATAAAACAAAAAAATACCAATATTTTTATATTATTATTATTACGAATAAACGTAATTATTATTTGAACTTATATTGATTTACATACATATGAAAGGTAATATTATCAGGCTCAAGTTCAGTTTTATTGAATTAATGAAAATTCAAAATTACTAAGAGTTTTTTTTGTGTTGGAAAATATTATTATTTATATCCAATCAGTTTTTAGCAGAACGTATCAGTACTGATTTCAAGGCCGCTACACCTCTCATCAGCGTTCAATTGTCCATCTTTACAAATTTCGTAAAGTGGATACTAATTGAGAAGAATATCAACTATTTAACCAGTTTTCAACAGAAATAGAATATGAGAATTAATTTTTAATTCAATTTTTATTCTACAATGAAACAGTGCTGGTTAGTACGAAATTCCCTCATTACTCTTAGTAATTTTAAATTTTCATTAATTCAATAAAACTGAACTTGAGCCTGATAATATTACCTTTCATATGTAAAAAAATACCAATTTTTACCGTTATTTGCCCTTAAAAAGTACCATTTAATAGTAATCTCGGTTACAAACTATCCGTCTACCAAATTTCAGGATTTTTTTTATAAATAATGAAACTAAAATGTTTCATAATGGAAACTTTACGATGATCCTTTAACTTTAAATACATTAAAAAAGTGATTTAGTAGCATGAAATTTTACATTGCTGAACTGTAAAATATAAATAAGGAATAAAACGTTTCTATCGCTTAATTTTTATGTTCACAAATTTCCTTTCCATTTTGCTCAAAAGACAAAATATTGTAAGTTGTCATACATCATCCTTGAATTATTTTATTGAAAAATTTAATTTAAAAAAATCATTCACCACCCACACATATGCTTCCCCGTCCTTGACCTATTTAAACAGTTGTTTTTTGCCACTTTTGCCACAAAAAAGGGAAATAAATAAATTTAATTTATTATCCCTTTATAACGTTTCTTTTTTAACATCCTTACCAACAACAACTGTTACTTCATTTAATTGTTGAGAAAATATTTCAACAAAAAATACTGCAGGCCTTTTTTGCATTTGCTCGTATAATCATTCATTCAACTTATCAAAGTAGGGCGCTATGCTATCTATCAATAAATATATATTCATATAGGCAGGACTAAAAAAAAACCAAAAACAAAAAACATTAAACAGCCCAATTGCAATTGCAACAACAAATCAACAGCGAAGGGATAACTCTACCGCGCTTCAATATAATGAAAACAAATGCTGTTTTATTGAATATATGTATGTATGTATGCCGGCCGCCACATAGTTGAGAGAGTACTTCCTGTAAGTACACAGGTCCTTGTGATACTCATCAGAAAAATACAAACCCACTTACAAGCACACCTTTAGCAAAACACTTGCACTTGCAAATGTTTGTTTTTTTTTTTTTTTTTTTTGTAAAAAATAGAGAAAACAACAAGAGACCCCTTCAACGACGACTTGCCAATTATGCGAGGAAAGCAGCAAAGAATAAACAAAACAATAAGAATGCAGTGTAACAAAGCAACAAGAGGAAACTAAAAATGTGTCAAAGTCATATGCAACGAAGTCTGTATACGTATTAATGTATGCATGTAATATGTGCAACATACTCGCATATACGTGTACCAGAATATACAAAAGAACAGCAAGTAATGTTCTATATCAATGACTGTTTACAAGGGAGTTGGTACTTATTATTTCTTTCTTGTTGCATTCATTCATGTCACTATTTTTTTGTTCTTCCATCGTCTTTTTCTACTTATTTTAACTGCTATAGGCCTAAGTGTATGAATATTTTGTATCAATTCTAATGAATACTTTTTGTTTGTTGTAAAATTGTAAAAAATGTATTCGTTTGTTTCCTACAAAAACCTTTAAATTCCTGCTAGTTAAACGATAATACAACAAGATAATTTTATGCCGTGGCATGCCTTCAATCCATAGACCTTTTTATATTGTTGATAGTTTTATTTTATTTTTTTTTTTTTTGTTTTATTTAAATTTTTTCTTGTGTTTCATTTTTGTTAATTTGCCATTCATAGCGGACAGGGCAATTTGGCAATTTAGTAACTAAAATAGTACATAGGAAATATACTATATTCTCTTATTTTTGTAAAACGAAACTTTTTTAAACTAATGCCATTTTGAAAAATTATATAAAAAAAAAACTGAAAATTTAACACATTTATGTTTTCTTGCTGTTTCTGCCACAAATACCTTTCACTTGCACACTTCGAGTTAGAGAACAACAATAAACACTAAAACTAACTAAAGATAAAGATTGTAATGATGATGATGATGTTGAGTTACATCGACAAGTATCAAGTATGTATTTTGCAGGTTGGTTTCTTTCTTCTATTTAATTGCAGTTTTTATTAGATTTATAGCTTAAGTAAAGTTTTCTGTTTAATTGATGCATAAGAACTTCTAAGACAATACAATTCGTTTTAATATTTGCAGCCATGGCTAAAGTGAAAAATTTTTTTGTAGTAAATATTAACATAATATATTCAAACAGATATATAACAACAGTAAACAGATTACCAGCGCACAGTGGCTCAGTATTATTTTTTGCTAGCTAATATTTGAGTTTATACATTTCATTAATTAATTTTATTAAATTAATTAAATTAGTTAATTATATACAATAAAACTTAAATTTTTAAGTTTCTATGGCCCTGGGGTAGGTGTCTCTCTCTCTCTCTCTTTACACAAGGTGATATTCTTCCCCAACTAGTATCCATCGTTTTAAATTGAAAAAACGTACAAACGAAAGCTGATGAGTGGTGTAGCGACCTTGAAGTCGTTATACTGATACATTGTGATTTTCCAATTCGATTTGCTTATTGTTCCTGTAAACTCTTACCCCACATTCATAAACGATTGGTAAAGTTAAAAACACTTTTAATATCTCTTTACCCCCATACAAATACGTACATTAAACCAAGAGTAAATTTAATAATCGCTTATAAATATGGGGTTAGTAACTTGAAAATTTTAATATTAATTTTATAATTCTATTTTTTATGTTGTTTGTTTGAAAAGGTTTACTAGCATTTGGATCTATTAATTTTTTTTTAAACTCTGGGGAAATTTGATTCCCTAAATTATTGATTTCGAAGAACTTGAAAAGTCTTTGTTTGTTTGGACCAGTTAGCTTCCAGTTTAATTTTATTAAATTTCTTAGGAAAATCAGGGCAAGTTGTCTTGCATCTCTTTGATTGGCTTTTTGTATTCAAACCGATTTTCTTTTCGCTAGAATTTTATTAATTCGCTAAGACGAAATACATACATAAACATTAGCCTTTAAAATACTTTTCATTTAAATAAAACCAGCTCCAATAAAATGTTAGGAGTTGATAAATTTAAATTCTAATTAATATGGGGTACAGATTTAAAATATGTATTAAACATTTGTTTGCAACAAGTTTTGGCGTGTGAGCGCGTGCGTGTGCGTGTGTATGTGTTTGCATGCTCATAAACAAAAATATTTCTGCTACACAGAAATATTCCTGCTGCAAAGAATGAATTGTTTACTGCTGTTACATAAAGTTTACACTTTTTATCCCGATGATAGAAGTAAACAAAAATAAAAAGGTACACGAGCAACAATAATGATGCCAACAATGACAGCAATAGCAAGAGTAGGAACAGCAACAGTAACAGCAAATTCACAACAAAAACAAAAAAAAACAACAAATGTTTTTCTATCAAAAAAGAAAAAACTATTTTTATTAACATTTACTCTTTGGTTTAACAAAGATTGTTGATCTACTATCGCACTTGTACATAAGTACGAGTATGTAAAGAAGAAATAAAACAACACCAATAACAAAATATACTAGTACGTAAGAAGCAATTTGTTGTTGTGTTTGTTGCTATTGCTGGTGCTGTTGCTGTTGCTTAGGTAGCAATTTACGAGAATAGCAAAAACACTTGTTGTTTATTGTGGGTTGGTATTTTGTTGTTTTAATTATTAAAATTTTACTGGCTATTACACTTAAAGAAATAATTGGAAAATGTTAAAAGAAATCAAAGTTTTAATGGTTTTCCGATTTGTAGAAGATCTTTTCCCAGCAAAGAAAATATTCTCCATATCCAGAGGAAATTATCAGTCGATAGTGGCAAAACACTTCTTAAGCTAAAGCTTAGATCCCACTATCGGAACAATGTACCGATTTTCGTCGGCTCACTGAAATAAAGACATAAGTACTAAACCAAAATTGCATTATTTTTCAATTAATTATGGAATAAGTCTATATGGATTTATTACCAATGCAGTATGGCGCAATTATATCTTATATTTAAATTAGTTGGCAAATAATGCAAATTTAGCTTATTACTTATAACCTTATTTCAATGAGCCGACGAAAATCGGTACAATGTTCCGATAGTGGGATCTAAACTTAAGAAGCATATATCGGTGCAGCACAATCTGCGACAATTTTTATCGTGCTATAGCGGCACGCATGTAAAAGCATTGCAAAATTAATTTTTGGCCGGTCCCATTATCGTCGCATATTGCGACAATGTTTTTCGGCTCATATCGGCCAAATCTCAATTGCGACAATAATCGGTGCAATGCGATCACCGAGCGTTATTGGGCAAATTAAATCTTGTATGTACGAGTATGTATGTATGTTTTTGTTTATTTGCTTGTTGGCAGATACAACATTTATTACTACGAAAAAGAGAAAACTGCTTTGGCCTTATAGGTATATTGTGTATAGAATTAATGTATTAATACATAATAATAAAAAATTAATGAATTTTGATTGCATTTACTACAAAGCTCGTACTTCTTGTTCATGTTATTTTGTAAACAGATGTTTTCAGGGATGGCAAAATCGTTACAACTGCAATGTTTTGGTAAAATCGTCTTGGTTTTTTTTTTGTTCAACAGTACAAATGTTATATTCAATGCTTACATATATATATATATATATATATTTTTTTTTTTTTTTTTTTGATATTTTTATTATTTATTGAATCTTCAATTATAGATTTAAACATCAATAAGTTTTTCAAATCTTAAATCTAAAAATATTAAATATAAGTTTAGCCAATGCTAAACAAAATTTTTAATTACAACGGTTGATTTTTGTTGTTTTACATCTCTTGTGTACGGCTGGTAGAAAGAGTATTCCTTCTCCTAAGCCGGGGGTGGCCACCATACTCTAAAATATTGCTTGCAAGTGGGTTTGGGTGCTACTCAAGTTTTTAATGTACTTTTTCGGGTGTCTTCACCAACGGGACATCAAGGTTTTGTGAATTCGCTGATTTCGGTTATACCAACAGAGAGAGAGAGAAGGCTGCTGTAATAATACGTAGAATTTTATTTTGTCGCCTTTGAATTTTTTCTACACTCGATGCTGAGGCACTGCCCCATCGGTGTTGATTTGTATAGGCGGGCATGTTTCCCTTCGCATTATAAAAGTCACATGTACACATTTCTTTAATATATATGAATAAAATATAACATTTTATTCGAGCAATTACTTATATGATCTGTTTTTAAAATATTATTCTTTGTTATGGGTTAGCTAATGTACATAATCTACGAAATGCATTTTCGTTGGTAGCTAAATACCAACTCATCAGTAGATCTTTACTAAAAACATAAATACTTGAGTATTTTCTCGAATAAAATGTTATATTTTGTAAAAGGGAAGTTTGTTTTTCATTTGGCCTTATAAATACTTTTATGGGCAAACAAAGGTTGTGTAACTGTATAAACATTTATAACGAATGAAAAAAAAATGTTTGTTATGATGTTTTCAAAGTTTTTTAAAAGCTATTTTGCGTGTGCTTTAGTAGTTCGCAAATTTTGTTTTGTGAGTTCATCTATGAGTAAATGAGTTTTGAATCTTTTTAAACATGAATGGTAAAGATCTACTGATGAGTGGGTATTTAACTAGCAACGAAATGCATATAGATTACCTAACCATAACAAATAACAATTTTTTTAAAATATATAAATAAAAGATAACCATAAATTATTTTTGGTACAAATAAGATAAAAAAATTTAGTTTTAGAAGCCAGGTGGTGCAATTTCTAAAATTCGGTTTTCCATTCCGTGTATCGGCACTGAATGTCGACTGTGATCGGCGCACGACTGGCCCAAAAAAATTAGCTCATATTTTACGAATGGATTGGTCAACATTGTGCAATAGCGTGTTCACATTATCGGCGCATCAAGGTTGATTTTGATTGTCCATACTATGCACAATTGCGGCGCAGATTGTCGCAATTTGAAAAATTATTTCCGTTCACACTATCGGTACATGTATTGTGACGAAAATTGGTACATTGCGCCGATAGTGGGATCTTAACTTTAATCAGTAAAGACAATGTGAAAAACTTTGTATACGAACGTTTTGGAAGTCAGCCTTAGTCTGCAAAATGATAGCTCAAATAAGATGAGATAATAGTATTTAACGATTAGTTTTGGGATTTCTTTTATAATTTCATAAAGCCAGATGAGATCCCAAAACAAACACTAACGAAATATATAACAAATCGCCTAAATAAATATAAAAATGGGCCAAAAAATTTTAAATTGTACATATTTTACCCAAATTCATTTTATTCGTTAAGTCCAGAGTAATGCTAGACTAAATTTTGAGTACATTAGGGGCTTCCGTTTGTGTCAAATACTGACTTCACTAACTGAAGATTTTGGTGATCAAAAATTTTGATAAATTCATATCAATAAGAACCGAAATTTAGTGTATGTTTTTAACACTACAATGACAAACTTTGTGCGAAGTATTGCTAAAAGATATGTATATTAGAACGTATGCCAACCTATCGAATATACTTGATAAATTCTTGGTGTCGATGATGCCTAAAATAAAGAATAAGCTAAAGACTATTTCTAGAATTATGCTCTGAAACACTGTGTTAAATATCATTTCATTCCGTTAGAGTACTGGCATGCCTTCCATATATCATTTATTTTTGAAAACAAGTTTTAATTACAATTATTATCAAAATAAACGGAAAACTGGTAACTGTTTTTTAAATTATAATTTGAAGCTCTTTTGTAAATATTGCTTAAAAATGTCAGAGGTTTGGTCTACCTCCCATATACCCTTTATTTTGAACTATAGATTTTAGCTGTAATTATTATTGAATTAAACTGAAAACCTATAACTATTTCTAAAATTATTATCTAAACCTGTGATATAAATTTCCTTCGAATCTGTTTTTTGAATATAGATTTAAACTATAATTATTATCGAAATAAAGAGAAAACGTGTTAATATTTCTAGAATTGTAGTCTTAAGCTCTGCGATAAATTTAGTTTAAATCCGTTAAAGGACTGGCAAACCTCCCATATATCCTTTATTTTTACAAATAATATTTTATTTTTAATTATTATCCAAATGAAACGAAAACTGTTAAATATTTCTAGAATCGTGGTTACCATCTCATTAATTTTATTTTAGGCTGTAGCGTAAGCAGCAGAGTATTTACAAAATTTATTTTCTTAAAGTGTACATTGTCTGTACTGCTGCATTGTTGTTCACTACACTTAAGAGTTTGTCTGTCTCTTGTATTAAGTCCGTCTTATGTTTTTGTTAGTTATTGTTTGTAAAAACATTTTAAACAACAAATTGGCGCTAAAAGTATTGTTTTTTATGTTGTAATTGTTGCCATAATTAAAACTTAACAAATACATTAAGACATATATGTACAACATATACAATACACAATAAATTTTTTTTTGCATATGAAAAGTGCACTTATTTTATTTCAAGTGTCTTTAGATTTTTTCTTCGTTTGTATTTCGTTCCCACAAATTAAGCGACGCAGAACAAATTGTTACATGTTTAACTATGAAAAGTTTTGTGGTATTACAAGGACATATTTTTTTATAACTAAAGGAAGGACTTTTTTTTGTTAAACAAAATGAGATAGATAACTTTCAAGTAAATAGTTATTAGTTATTTGCAGTCTTATGGATTATTTGTTGTGGACTAGGAGCTCGTTTATATAACATCATACTTGTAACAGTTCGTCAGTACATCTATCATATGACGAGAAATAATTAAATAAAAAAAGTTAAAAAGCAAATCCGAATTATAAAAAGAGAAACGCACACTTTGAAAATACCTCCTATTACGAAAAGCCTGTGCAGCATTTTTTTCTTTTGAAAATTCATAAAAATAGTATCTTACTTGGAATAAACTCAGCGACTGTCCCAGAATTCCAGCGCTTTTGGTGAAAATAGCTGCTTTCCTTTCACTTAAAAACCTTTTGTTAATTTTTGTTTAATTCATAAGAAATGAAATTTGTGACTAATTAATAAAACTAAGTTGTCAATTTGAGGTAAATCATTAATTGGAAACTTTGAGATTCAGTTCAATATTGCAAAGTGCAGGCCATTTATGAAAAAACCTTATATACGTTTTTACTTTTATTTCAATGCTGTGGATGTCTACTGATGATTTCGCATAAGCACTAATTCATTCCATAATATACAACAGATGAACAACTTTTTTTTTCTCAATAAAAACCCTTTCATTTGCTTTCAAAGCATTTGTTCGATTTCAATTTTATACTAATAAATTTATCCTTGCTTATGCAAGCCTGCACAACACTCAAACTTGTTGTCCTTCAAACTAAACTAAACAAATCAACAACCTATTGGGATACAATTAACCAAGAGCAACTATTGGTCTCAACAACACAGAAAAAAATTTTAAAACAAAAAAAAAAACTAAATAACTAAACGGAAGTCCTTATTAATTTGCTATTATTGGCCAGACACAGGAAGTTAACTTAATTTTGTGTTTGTGATATGCAATAAAAAAGAATAACAAAAAAACAATAGGCAAAACTAATTTAAACATCAGACAAATAACAGACAGGACAACAAAACTAAAAACAACGTCAGCATATTTTTAAAATAATATACAGATCTAAAATAAAACAGCGAAAGTAAATTTGTTATTGATATTTTGACCATGGAAATGTTATAGAGGGTGTTAGTAAACATCAACAAAAAAAAAATTAGAGCAATAAAAAATTATTAGAAATTTGAAATTTTTCAAACGGTCAAGAGTAAATTCAATAATAGGAAGGAGCAACTCCTTTAATATCACTAACAAATAACAGTTTTTGATAAGAACATGAAGAGGATCTTACTGCATTACTAGTATAACCAACGGCTGACAAAATCGATCGTATTCTAGATGTAAATAAATATTTGTTTTAATGTTCTTCGAGACATTGTTCAAATTTCATAAAAATCTAAAGAAGATTCCATCGTCTTTGGTCTTTAGCGAAGATCTAAGGTATCTGTTCATCTTTTACAAGATTAGCGTAGGATATCCTACATCCTTTTTATAGTATATGCCCGCCTGTTAGTCTGTTATTGTCAGAAATAGGGTGGGTAGGGACACATACATACTTTTTATGGTAAAAAATCAACATCAATTGTAATTTCAACATACACAGCAGAACAGAACAACATTATTTTCGGAAGCATTCTCACAAAAACCTAGGCCATATTTTGCTATTTCAATCAAAGAATGTTATAAAGTCAAGTTAGAAATTACTTCAAATCTGTAAAAACTAAAAACTCGTAAATTTCTTAAGACATCCAAAGATGGACAAGTTTTAATCTTGAGATCCACTGGACTGAAGGCAATCCAAGTAGCAAAGATTAAATTATGAAATAGTAATTGCAATGGTGTAAAGCTATTTAACTACACTGAAAACTACGATAAAACTATGAAAGGACACATCAAAATGCCAACAACGCGTTGAAATATCAAATTACTGGCAGACTTCTTTCAACGTGTTAAATTTCCGGAATAAAAATTCCCAAAGTAATTTATTTACAAGGACTTGTAAAGTGTTCATACTTAGTCCATCAACAACTTCAGAAGAAATTATCACTCAAGAACAATTTTCAATGATCAACGCCATCAATTTGCCAAGAATGGATTGCTGGAATCGCTTAGTTAGCTCAAAGTTGTATTTTCAGGTGAATATCGATGAACCGAATGGACACAACTATAATTTTCGCGACTTCAGAAAGGAACAAATATTTTTGTAAAAAATACACTGCTGGAAAAGCGGCAGAATTGTGCTCTGGTGAGTCCTATTCTGCTGTAGCACAAATAACTTGGTATTTGAAACAGATAAAATTAGTGTAACAGAAGTCTTTTTTGGAGCCATATCGTGGACCTAATAAAACAACAATAATGCTATTCACACTAGAAGAGCTGTTAAACACGAAAATGTACAACTTTTAAATTGGTATCCTCGTCTTTCGGAACATAATAAATTGGAAAATGTTTAGGGTAAGTTTTTGTAAATGTATACGATGAAGGCAAGCAATTTGATACAAAGGAGTCTTTAAAGGATGTATTAAAAATACGTGGAGCTCAATAACAATAGATTGAAATTTTTTCTCAACATTTCGTTTGAAATGACGATATTTATTGTTTAAGGCAAATGGTCTTGCAGAATATCGTAGTATCGCGATATCTAAACGCAATTCTGTGTATTTTGTTGCTAGATTTGATAGAAAAGCTAAAATACTTTGCATATGCACTTTAGCACCAACCACCAAATACGGCAAAAATATAATATTTTCAAAATTGGTAATATACGAAAATTCTGTTTATTTTTTTGCTAGACCACTTGCACTGAAAACTCTTAGGTTTTATCGTAAAGCTCCGATATTTTCCATTTGCAGTTTTGCAAGAGTATTTGCAAAATATATTTTTTTTTTAAATTGGTAATATACGAAAATTTTGGTTATTTTGTTCCTATATTTTATCGAAACGCTACGATATTTTGCATTTTCAATTTTGCAAGACCATTTGCACCGAACTTGTTAAAATTATTTAAATGATTCGCAGTGTATTTGTATATTTTTTATATTTTACCTTTTCTAAGACCACTACTTTTACTTGACAATTTTTCTCATTTTCTGGTTTGACTGAAATCGTGTTACAAATTACTAACCTGAAAAATAAAAAAAAAGGAATATAATTAATTTTTATACGATTTTTTTTTACAAAGAACGTGTGTACAACACACACACGCATAAATACTAAAATGCAATTATTTTTTCTTTATAACCATTGAATTAGCAATTGAAATTTATGTTATACAACAAATAAAATAGGCCTAAAAGAGCAAATCTCTTTGTAGATCTTTTTTTAAAGCAACGTTGTTTTCTGAAATTTGTATAATATTAAGATAGGTCATTTTATTTCCTCTTTTATTTTTATTCCAAACACAATAAAATACTTATCTGCCGTTTAAGTTTTCACTTTTTCTTTCAGACAATTGTGTTTTTCATTCTGATAAACGAAATAAATAAATGAAAAAAATTGTATGATCATGTCTAAATGATAAAATGCTACAAATGACGATGATCTTGCTGTATACAAATTAAGTTTTTTAACATTTTACTTTATTTCATAACATTTCTTTTCATATATTTTATTTTGTTTAGTTTAACACAACCACCCTTAAAATGAATTTTGTTTTTATGTGCGTAAAATGTGCACCACACATTTATTTTTATTCAAGATCATGAAATTCATTCAATGGTTTTACCCTGTTGTTACACTTTTGTCCCCCCAAAATGTATTTGCCAGGGCAGACAGGAAGCACTTTTTGAGGCAGCGTTTGTAAGGTGCTACATAGTGTTTTCGATTTCTTAAGAGATTAAGATAAAGTATAGCGTCACTTTTTGTTGTTGTTATTGTTATAGTATGAAAGCAAAAATTGTCTCGAGGATACAAAGCAATAAAATAAGCCATAAGTTAAAGGGTTTTTTCTATGTTATTTTTCTTATATAACTTTTTTGTTAATTTTTATTACAAAACACCCTCAGTTTTAAATTTATTGCGAATTATAAATACTTTAATGGCCTACTTATTTATATATTGTTAAATTTACGCTACGGTTATTTGTTAGCTTTTGACAGGTTTGAAGTACATACTAATACATCTAGATCACTTCCAAAAAGATTAAAACTTTCTTTAAATTCGCGAGCCAAAAAATAAATTTATAAAACCAAATTATATATTGAGCTGCAAAAATTTATTAAAAAAGCGGAATAATAAAATCTGTCACATTTAAAAATCGAATAAATTTAATTGATTGAAAGCAAATAATTTTATCGAAGAACACCATCTGCCTGAAATATTTCAGGGATTTCACTGTTAATATATATAAAATATCACAGAGCTAGCGGATCTAATTTTTAATATAAATAATATCGTTTAATAGAGTTTTAAACAAAAGCCAGAACTTATTAAAAATTGTTCAACACAATGTGACGGGTGCTACAAATACTCTAGAAAGGTACCGTGGATATAAAAAAAAATTATGCCACCTTCTTTTTTCTAACATTCCCTTTATTAGCAAAATTAAACGAATATTCAATGGATAAATTTTTTAAGTTTCTGCAATTACGAATTTATTCTGTTCTGCTGTGTATGTTGAAAAGTAAATTCGTATAAAAACAGATATGAAAATAAGAATAAGTTTCTATGCAAAAATTATGTTCATTAAAATTGCAGAGAATGCAAAATGAGGAGCAAGTTTTAGATAGATCCTGCATCATTTTATTTCAAGGCAACCTGCTAGATTGTCTTTTTTTTTCCTATTACTCTATCCCACATTAGAAAAACATTGCCAAAGTAATACAAGCAAATATTCATCATAAAAAATAAAAAAAATATTTATATGACTCAATCAATAATCTTTGCATTCAAAAATTTACTTTAAGTTGAACAGAATACAAAAATGATCATTTAAGATTCGTGGCGGATGTTACAGGTGCAAATAATCTCAAATTTTAAATGTGATTAGAAATATCATAAATTAATACTGACCATTTGGATAGAAAAAGCTTCAGAAATAAGGGAAATTGGCTGTAAAAATTTAACATCCACAATAATTAATTTACACTGTTGTCCAAGAAAAACCCCGAACTGGTAACAGTAAAAACTTTTTTATAATAAAAACAAACCGCAGAAAACAATCAGCCGAAATTGAACCGGCCAACTTCAGACAAAAGGGCAGGCAGTACTAACTATCAGGCATTGCAGCTCCCAATTTGCAAAAATATCACATTAGTGACAATACGCACTGCAAACAAAACGCTAAGGTATTATTACTACTGATCACACTTGTGACGGGTGTTACCTGACTAAACCATAATCGCTGCAAACATATGTTTTGTTGTAGTAATTCACGTTTATGAAGGGTGGTACACAAATAAACCAGCCTATACTAAATCTCGAAGTCACTGTCGGGATATACAAAGATATTTTTTATGTTCTAAGATATGTTACTTTTGCAAGGACAGCAATTATTCGCGAATAATAATAGAATTATTAAAACAAAACTTTTTCATTTTAATACCAGCAGCTTAAATTTTGTTAATTAATTTATCACTTTGTATGTATTTCACCAACTGCATATAATGGGTATGAAAAATAGAGAGAGAGAGTGAGAGAGAGAGGAAGAGTTAGATAAGGGGCATATCAGGTTACAGTTGACAAAGTTGTTGCACTCATTTAGGTGCAAATATTTTTTATAAATAAAAACGATCTTAATTTTGTTAATACTAAAGCGGCATTATTTTTATTTTTTTTTGTTAAACTTTTATTTCTTGTTAATATTCCACTAGTTGTATTCTATCTGGGACATTTGCTCGCTTATCTTGTAAATATAATTAAAAATTTGCATGTTTAAATAACACTTTAAGCATAAACACGACAACAATTACAATTACGAATATATATAATACTTTTTTTAAACATTTTTTTTGTTTGTATTTGTATTTTATTTTATTGTTATCTTGTATTAATCCAATTTCGTTTCATATTCAAGCGTTAAACATACCCTGATGGGGGAAATTAGCCAAAGACTTCATTCCAGGTATAAGATAAATAACAGTCGTGCATACTGGAATCTTGAACTGTTTAATGTTTTCAAACTTTTATTTTAAGCCCTCGTCCATTGTCTCGTTATTCGTAAAATCCAATATTCCTATATGAAATTTTATGACGTCTCCCCATTTTCCCTCAGTTCGTGTTAGCAGCTGTATTATAATTATTATTAGTTTTATTAAGGGGGCTTTTGCATTGATTTGTTTAAGTTTATTAATTTATTTTTTTTTTATTTTATTATTATAAAACTCAACATATATGGGGCGTTTATTTCAAAGTAAAATTATTGTTTGTTTTGTAACTCGCTTTTGTATCAAGTTGATTGCAATTTTACCGCGCTATAACATTGATTTTAACACGTAACGTATTGTAGATTGCTGCCAAATAATTAGAAGAACAAATTAGAACTTTTATATGTATTTTGCACAAAATAAGAATAAAAATTTAACATGACTTTGGCATGTTTTCCATCGATATTTCTTGGTCGAATTTGGTTAAAGTCTTTATTAGGTTTGAATTAGTCGTTTTATTTATAAGGACAAAAAGCCAATTACATGGCAGTTGGTTTAAGCAAATCAATTATGAATTGTCAGTCGTAAATAGTAGCAGTAAATAGGACTTTGAAAATTCCTTAGCAGATGCTGTCTGGTACAGCTTGTTTTTATAATTTTTAGAAGAAATTTAATTATTCGTAATTCGACATTCATATTTTATTGCTTCTATACAAATTAACTTAAAATATTAAAAAAGAGCAAATGCATAAATTTGCCGCAACATCATTAAATGCAAAATATTTACTCGATTTAATGATTTTTTTAAAACTAAAAATGCTTAAACACTTTTTCTTAAAATGAAATAAATAGTTTTTCACTTTTTTTAGCTGTTGTTCTTGTTGAGTTTTACAGAGCTATAAAAAATTTATTAAAAATATCTACTTACAATTTGTTAACATTTAATGATTCCCCCAAAACGAATGTTGTATTGAATGTGGCAGATCTGGTACTCACAGGTTAAAAAACGTTTAATAGTTTCAATATGTCATTTGACAGCAGGAATTTAAAAAAAAAAAAAAACGAGCGAGCACATCATCATCATCTATAAATGTTTTGTCATATCTTTTTTATTTTTGTGGTAAAAACTATATAAAATTAGGCGGAAAATATTAATATGCTAAAATATGTATGAAAAGACAGGGATGGGCCATCAAATATTTTGAGTATTTGTGTTAGTACGCAGATAAATCTAATTATCTAACCATAATATTATCTTCATAATTAAGATTGTTGGTAATAAAAGTTCATATTGTCACAGCGTATTAGACAATAACGCCTGTGATGTTATCACTTGAATTTTCGAGATTATATTGCATTTACAAAATTTTTTTATCGAATACTTTCCAACTTAGCAAAATAAATTCATAATCATATTTTTTATATTCACAATTCATCTCTATACAAAATAAAAGTTATTATCTATGGCCTTATAATTTACTTACGACAGTGGGACAACAGAAAAAAATTGTTCTACATCCTTTAAGAAAATTTTTTTTTTAATTTTTGATTCTTTTTATTGTAAAATTGCAAATTAACACTGAAAAAGCCAAGCTATGCAGAAACATTATACAAATCCATTGCACTCGCAGAAAGTAAAATGTGCTAAAAATATACACAAAAAAGTTTTTAATTAAAATCCGGAGAAAAGAATGTGAACAGTTCCTATGAAATTGAGGAAATCTTCTTAGATAGGTGCTTTAAATTTATAAAAATTTCTGATCCCAATATATAAGTGTTAAAATTAGGCACAAAAATTTTAAAAGGCAAGTCAAAATATGCATTAAAAACAAAAAAATTCTTAAATATGCGCTAGAGTCGTATATGCGCAAGATTATGGTATAAAAAATATGCAAAAAATTAGCAAAAATATGCACTAATAAATTGATGCCAAAATTCTTATAAACCTCTAAAACGTGACCTTATTGTGCCCTACATTCGTCGCATAGAAAACTATATGCAGAGGCATATTTGCAATATCCATGCTCATAAGCATGATACATGGCTGTGTAATACATCTACTGTGTATGTTAAGATTAAAATTTCCAAAGTTACTGATGTTCTTATATTACGCTAAAACAAATTGTATACAACGGCATTGTATTGACAATAACTTTTGCAACACAATATTTTGGCACAAGAATATGGACAGGTATTGTTTCTTTTTCCCACTGTTCGTGACATAAACAGCTATTACTTTTGCCATCTTTTGAAAAAACCAATAGGGTGTAGTGCTCCGTTTGTGCCCCGTTTGTTTATCACTGAGCAAGGTAATAAAATTAATTCTCACTACCAATATTAGAAACAGAGTATAAAAACCGCGACAATTTATTTAATGCATCCAACAACAACAGTAACACGAAAAAATAAACAACAAAACCATAAATAAATAAAAAAGGTGTAAAGTTGATCTAAAAACGAAACATGTCTAGAAGTTTATACTGCAGAGTGAATAGAAGAAAAAAAAAGCAAAAGAAAAAAGCCCACAAATTGAATAACAAGCAAAATTGATTTAATAATAAAAAATACACACAAACATACACAATAGCAACAACAATTTTCATAATGCAACATATTTAGCAACAACATGTCTAGAGATAACACACTACGAGTAGCAATTGAAGGAAAACAGAATAGCAACATCATAAGTTGCAGCATTTACAGCCAAACAAATTAATGTTGGTTCGTACGTTCGTTTGTTTCTTTGTGCGTTTTTGTTGCCAGTATTTATCGTACAAATATTTTAAGATTTTATTTTCTGCGAGTATGGATGGATGGTTGAATGCAAGAATAATCATAATGATTGTCGCCTATTTTATGGACTTTTTTCTTCTGTTTTTTTTTAATTTTATTTTAATTTCATTTAAAGTTTTTAAACATATTAAAGCGTATAAGAAATATTCTTGCTATGCTTTTGTGTGTTGAAAACTACACCAAGGAATCATGTGGCAAGTATGTCTCATGCACTTAGTCTACAAATAACCACTCATTCAGCCGCTCACTCAATCCGTATATTTTTCATACAAAATGCATCGTATTGTTAAAACAAACAAAATATGAAGTGTATTGCAACAAAATGATGCACTGTCATGTCGTCATTTTGTTTTAGTATTTCAACTCTAAACTATGAGTTTGTTTGATTTTTTGTTTGTTTGTTTGTTTGTTTGTTTGTTTGTTTCTTTATAATTTGTTTTGTTTTCTAAAACAGCCAATGTACTGCACATTTACTTGCTGCTAACAACAATTCGCAATGACAATAGTACGCGTGCCATCATCATCATAATCATAAATGTGTTGCATTGCAATTGATGTTATTTTATCTGCTTAACGTTCGTGCTTCTTCATCATCATTCCCTTGCTGATAGTAAATGCCACAACATAGTTCTGCTTAAGATAATATTGTTGTTTCTACGCCTTTAGTTGCTGCTATTGACGTCTGATTACAACTTCTCGTTTTATGTAGTAAAGTATGTATGTACTTTGTATATGCAACTAACTCACTCTCAATAATGATCGAATTGATCATTTAGCAACGATGTATATATATATATATATATATATATATATATATATGTGCGTGTGTTTGTGTATTTGTTTTGTGCGTTGGCTGGGGCTTGCAGAACGAATATAAAAGATTCACATTGGTAGCATTTCTTGACTAATAGCTACTTATTGTTTTTGGTTAATGGATATCAAAATGGATTTAATTGCCCCATTTATGGTTATGCAGGGCTTTCATAAATTATACTTAATATGGCTGAGGTTTTGCTAAAGTTTTGTGTAAATGATTTGTTTTAATGTGACATTTATTGTTTTGCTGTTTTATTTGTTTTAGTTTTTTTTCTATTTTTTTTTTTTTTTTGCATTTAGATTTCTTTAAATTAGCAAAAGTATATTGATGTTGTCTGTGCAAGATTTCTGTTGTCTGTTTAGTATTTTTATCTTCATTTGATTTTATTGGTACAAAACAAAATATATAATGAAAAATTAAAAATAGTAATCATTACCATATTTAAACAATGAAGAACTGGAAGTTAACTTTTAAATATGGCACATATTTTAGTTAAAAGATTAATTAATTATAGAGTTGAATAAAATGATGGACAGGTTGTTTAGTTCGTGAACTGTCAGATTTTTCGAGCGCTGTGTAAATGTGTTTTACATTTAAATGATATTTAGTAGAACTATTATTGCAATCATTGTGCATCAAGAAATCATAAGGTTGCATCAAAAAAACATAAGATCATGAATCAAATTTAGACGGAGTTTCAGTTGCACTTTCCTTCTTTCAAATTTCCATATTAAATCGGCAGAGGAAATCGTTTTTAAGGTATAAAACAATATCGGGCGCATTTTAGCACAAATATTTCCACCATAATTTTCATGTACAAATCGATCACACACAGGAAATATGCAACTCTTTTGCATGAAACTGCATTACAGGAAGTTTTGTAAACTTCTCTTTCACGTACTTTTCCTATGAAAGGAGAAAGTTTGAGACCTAAAATATGCTCCCAAGTCGCTTATATAATACATAATAACTAGGGTAATCGTAAATACGATTAAAGAAATAAATCGTAAGCAATTGCATATTTTTTCTATAGAATAAAGGTAGACCCAAACAAAATATTTATACGTTTCAGAAGTTTTTAAGAATTTTGGCCACATTTTTTAGTGCATATGTTTGCATATCTTCTTCTTAACCGCATAATTTTTCATTTTTCAACTATATATTAAGAGCAATTTTTTTAATTGTGTGGCATATTTCCGAGTTTTTTCCGGTATGTTGTGACTTTTTATAATATACATATCGCACCCGTTCAACAATACTGTATTAACTCAAAAACTTCATCAAAGTGTTCAGGAGAGACAAAAAACTGTTTAATACAGTATTGTTGAACGAGTGCGATATACTTTTATAACAAAAAAACGTCAAAATAGTAATATTTCAAAATTTTGAAAATTTTCTAAAAGCACCTATAATTTTTTTTTTTTACTTTATTTCAACTTTATTCACAGCTTTAGTAATTTCTAATTAGTTTTAGAGATCGATTTGTTTGTGTTTTTTTTTTAATATTTCTGTCAATATATTTTACAGTTTTTCCTGCATATATCGATGTTTTTTTTTTTTTTATTTTAATGTAGGGTTTTATAAAAAAGAAGCTTTTCAGTAATAATTCACAATTTTGAATTTTTTTTTTTTAGTTTAAAATTTATTTCACGTTTTGTATATTTTTGACTACACCGAATATTTAAACAATTTCTTTCTACTTTTTATGGTATCTTTTGATATTTTCCGTATAATTTTAAATCCACTTTTTCTAAAAGGAAATTAAAAATATTAATCTTTTGTGATCGGCAACTTTTCACAATTTAATAAGTTTTTTTTTTCGCAATTTTCATCATATTTTTTTTTCTTCTGAATTTCTTTAGAGATATAACAATTTTTAACTGATGTTAGAAATCAATTTTTTAATGCATATTTTCCCATATTTTACTCTTGACAGCATAATTTAGCTTATTTAGAACTGCAGTGAATGTTTAGTGCATTTTTTAAACTGTTTTCATATTTTCAAACAATTCAATGTATCAATCGAATATTATTGAAAATTTTCCGTAATTTTGGCAAATTTTTACATATT
This sequence comes from Lypha dubia, assembly GCA_947311025.1. Taxonomy (NCBI): domain Eukaryota; kingdom Metazoa; phylum Arthropoda; class Insecta; order Diptera; family Tachinidae; genus Lypha; species Lypha dubia. The sequence continues at coordinate 87,378,570 of OX371264.1, read as the reverse complement.
TCTAAAAATTTGCTGATTTTTCTTCAATTTATTTCTAATTCATTTGCAGACTTGTAATAAAAAAAAAAATTTGGTGAATTTTTCAGTTTAGATTTTACTTCTTTCGGATATTTTAAATTTGTTATTGTTATTGCTTATTTTCCTTCATATTTTGGATTTTTGTTTTTAATATTAATTTTAAAGTACATATGAAAAGTAATATTATCAGGCTCAAGTTCAGTTTTTTATTGAATTAATGAAAATTCAAATTACTAAGAGTTATTTTAGGGTCACAGTTTTAGTGCAAAAACAACAAAAAGGTAAATTACAAAGTAGAATACTTTGAAGATAACGAACTAAGAATTTGTATTGATTATTAGTAATTTCCAACCAGTGATCAGGATTTTCGTACTAACCAAAATAATTCTCGTATTCTATTTTTATTGAAAACTGGTTAAATAGTTGATATTCTTCCCAATTAGTATCCACTTAACGAAAATTGTAAAGATGGACAAATGAACGCTGATGAGAGGTGTAGCGGCCTTGAAATCGGTATACTGATACGTTCTGCTAAGCTGATTGGATATAATAATAATATTTTTCAACATAAAATAACTCTTAGTAATTTTCAATTTTCTTTAATTCAATAAAAAATTGAACTTGAGCCTAAAGAATATTACTTTTCATATGTACATCAATATAAGTTCGAATAATAATTACGTTTATTCGTGATAATAATATAAAATATTTAAATTATTTGTGAGATTTTGCTCATTTATGGAAAAAAAATAAAAGACAGTCTGATGAATTAATATTCCAATGGATAAAAGACTATGCTGGCATGCCCACAAAGAGCGAAAATTAAACTTCGCTTTGTCTGAAATCAATATATTAAAATATTACAAACGAAATAATTTTTATGGTCTTTTAAGAGTATATTTTTTGTAATCTTGGAAGCATATTTTTGAAATTTTGCTGCATATTTAATGCTTAGTAGAAGACAATGACTGGGTTGTTTTATGATCTGTCACGTTCTTGAAGCCTGGACTATGCTTAATAATGCCTGCCTGAAATAAAATGCTCATAAGGCGATGTATTTTCAATTCCATTTTCAAAATTATTTTCCAAATTCAAATACAACATATTTTAATTCAAAATTCGTGCAACACTTGTGTATTTATAAATACTAAATATTCTTATTCTATCCAAAAACAACAGGTGAATATTTTAAGCAACAGTTTCTTAAACACTAATTACTAGTTTATACTCTACGAGTGTTGTAAAAAGTTCTCTCGTATTCTTTGGCCAGGGGTATGGGCATATCAAGAACAAAATAAAGATAAGTTATTCTTCTTCTCTATATTTTTTTCACAACTATTTGTCTAGCATTTCCTTTCGCATAGACGATCCTCTGTTTTTTTTTTTTTTTCTTTCCTTGCCTTTAAAAACGTTATTATTTTTTTTTTCCTTTAGATTCCCGCTGACAAATGTATACGTGTGTAAATGTATATTCCAACTATTGTGTTGACCCTTCTTCCGGCTTGTAGGAAATGTGTAGTGGGTCTGCTTGTGTGTGTGAGTTTGTTTATCATTAAATTTCATATATTTTCTCTACATGCGTGCATTTCTATAACAATTATTTCATGTAAGTAGAAAAAGACACAATTACTTTTTTTATTTTGTGTCACTTAACTAATTTTACTATATATGTCACATAACCTTATTGTTTAGTTTTTTTTTTTTTTTAATTCATTTCTTTACATATTTGTTTTCATAACTTTCCGATGATCGTGCTAATATTGTAGGCAAAAAAGGTGATCGATCTAATGATCATTTTACTAAAAGTTGTTTATTTTTTTCTTGGTATTATGTCTCGTTTGTCATGTGAATTTAAGTGTCTGGTTGCATATTCCAACAAATGTTTGTCGTTAATGATCATAAATTATGGGATAATCCTATTTAATGTTTATTTCCTGATCAGGGCATGATATCAAAAGAAAATAATATAAAGAGACGTTTTTCTTTTGTGGAAAATTTTTAAGCATTTCTCATCTACTTGTAATTAAGATGCAGACTTTTTTGTAGGAAAATAGTATTAAATTTCATAATCAATTTTTGTTAAGACGGATTAGAAAGTATAGAAGTATATTTTTTAGAAACTGTACAAAACATTGAATGACTCTGGCTCATGCATATTACTAGTACATTAGCCAGACTCAGTTTTCAGAAAGAAGAAAATTACGGATTTGTTTGGTGTTTTTTGGATCGACTCTAGAAAGATGTATCTTTTTTTGCGATACAATTTCGTTGTTGCGGTTAAAAAGTACAAAATTTTTACGCGAATATTTTAAAAAAATTGGATAATTTTATTTTATATCACATGATTAATGGAATCAATTACGAAATGAATTCAAAATAGTTTTTAATTTAAATTAAATGTTTTAATTGAAAACTTTTAATTCAATTACGAAATCAATTGAAACAACTTTAAGCTTTGATTAAGTGTATTAATTGAAATATTTTCAGCGAATATTATTTTCTTTCTACCTGCATTTTATTGTGTATTAAACTTATGCCAAGTGCTGTTTGCTATCAGATATTCCATAAAATTCACAAAATTTAGAATCAATCAATAAAAATGAAGAAAATTAAATTTTTTATATATAACAAATTTAGATTTCTTGTTAATTTATTAATTCAACAAGCATTCGCAATTAATTTAATTAATTGATTTTTTATTCTCGCACGTCGAAGATAAAGAACCATTATGCGTGTGAAAAAAGAACTATTTTATATCTTATAATGTATTAATTATAAATTATTTTTCAATACCACCTTTTAATTGAGACTTTCGCTTTTAATTTGTTATTCTATTTTTCAGTGTTTCTTATATATGGCAATTTTTACTAGTTCCTTGCCAAATGTCTGTTGTCCTTTGTCAGCCAAATGTTATTTGCTGTTAGCTGCTTGTAAGTAGGTGCATAAGTTTGTATAGAATATGTATTTGCTATATTTACAACATACACTATACTATACATACACATGTAAGTTATGTGGCTTGGTATGCATGTGTATGTGTTTATGTGCATTATCATCACCAGAAGGCGTCTAACTTCCCTTTGTCGTTAACGGTTTGTCACAGTTGAGGAAATACAATAAACGTTTAGAGTACAAAAAACAGAAATTGTAAAAGAAATTTAAAAAGAAAACAATATTACATTGGAGTTGCATGCCGTTGATGGTTCTTTTCTTGTTTTTTTTTTCTTTTTCATTTTTTCTTTAAATAAAATAATGCAACTTATACAATTCTTGTAATAAAAAGATGCTCTAGGCTGTGTCAAAAGTAATTGTGAATGTAAATTTTTATTGAATTGATGACAACCACGTGAAGAGTGTTTACACGATGTGCGAAATTTGATGTCAAAAGAAAATTTTCAACAAAAATTATTTGATTAAAAATAGTTTACACTTAATCAAAATAATGCAGGTGTGTAATTTTTTTGTGTTTAATACATCAAGACGCTTGCGTTGTAGTATTATGTGACAAAAACACTTTTCTTGCTTCTGAGATCGATCAAAAAGAATTTTTAGGCAGAAGCGATGTTAACTTAATAAGAGCCATTATCTTCTTTTGTGTGTATTTTGTGTAGTAAGCCCCGATTTCGATCTTGTACTCTCCTCTACGATTAGACAAAATAGTTTTCACAGTTGAAGAATAAATATTATATTTTACTCCTCATTTTTCAGTAGTGACCAGCAAGAATACGTTACAGACAATTGACAATTGAGTCAAGTGTCTTATTATTCTTAACTTTTTAAAAAAGAACTGACCGCAACCTCGTCACGTTAGCAACTTTCGCTCAGTGTGTGTGTAACAAAAATGTTAGCACTTTCAGATGCTTGTTTTGAATTATATTGATTTCGCTACAATATCCATCCATGTGTCTCTGCGTCCTTCGGCGAAGCGATAAAATTTTTATGTGATCCAAAATAGTCTTTAATTTAAATGCAATTGTTTAGTTAAAAAAATGAAATAGAATATTTTCTTCTGGATAATCAAATCGATGTAATGCTTATCTCAGAAACTCATTTGACGTCTCGAAGCTATTTTAAAATTAGTGGATATAATTTCTACGACACTAAGGATCCTCGAGGTAGAGCTTGTGGTGGCTCTGAAATCCTAATAAGAACTCGAATAAAACACTACCTGCTAAATGACCTTCGTGAAGAATATCTTCAAGCAACAAATATCTGTGTCAAAAGCTTGTCAGTTTGTTCTCCTCGCAGGTTTTCAATTTCAGAGAGTCAATATACCGCATTTTATACGTTTTCTAGCAGCTGGCGACTACAATGCTAAACACACTTTTTGGGGTTCACGTTTAATAAGTCCTAAGGGTCGTATTTTGTTTGACACAATTTCAAAAATGGGTTTGAATGTAGTTTCAAATGGTCAGCCAACATATTGGCCAACGGATCGACAAAAAATTCCTGATGTTATCGACTTTGAAATCTCGAAAGTTGTGCCCAGCGAAATGATTGAAGTAGAAGCATCTTTGTATTTGTCTTCAGATCACTCGCCTACTATTATCACTATTTACTCACATACAACTGCAACACCAACATGCGATTTACCGCTGACATCTGCACGTGTTAAATGGCTGAAATACAAAAAATATTTGAGTGCTCATTGCACGGAAAATATGCCATTGACAACACCTACTGATATACAAAATTCTATTAGGTTGTTTGAAGCACATGCTAAACAAGCTGCTCTTAATGCTTCTTCAATTCAACCAAATCAACCAGCGACGAGATTTAACAATATTTTTTGTGCGGATATAGAAAGGCTATTGACTGAAAACCGGAGAGCTCGACGAGAATGGCAACGTTACAGATCGCCTCAGCTAAAGTTAAGGCTTAAGGAGTGTACCAAACAGCTAAGAAAAGTTTTGCAAACACAAAAAACAACTTCGCTGCAAAAATTTCTGCAAGAACTCGATGCAACACCATCAACAGATTATTCGCTGTGGCGTGCAGCCAGAGGACTTAAAAGGCCAGTGGTATGCAAACCTCCATTACGGGGGTCTAATGGTGACTGGGCAAGAACTGATGCTGAAAAAGGTGCTCTTTTCGTTAAACACTTAGAAAAAGTGTTTACTCCAAATATTTTCGTTAATATTGCTGAGCTGCCACCAGTCGTCTCTTTACCAGAAACACCGCTAAAATTTAATATTGTAGAGATTGAAAATGCTATTGCTAATCTTAACACCAAAAAAAGCCCCAGGTATCGACAAAATAAGCAACAAAATGCTTCAAGAATTGCCATATATTGCAAAAAGAATAATTCTATTCATTTTTAATGGTATTTTACGGCTGCAATACTATCCGGCAGAATGGAAGGTTTCGATGATTATTATGATACCAAAGCCCGGCAAGGATCATACGAAGGTTGAATCCTATCGGCCTATTAGTTTATTGCCCAACATTTCAAAACTATTTGAAAAGCTGTACATCAGCAATCCTATAGGGAGTAGAAGTGGATGCATTCCAGATCATCAATTCGGTTTTCGCAGTCAACATAGCACTATTGAACAAACTCACAGACTTGTGATATTGTTCAGCGCTTTTTATTGATGTCGCACTGGCTTTTGATAAAGTATGGCACGAAGGTCTTATCCACAAATTAACACGCTATCTCCCCGCAAACATCGTCAAGCTTTTAAAAAGCTATCTAGAGGAACGAAAATTTGTAGTTAGGGAAGGCAATTTTTCAATCCCCCCGCAGTCGATTGTAGCCGGAGTCCATCAAGGCAGTATCTTCGGCCCTTTACTTTATTTAATATATGCCTCTGACTTACCGTTAAGCAGTAACATTCACACGTCAACATTTGCTGATGATACGGCTTTTCTAAGCGTTCAAGAAAATCTTATTTATTTGTTGCGGATTAGCAATATCTAGATATATATTTCGTTGGTAGCTATACTAATTCATCAGTAGATGTTTTACCCTTCATGAAAATCCTGTAGAAGCTTCCCGGAATCTACAAGGGTACATCTCAAAATTGGAAACATGGCTAAAACAATGGCGGATAAAAGTGAATGAGCAGAAATGTGTACACGTTACTTTTACTTTACGCATGGGAAACATACCCGCCTATACAAATCAACACCGAGACTATACCGCAACACACTGTAGTCAAATATCTAGGCGTTCACCTTGATCGTCGTTTAACATGGAAATCGCACATAGACGCAAAGTTCATCCAAATGAAACTAAAGCAGCCCAAATGAATCGGCTTATTGGAAGAAACTCTATACTAAGCCTAGACTGTAAACTTCTATTATACAATGCGATCCTAAAACCAATATGGGCCTATGGAATACAGTTATAGGGCACTGCCTCCGCATCAAATGTAGAAAAAATTCAAAGGCGACAAAACAAAATTCTACGTACTATAACAGCAGCCCCATGGTATATCCGATATCATCGAATTCACAAAGATCTCGATGTTCCGTTGGTTAAAACAGTATATTCTAAACACGCGAAAAAATACATTAAAAAACTTGAGTTGCACCCAAATCCACTTGCGCGCAATATTCTAGAGTATAGAGGCCACACCCGGCTTAGGAGGAGGGATACTCTTTCTATCAGCCGTACACGAGAGATGTAAAAACAACAAAAATCAACCGTTGAAAGTAAAAATTTTGTTTAGCATTGGCTAAATATATATTTATCTTTTTTAGATTTAAGATTTGAACTACTTATTGATGTTTCAATTAAATTGAAGATTCAATAAATAATAAAATTAAAAAAAAAATAAAATAAAATATAATATAAAAAAAAATTTTATGCGGACTAAAATTTTAAAGTCTGCCGTAGTCTTCTATCTTTAAAATTGTATAGATTTATAAATTTGGTCAATAAAGCACAACAAAGTATACTAAAAGAAATTAAAAAACCTTCATTCACCAAAGAAAATTCCATTTAAAACTGTGAAGTCCTTTCTTATAATGAAATGCGATCACTGCTTTTTGGGAAGCGGTAATGTAAATATATATGTATCCAGTTAAGTTGCTTCTACGGAGGCTGCATGTGAATTACAGATCGATTAATAGATCGATTTAAAGCAAATTGCCTTATACATTTGAATGCAAGTGGAAGAAATCGAGTTTATTAAGACGACAATGATATGTTTAATGTGCAAAAAAAATCGTCACTGGACCCAAGAAAATCCTGTAAATGGGTTGAGAACACGTTACCAGAAATTTCAATAGATCAGTTATGTAATATAACTAACTTCCGATAGCAACTGACTTCAATTTCGAAGGTTGTAATCAAATTACTTTTTAAATTCAACATTAATTTGACAATTCAATTTTCCGCTAACTTCAATTGTAGCAAATACTAAAAAAAAATTTGCATGCCTTTAGGAGCGGCAGTTAAATATTTCACAATTAGCTTTTCATGTTAATAAAAAGCTTAATGTAAACTTTGCTAGTAAAGAAAATTTAATTTCATTATTCCTTATTATTCCTTATGGAAGAGCAAACACCAATACATTTAAAGAAAAACAAATTTGTTTTTGCATAGTATTTCACACCTCTGTAAAATGTTATCCGTCTTTGAACTGTGTATTCTAAATAGGTGTGTTCTTTTTCTTAAATTTTTAAATTGTTAATACGATTGTGTGCTAATTATATAAATCCTATTATGAAAACCTAACAAAGCCAGCAATTTGATACTAACAAACAGCGTTGTCAACTTTGAAATTTCAAAACGCACCAAAATGGAGCAAAAAACGCGCCACTTAACAAAAAACGCACCAAGTTCAGATTTTTTTTTTATTGAAAATTTTTATTGAATTAATTTTGCGTTTTTAAAACATTTAACTTTTGTTTAAAATTCTAATGTTGAATTAATATTGTGCCATTACATAAAGTGCATCATTCTCTACACTTTTTCAATGCTAGATAATGTTTCGACATCGTATTCAAATTGTACTGTTAATGGCATGATATCATATTTGTAATGGGATAAAACATTTTGTACAATATTGGTTGTTGATGTCGGTTGTAGCTAAATGGGCTCAAGGCTGGAATGTGTTTCCGTGTTCCAGCATGCCGAACAAGGGTAGACATTTAGGCGTGACGTCGCAAATTGCAATAAAAGCATCTTACTTTTGTGATATTATTTGATCAAGGCCGAATCCATTTCTTAAACTCACATTGTGATTCCCAAATCTTTTTGTATTTCACTTATAATCTCCTTTTTTATACTCCATTATTGACACTAACTTTAAATATTTCTTTTAGTAAATAGAAATTTTATTAATTTTAGTGTTACAACACTTTATATAAATGCATTTTTTATGCATTTTATAAAAAACGAACAATGATCGCTAGTCTCGAGAATACTTTGTACAATAAAACAAAAGGATTCTGTGCTCATCAGCCCTGCAATAATGCTGTACTTGAACAGCAGAATATACAAAACATGATCAGTTTGAACACTTGGACTTTATGCTAATAGATTAAATCATATCTTATTGCAACAACAGCTCGTACATTTTTCTTATAATTTGTGCAGCGAATTTTAAAAATCTACAGTGTGTAGATTTCTGTGTCATGCCTGAACAAAAAATTTTAAGAGTACATCTAAGAGAACCAAACAACATACATAATATCGCGTCACGTTTTTTCTAATGTCAATGTATGATCCCTGTCGGAAACTAAGTTAACTTTAAACTAACTTTAAGCTAACTATTTCGCAACTAGTGGCGACTGACACTTGGATTACTTTATATGTAATTAACTAACTATTTTAACATTGCGATGTCCTAGGAAGTAGTCAATTGCCCGACTCTGCACTACTTGTAGCTAACTTTAAGTTAGTTGGAATAAGTCAACCGGTAGTTAGTTAGTATATAAAAAAAAATATTTTTCATATTTATTTTATTTTCTCAATTCTATATTCAGTTGTTTTATATTAACATTGCAATAATAAATTTGTTTTCGAATTTAATTTTCCAACCGATGCTGTGCTGGGACTCGAACCACAGGTCATTGGATTAACAGTCAACGCGCATACCACTCAGCTAAGTTACCACTTAAATATTGACGGCAAGAAGTTATGAGATACTTGAAATAATTTTAAGAGTTCCTAAATGAGTAAATTTGTTGGCGCTCACCATATTCAATTATAAATGAGAGTATAATATATATATACTCAACCTACTAATTGATTTTGGTTACATTCTGCATTGTAATGTAGTTAGCTTTAAGTTAGTCTAGAAAAATCAATTTAAAAGTTAGCTTTTCTTGTAGCTAGCTACACATTTGACGACAGGGATATTAAGTTTTTCTTATATATTTTTATTTTTTTTTTAATTTTGCTAAATGTCTTTCAAATAAATGAAATAAATATTAATGTTTATCTCTTAAGTCCGAAGTATGTTTGTAAGCAAATGTCTGTGTTTATGTTTTTCATAAGGCTTGAATCCAAGTTAGTTATTAAATGCAAAAACTGCAACAAAAGCAACAACAACAAGAAAAAAGCAACTCTTAAAAACTATGACTATGCGTCAACATTAATTTACTGTCAGTTTTTTTCTTTAAGCCGGATTTAGTTAAGCAGCTCAACAACTCCGTTTTAACAAACACAAAACCAACAGCAATAACAACAACATCAACAACACTAACAATAAAAGTGATATTTTTTTTATTTTCAACTTTTCGAAGACCCTTCTCTTCGTCTCTTTCGAAGTCATAAGCATTTCAGGAAACGTGTGCATATAAACATAAACATAAATATATACATATGTACAAATAAACACATGTGTATGCCACACCAACAAACAAAGTCTTATTATTATTGACTTTTAAAGAGAGAAAAGAAAAATTGTTTTATTAATTTTTTTAAAAAATTTGTTTGCTTCTTTTGACTTGTCTTGACTTCTTGTGTTTATAAATTTTAATCCCTTTTGTGAATGCTGGCTAGTGGTCATCATCATTTACACTCGCACAAAAATAAAACAAAACAAAAGAGAGATCTACAAAGAGCTTTTAAAATGTTGCAATCGTTTCTTCAAATGAGCTGCTATAGTTAGGATCTACGATCACTTTTAATGTGATCATTTCGATGAGAATGTGTGATTTTCCCTTATACGAGATCATTCTGAGTATAAAATTCTAAAGCCCGGCTGCATAAACAGTTTTTAAACGAAAGCTAATTTGGAAACTCTTACTAACGGCTAAAAACAATTTTTCGAATAAAATTATTTGATTTTTTTATTAAATTTTGGGCATTTTTTTATAGTTTTTTGGGCTAAATTTAATTTTTTATTTTTTGGGCATAATTTCATAACTTCTCGGCAGTTTTTGATATTTGTTTTCATTTGTTTCATTAAAAATTAGTTTTTGGGACTTATT